>SSNS01000162.1:927521-991182 GCA_006937985.1 Aphyosemion australe | reverse complement strand
CCTGACCCTCTTCACACGCTCTCACGCCACACCTCCAATATCTCACGCTGAAAAGGCAACTCCCCGCCGCTCTCACGGACAATATTGCGGCGAAGCAATCCACGCTGCAGCCCTGATCACAGCTAATGCTACTACTGTAGCATGATCACAGCTAATGCTACTACTGTAGCATGATCACAGCTAATGCTACTACTGTAGCATGATCACAGCTAATGCTACTACTGTAGCATGATCACAGCTAATGATACTACTGTAGCATGATCACAGCTAATGCTACTGCACGCTAGCTCTCTCTGAGTCATCGGTGAGGTCAGATCATTGTCATCATCTCTAAACACAACCTATAATGTTTCTTACCTGCTCACTAGGAAATGAGCCATGGCAGCATCCTTTTTGAGTCCCAGATATAGTTGAAGCAGCCTCCATTCGTCAATTACGTATCCGATATAGATTCGGGTCCCTGCCTGTCTTTTACCATATTTGGTTTTTGACTCACGAGATGCCGCTGAATAAACTTCCTTTGTGCCACGCTTGGTCGTTTACTGGTTGCAGTAGAATCCATTCCCACAGTTCTTCTTTTGGAGTTTGGCGGTTGGCAAGCAACTTAAGGTGCAATAGCGCCACCTACCGATCTGCAGTGTCGAACACATTTTCTTTCTGTTTAGAAGCTGTCGTGAACGCGCAAGCAGTGTCAATTGACGCCACATCCGTAGGGCAGCGCGGGAAATTCATGACCGAACTGCAGCGCATTTTGCAGCAAACAGCCTGTTCAAGAAAATGGAACGATACATGGGTGGCCTCATTCTTTTTGGTTTATATCCCTTCATCACCCATTAGCTTTGAAAAAATGAACATACATGTTTAATTTTTTACAGATTTTTTAAAGATCCTGCCTCTAGTTCCTTTAACAGTTTTTTTTTTCAAATGAAATTCAAATGTCAGGGTTGGGTCAAACCAAACTCCCAGATTTTTGAGCCTGTCAACGTTATTTAAAATGCAGTCTTCAAACTTTACTGTGATGGCTTGTGTTTGAGGCAAAGGTTTTTTGGGAGCAACACACATCATCTGTCTTGTCCACATTTAAAAACAGGAAATTGTCCAAAAGCCAGTATTTCACAGCCATAAGACAAGCCTGCAGATTGCTAATTCCTGCACAGCTCTGGCCCGTAATAGGGATATACAGTTGCAAATCGTCCGCATAACAGTGGAAAGAAACCCCGAGCGATCGTAAAAGGTCGCCGAGTGGTGTCAAATAAAATGAGAACAGTAGTGGTCCCAGGACAGACCCCTGAGGGACACCATGTTTCATGACCCGGGCATCAGAAAGGCAGACTTTAAAGTTCTTATTAAGAACATTGGTCTTCCCTGGGGTGGCCAGCAATTTTCTAGGGGTGGCCATGGCCACCCCTGGCCACCCCTTGGGGGCGCCACTGTCTGTAGCTACTGCAGTACATGCTGGGACTGAAACAGCACTGTGAGATTTTAGTATGCAACATCCCAAAATGGATTCAGCTCTTTTGTGTCAAAAACTCTGAGTGTTTCTCAATCTCAAGGAACCTCGCCTTGATGCCTTGGTCCCGCCCCGGTTGCCTAGGAGATACATCATCAGGAACCGCCAAGGCGTGTTCCAATCGGTTCCAATGTTCATGTGCTTCCAAGGCATCTGTCCTTCGTTTGTTAGCCGTTTAGCTAATACATGAGAGGTGCCTTGGTGCCTTCTCTTGGTCAAAAATTTCCCAGAGTGCAGCGCGTTATTTTCAAACAGATGTGATCAATTCAATTCAATTCAATTCAGTTTATTTATATAGCGCCAAATCACAACAAGAGTCGTCTCAAGGCACTTCACAAAGTAAACATACAGTTCAGTTCATAAGCCAATCAGTAAAAAAGTTTCCTATATAAGGGACCCAGCAGATTGCATCAAGACACTGACTAGTGTCATTGTGTTGGTACAATCCTCATACTAAGCAAGCATTCTGGTGCAAGCATCAGGAGCCGGCAGCAGCTACTTTGAGGGCAAATTCCCAGTTTAAATGTAAGTCAACCAATTGTAGCTATTGGGCTTATATGTAAAATGTTTATTTAAATCCAAAGCAGTTATCTACATACTTGCCAACGCTCCCAAATTTTCCGGGAGACTCCCAACTTTCAGCGCCCCCTCCCGAAAATCTCCCGGAGCCACCATTCTCCCAAATTTCTCCCAAATTTCTCCTGATTTTCACCTGGACAACAATGCAAATTTCTGCCTAACACCGCTGCTGCTGTCTGTGTTCCAGCGGCAGTGCGCATGCTTCTCAGCAAACCATCTTCAGCAGCTTCCAGCACAAACGTAGCACTAACCATTCGTAGGTGGGAAGCTAACTTCACTCAGCTCTGCTCTGCACTGTCCTGCTGCGGGAGCACGCAGCGCTCAGCTGCACATTGAGGAAGTAAATGATTAGAACTCAGAGCGATGAGGCTAAATCAGCTCTAGCTCAGGAGGTAGAGCGGGTTGTCCAGTAATCGGAAGGTTGCAGGTTCGATCCCGGCTCCGGCCAGAGAATGCTGCTGTGTGTCCTTGGGCAAGACACTTAACCCACCTTGCCTGCTGGTGGTGGTCGGAGGGACTGGTGGCGCCAGTGCTCGGCAGCCTCGCCTCCGTCAGTGCGCCCCAGGGCTACATCGTAGCTCATCCCCACCAGCGTGTGAATGGGTGGATGACTGATTGTGTTGTGAAGCGCCTTGGGGGGTTGTAGAACCCTAAGAAGGCGCTATACAAATACAGGCCATTTACCATTTACCATTTTAAAATATATTTGCGTTATTAACACGTTTCTTATCAGTGAAAAAGCCACGACTTTGGGCAGATAAATGAAAGAATTGACGGTTTTAAGACGAATGTTTTAAAGTCAATTACGTTCTCTGCTGCCTGGTTCCTAATAACGGATCACATTCCTGCTTTTTAAACCAACAGCATAACAGTTTAAGTCCATCTAAAGGTTTATGAGCATCACTGTTGATACTCAAGAGCAGAACTAAGTTATTTAAACTCTGTGGGCTCATGAAACTCACAACACTGCAGGTCTGTGGAAAAACATTGCTGCATTTTAACAGGTGGATTTGGCCAAAATATACAATTAAAGACACTAAGTTGGAAGCCTGATAACTCAAATAGGCTAAAAAAACAATGTTCTTGTATTTCTATTTAAATAATGTGTATAATAGACTGTATGCTCCCTGTCCATTCTGTTAGGGAAAGAAAATCATAAAATTCTTTTGTGAAAATCTACTGAATGATGCACTGATCAAAGGAGGTCAAACAATCAATATATATGCTATATGGGTCCCATTTACAACGTGGTGTAAACAGGGCATCAATAAATTATATACAGTATAGTGATTATCAATAAAGTAAAAAAAATATATACCAGTCTGGGGATTATTGCTTTCCTGGACAAAATGTGTCCCATCTCCTCTAATGTTTTAATTATTAATTAATTATTATGTCAAATAAAAAAACTTTATTTTTTCACTTGTGAGTGTAGGCCTATATGTATATTACCACCATAATAATTTTAAAACGTAGAGAAGGGCTTGAATCCTGTTGATGTTTAAGATAATAATTTAAATGCAAATATTTATGAAATTTTATATTTTATATCCTGTAGACTAGACTACTGCAGCTCCTTGCACTGTGGCCTTGATCAGATCCATTCACTGGCTTCATCTGGTCCCTGCACTGACTTCCTGTATTTTATAGGATCCAATTTAAAATTGTTGTTTATTTTTAACTCTCTGGATGGTTCTGCTCCTTCTTGTCTATCTGAGCTTTTAACAATTCATGCCCCTCCAAGAGCCTTGAGATCTGGCACTCAGAATCTTCTGGTGGTCCCTAGAGCTAAGCTGAAGCCCCGGGGTGATCGGGCTTTTTCTGTGGCAGGCCCCAGACTGTGGAACAGACTTCCTGCAAATATTAGTGCTGCTCAAACTCTGAGTCATTTTAAAAGTTTGTTAAAGACACAATTTTATGAGTTGGCTTTTAATTAGGAACAGATGAAGTATTTTCTACCTCTATTCAACTTTGTTTTTGCATTATTTTAAATTACATTTACAATGACCAATTTTTAGGAACTGGCTTTTATCACATACTTTGTTATTATGTTTGAATCAAGCCGTTTTGTTTTATTTCATTTTTATTATTGTACTGTAATCTGTTCCTCATGTTGTGAAGCACTTTGGTCAGAAACAGCTGTTTTAAATGTGCTATACAAATCAAATTAACCTTGACCTGTTTTACCCCACAAATGGAGTCCCTTACTGCTGAACCTTACTCTATCAAGAGCCTGGACTGATTTAGTCAGGATCCTGCCTGCAAGCACGAGCCGAGTCGCTCACACAGACGGAACGTTTATGAATGATGGATCGCCTGGTGGAGGCAGGACAGTGGAAATGCTGAATATTCACAACGCCTACTGAAGCTATCAGACATCAGCTGTGTGACGAAGGTCGCATGGATGCTGACTCATGCTAAAATAACCATCGCACCCCCACAGCCCCTCTCTCCAACCGCTGACAAATTCAATCTGGACACAACACATCTGTAGCCAGACAGTGAGACACACACACACACACACACACACGTGTCAACTAAACACAAGACTCCGTTCATGCGTTAATACAAGGGCTAGGAGATGTAAGAAAACAGAAACGCATGTAAAGAATAAAAGACACAAACAACAAATTCCACATTCAGTGAGCGCGCACACACACACACACACACACACACACAAGTGTCAGACCCCAACAGCCGCTTCATCACTCAGCCTCTTCTCTTCTGGGATTGGGTGATTCAGTTTGGCAAGTCATGTACCGTGAACCGCGATTGGCCGACTCATGGGAGCGTGCTAATCTTGACACATATTGAAGCAGAAAGTAGATCCTCTGAATACCAACAAGGTGTGAGGTGCAGGGAGGACGAGGACAGGAAGTGCTTTCCTATTACATCGACACGAGGAGCTTTTCTTTCCTTGCCTTGGCTGGTTGGTTCCACTTGTTCAGAAAATAAATCCATCTGCATCTTATTCTCCGCTTGTAAACCTGGTAAATCTGCATAACTGCACATGTTCATGCTTTAAATCAGCCCTAATATCAGCTGGTGTTGTGTTATATTTTTGAAAACCTGATTAGTCACCTCTGTAACATCCATGAAACACACTTTATTTATGTTCCCGTCGGGGAAGTTTCTGCATTTTCATTCTGTTTTATTCTGAGTTGATTCCTGTTTATCGCTCCATTGCCATTTCTCCAGCTTCGGCTCATTTAATCACCTGTTCTCACTCAGTCACACCTAAATATGCTGCCTAGCTGTCCCCTGCTTGTTTCCTAGCAGGTGTGTGGATTTAAACATGTATGGAAAGCACAGGTGTATTAACAAAGGCTGCTTTCCACTTCTGCAGCTGAGCATGTTGGCTCTGTAGAATTGCTTACAAGCAGAATTTCAGCCAAATGGAATGCAGCCCACCAATGCCTTTCTTACTCTTTTGAGTCAAAAGATACTGCAGCTAAAAACAAAGTTCTGCTCACCTCTCCGTTTTGCCTTTAAGTCTGTATTTTATACGTTTTTGTTTGCTATAATATCAGTTAAAATAGACGCACACCTCATAGAGTCAACATTTAAGAAGTGCTACTGCTAAATATGTTAATATATGATTTTAAAGGAACAAGATGTAAGAATCCTACAGTGAAATAATAAACCGTCTAATGTCTCAATTATGTTGGAAGAAAGGTTGCATTGAAACAGGTTTCATTCTCAGCTGGCTGGGGGTGTTGTCAGTTTTTCTCCTTTCAAAAGATCTGTGAGCCCGCCAGGTTGCAGAGTCTGTGTGAGCTTATGCTGCAGTGCCGACATTTGTAATTCAATACCAGCAGGCAAAAAGCTCCAGAGTTGTTTAAAGAACCAAAGCCAGTAAACAGGAGCGACCCAGAAGTTTTTCTTGTCCCCTAAGAAGCCACGGCATCTTTTGATTTACTCTAATATTGGGTAAAGAAGGCTAGAGGCTAACATTGAGCTAACAATGCTAACGGTGACTTAGAAGCAAATACTCAGCTCTAAAAAGATCTCAAGATTTTTCTGTTACCAACAAATCGATATTACAGTGAAATGTTCTCACATATTCTTACGTATTGCACCTTTAAGCTTCCTTGTTATTTGCTGCTCGTTTATTAAATGTTACATTTCTGTGTTGAAGCTCAGAACCAACACCAAGCTTCAAACAGAAAACTGATCAATAAAATTAAATTATCACACTAGACTGAAATAATCAGTAAATACCTTACAGACACTTAGTTTGATTTCCACCAGGAACGTGAGAACTTGACCAAACAATCAGATAACAAGATTGTTTTTGTATGAATGTGGTGATTCAGCATCATATATCCATGTCTTTCCCCATGTGAAAGAGCGGGATCCAGACAGCCTCATTAAGACAGCAGCACCTGACACAGCACACCTGTTCTCCCCAACAAATTCAATTTGATGCTTTCTCAGCCGAGCATGATGTTCTCAGATGAGCCTGGCAGAGCCGTCTGTGAGGGAGCGACAAGCTTTCCCAAGATCTGCTCACCTTAGATGTTCAGTCCTGCAGCAGGCTCAGTCAGACACACGGGGAGGAGAAAAAGGATCCAAGGAGATGATCTCATTTGATTCAGGGACAAATTTCTTCCTGGGAGCAGAAACAGAAAGCGGAATGTGTTTCTGTCCGTCAACATCAGGCTTTGCTCCAGCGCCTCTGAACTCATTCAGTCTGTCTGCAGAATACGTTAAACACTTGTCTGGAAACTGGGCAATGTTCTTATGGATCAGGTGGATAAAATCAGTTTAAAGCGTTTGATGAGCTGCACGTTACTTTGTGGCAATGCAGATGTTCCCCACGGGTAAAGCAAACCTGCATTATAAATTAGTAATAACTGTTGTTGATCAGACAGGACTGATGAGCTAACCACTAGGATTCAAACAGCACATCTTGCACTTCTTGTGACACAATTTACATGTTTCTTTACATCAAACTATTTGTATGTAGCACATCCAGTGCATCCAGAGTCCAATCTATGGTTTTACACGAACTTTTCCTAATCCCATTTTCCTTTTTCTGATTTCTGTGTTTTCTGATTTTCATTGTTTTTCTTCTAAAGTGTCTTATTAGATGGTGGGTTCATAAAACATAAAAAAAAACATTCAAAATGTCATGAATGTTAACAAACCTGAACAGAAATTCAGCAAATAAAGCATCCCAGAACACTTTATTATGATGCATAAAGGTCAGACTGCAAATCATTAAATCTAAAATATTCCAGTCTTTCATATACATTTTTCATACGAGAGGAAATAAACTAATAATTTTAATAAAAGAGCTTTTCATGATTGTTACATAGATTAAAGTGTAAAACTATTGTTTTTGTTATAAGTGTGTTTGATGATGATTCCGGGCATTTGATTAAATCACATAATTGTTTTATTTCTCAGCATTAATGATGGGAGAATAAACATTTATAAAACACTAATCTACAATAAACATTATTTTAGCTGTGCTCTTACTGGCTGTTAGCTTATCAGTCTTGCCAGACATGCACGTTATTTTTTTAACTGAGGCTGTTCACAAAGATTAAATATTAATATCCATCCATTGTCTATACCTGCTTATTCACACGGGGTCGTGGGGGGGCTGGTGCCTATCTCCAGCAGTCTCTGGGCGTGCAGGCGGGGTACACCCTGGACAGGTTGCCAGTTCATCGCAGGGCAACACAGAGACACACAGGACAAACAACCACACACACCTTAGGACAATTTTAGGGAGGCCAATCAACCTGACAGTCATATTTTTGGACTGTAGGGAGGAAGCCGGAGAGAACCCACACTTGCACAGGGAGAACATGCAAATACCATGCAGAGAGACCCTAGGCCAGGATGCAAACCCGGGATCTCCGTGCTGCAAGGCAACATTGCTAACCACTGTGCCACTGTGCAGCCAGAAATATTAATATTTTACAGAAAAACACTTAAAAAGCATGAAAATCCATTTAAAAGCTTCAGACCAATCTTATCAAATTTAATTAATCAGCGATTTTATCTGACAGCATCAACAAACAACACAACTTTATAAACGATTATTTTTGCATCCTCAAAAACACTTTCTGATTAACAAACTTTCTGATTAATGAAAGAGTTTAAAGGAGGCCGAGGACGACACCTACATAGAATTTGGACAAACAGGGTAACAAAGGAACGATTGTGTTTATCATACTGTCACAGAAATTATGCTTTCAAAGAGTTGGCAAATTACCAACGTAGCAGCAAAATGAAACCTCTATTAACTCCATTTAGTGTGTCGCATGCTCCATTTCAGACAAAAGAGCAAACAGAGCTGAAGGATTGGAGGAAAGAGAAAGAGATTAAACACACCATTAAATGGCAAAATGGCTCCTGTGAAGAGAAATGAAAAAACAAACAGGTCTTCAGAGGAAAGCAGCCAGTTATCTATATGTTATTATTATTGTGATGATGTCGCTCTGCTCTTATCAGCATGATGCTAACAGAAGGATGAAGATGCAACAGATTCAGAAGACTTCACATTTGACATGAGGAAGACAACCTGCTGAAGTTCAGATTTAAAGGTGCAATATGTAAGAATGAATGTAAGAAAGAATGACATCCTGTGGTCAAATCTGGGTACTGCAGTCCATTATTATAAACAAAAAGTCACTTTCCCGTCCCGTGAGTTTCATGGCTGTTGCCAGTTACAGATTAGCTGATTAGCACTCGATCTCCCTCATCCGAACTATACTTGTCCAGGCTCTTGCTACACTGACTGCCAGGCTCCCTGTCCAAGCCCTTCACAACCAGATAAACCTAACCTCTGCCTTTCCCTCTACCCACTGGAGTCCAGTCATCAAAGTGCATATCCCTCATCTACGTGAGGGGACATCACGGTCCAGTCACACTCCAGTTTATAGGTGCTTTTCCTTTATCGGAACTTCAGGGTAAATCTGTGAGTGTGAAATTGACCGGGAGAGCCGAAGCCCCGGTCCTCTTAAGCTGTCCTGTCTCCATATATATTTGGCCCTGTAAGGAATCTGATGAAACGTCAGCACATCGGGACCGCTGCGCAGTGAGTTACGTCATCGATCAGCGCAAAACGCACGAAAAGCAGTAAACAAAGATCGACACAATGGAGGAAGCAGCAATAGTCGTCACGTTTATGTTTGCTATGTTATATGCAGCGATAGCTTCCATCTCTCGTCTCTCTAACAACTCGTGTTTTCCTAAATAACGGTTCCCGCCACATATATGCATTTCCTATTTCCTCCTGAGTTGACATCATTTCCGACTGAGTTACAACCAATCGGCAGCGTTCCTGCCCAGCGAATTCACCGGGCCTTTTATCGGGCCGTTCCGAGTACCTACCCCTGATCAGGTACTCAGAAGGTTCTGGAAAACGGCCGTTCGGCCGGCCCGGTCAAGTGGAGACAAGCGCACGTCGGGAACTTCCTGTAAATTTACCCCGAAGTTCCGATAAAGAAAACGCACCTTATGCCAACCGCCAAACCCAAAAGCACAGTCCACACAACCAAACAAAAACACCACCAAAAAAACGCAAAAAAAGAAAGCGTCCGTAACAACTACCTGGAAGCAAAATCTGCTCTGCTCACCCATTGACACATCCACACAGAGCTGTCCTTCACTTTTATAGTCCCAGTGTTACTACCGGTAGGTGCTTACATGTTGGTTCCTGACAGATGGTTCCTACTGCTCCTCACAAGCGTGACTTGACAAATATTGAGATGTTGGTAACTGAAAAAGTAGCTTGAGATATTTTTAGATCCAAATATTTGTTTCTAATTCACGGTTAGCATTGTTAGCTCAACGTTAGCCTTTAACCTGCTTCACCCGATATTAGAGTCAAACAAAAGAATGCCGTGGTTTCTTAGGGGTACAAGAAACAACTTCTGGGTCGCTCCTGTTTACTGGCTTCAGTTCTTTAAACTATTCTGGGGCTTTTTGTCTGCTGGTGTCAAATCACAAATGCCGACGATGCTCAGCGTAGACCCTGCAACCTCACAGGCTCACAGCTTGTAAACAGTAACTGACCATGAGTTCACTGGACTCCAACGATCTCTACAGAACTCTGGTGACATTTAAAAAACTCCCATAAATAACAGATATGAGAGGATTTTACAGATATAAGCATCATTTTATTTAACAATAACTATTTACATCAGACTTTATTGTGTCATTCCCTCACAGGAAAACAGCTGCTCCCATCAGCCAAAGGTGGAAAATATTTCCATAGCAGGTAATTAACCCTTTAATGAGAGCGAACACCTGAGCTGCACTCACTGTAGCCATGACGACCACGGCTCTGTGGTAGGTTATCTACTACACACACGTCTCAGATGGATGTGTGCTGCTCTGCTGCGCTGATGGTGATAGATGAGTGTGTTTAGCTGTGCAGCCTATTAGCCGGGCCCTGTTGTCTGCCTCTGAGTCCAGACAGGTGGTTCTGATTGGTCTGCTGGGTCAGGGTAGGGGTTTGGAAGGAGGCTGAAGGAGATCCAGCTTGGTCAGTGTTGTATTCTTGTCTCTTTTGTTGCTAAATTATCTCTCTTTTTTATTCACCTGTTCACTTGATTTTCTCGTAATCCTTTGATGTGGTCCTGATCAATACTTCTCCAGGCTTTCTGAAATTTGACCAGTTTTTGTTGGATTTTGGATTCTTTTCCATTGATTTACATTCTAATGTGGTTAATTTCCATTTGCTTTCAGCTGCTGAACCTGTGAATCATCCATCCACGGATGGGATGAGCCACACAAAGGAAAATGTGGCAGAGAAATGATGATTCTCTGTGTGATCATGGAGACATTAGATCTCTTGGCTGAAAATAAATACCCACATCATCTGCAAAGAGCAGAGATGAGACTCGGAGGTTCCCTCAGCCGCTGTAAGACTGGTGGCTGGCTCTTTCTGTGCTAAATAACACTAATGAAAAATAAAGCTTCTAATGCATGTTTCAATAAGACAATATTATTAATAATATTTTATCATTTCAGGCTGTTAGAAGGACTCTGTGTTTATTTCCTTTCAGGATTTACAGATTCTCTGTGGTTTGAACAGGAGGGAGAGGAGGAAAACAGATTGATTTGCAAAAAAAGCCAACAGCTCAAACCTCTCAATTAGTCCATAATTAATGGAGACTTTTAAAGAAAAGAAGCAGGAGGCTGTTATCAACAGGAGCCCCAGTAATGAGGCTGGGCAGCTATGGGAGCAGATGGGGGTTTTCTCACATGTGTGTCTGTGATGCAAACTCACTACTGACTAACTGTAAGGACGGTGTGACGTGTGCCTCAGTGTGTGTGTGTGTGTGTGTGTGTGTGTGTGTGTGTGTGTGTGTGTGTGTGTGTGTGTGTGTGTGTGTGTGTGTGTGTGTGTGTGTGTGTGTGTGTGTGTGTGTGTGTATGTGTGTGCGCACGCGCAGTCACTAATGCTGAAAAGTGTGACATCTGGGGAAGAGGACAAAAATCACTCGAGGAAAGCTGGACAAGGAGCTGACAACTTTACACCACACGAAAACACTCACATACACTCTCTCTCTCCACACACACATGCACACACACACACTCTCTCTCTCTCTCTCTCTCTCTCTCTCTCTACACACATGCACACACACTCACATACACACACACACTCTCTCTTCACACACACTGTCTCTCTCACCACACACACATGCACACACACACACTCACACACACACCCACACACTCTCTCTTCACACACACACACACACTCTCTCTCTCGCCACACACACTCACACACATACACACACACTCTTTCTTCACACACACACAGACGCACTCTCTCTCTCTACACACATGCACACACACTCACATACACACACACACTCTCTTCACACACACTGTCTCTCTCACCACACACACATGCACACACACACACTCACACACACACCCACACACTGTCTCTTCACACACACACTCTCTCTCTCTCGCCACACACACTCACACACATACACACACACTCTTTCTTCACACACACAGACGCACTCTCTCTCTCTACACACAAACACTCACATACACACACACTCTCTCTTCACACACACACACTCTCTCTCTCTCTCTCTCTCTCTACACACACACTCTCTCTCTCCACACACATGCACACACATACACACTCACATACACACACTCTTTCTTCACACACACACACACACACACATGCTCTCTCTCTCTACACACGCACACACACTCACACACACACTCTCTCTCTCCACACACTCACACACTCTCTCTCTCTCTACACACACACACTCAGACACTCTCTCTCTCCACACATACACACACTCTCCCTCTCCACACACATGCACACACACACACTCACACACACTCTCTCTCTTCACACACGCACTCTCTCTCTCTCTTTCTCTTTCTCTTTCTCTTTCTCTTCGTAGACACACACACACACACGGGTAGAGGATGGTCTGTTTAACAGATATAAGGCAGGTTCCACTGAGAAGAGACTTTTTATTTACTGTTTTTTTAGCTGTGGTTTGTTCTCATTAGCCGTCTTCACTTTTCTTTCTTCTCTTGCAGTTTTTTGTTGTTTTGTAATATATGTTATCTCTGCTACTGTAGCTTGTAATTTTCTGTAGTTGTTTAATATTTTGTTCTATCTTGTTTTGTCATTTACTAACTTTGTTTTTATGCAGTAATCTTAGTTCCTCCTTCTTGTGTTGGTGTTGTTCCTGTTCCTGTTGTTCCTGTTCTGTTTGCACAAGTTCATATTTTTAAAACCAGTTTTGTTCTTATCCAGTTTAAAGATTAAAAATCATCTGCATTGTTCTATTTCATTTTTAAATGAATAAAAAACACATGTTCATGTTTAAAAAGCGCAGACACAAAAACACACAGGTGTGTATTGTGTCAGTCACACACCACAACCCAAAAGCTGCAGTTTTTAATCCAAGCACAAATCAGAAATAATCCAACATTTAACACTGAAGTCTGAGCTGTTTTTATAGTTTGTGTTTTGTTGTGTAAAACCTGCTTCTGCATGTGGACGATGGACACCACCACAGAAACATTTGGGTCTGAGTGTCATTTTCATCAGACAGCAACTGTTGTCTCAACAAACTTCATGAATTGTGGAGCTCCTCCTGGTCCTGGTGTGAGATCAGAGCTGATGCTGACGCATCTAAAAGAGGCAGCTGAAGTGGTTCGGACTTCTGGTTAAGATGTCTGCTGGACATCTTCTTCCAAAGGTTTTCCAGGTATGGTCCTCTAAAAGGAGCTCCCAGGGAAGGTCCAGAACTCACTAAAGAGCAGTGGTGCTCCAAAGTTGTCATGGGACCAAAACAAGAAGTGATGCTGTTTGTCTGCCTCTAGCGGCTTCATCCTCCATCCGAGAATCACCCGAGCATGGATGAGGTTGGGGGGGTGGCAGGTGGACAGAAGGAGAGCAGTCAGGCACCTCAGCTAAAGAGATTAAATAAACAGTCTAGTGTGAGATAGCCTAGAACCCACAAATAAAAGTGGTGTTCTACTAAGGACCAAATGATGGACGGATGGATGAAGATGCAGGACTTGACTCTGAAAACAGGCTGCAGGAATCTGGAATCTTTCTTCTTTCTTTAATAAAATCAGGATAAACTGAACTAATTTAGGAAACTGACTTGAAGTGATATGGTAATAAGCTTATCGAGTCCCTGACCTGGACATACTGAGTCTGTTTAATCTCAGATCCAGAGATGTGAGCTAATTATCCAAATGAGTGACAGGAAACCTGAGGGAGACATATTTTTACTCCTGGTTCATTTAGCCATCCTTGTCTGGGAATGCAGGATCCTTTCTGATGTAACCAGCGCTGACAGACAAATAAAAATACTTTTATGTAAACGTCAGCATTTCAACGCCAATAAAACATCAGAACTGCTGCTTAGACTATAAAAGAAATCACGGCGTGGATGGGTGTCATTTAGTGATGCTCAGCAGGCTCGTCACATAATTTAGTCTCTATATTCTTCAGGCTGAGTAATTGTTAGGAGAGAAGCAGAGTTAAATATATTCAGAGTGACAATCAATAACTGTGCATTATGTTGTCTTTTCTCTGGAGACAAATCTTACTGCGATGTATGTAATTTCCTACCTTGTACCTGTTAGTGAATGCAACATGAGTGAGCAGTAAAGGTCAACAATGCTGCACGGTGCTGCTGCTGGCGGCCATTTTCCAAACAAAAGCAACAACGTGAGTCTCAACCGTTTTCTCAGTGAGAAGAAGAGGAGAGCTGAATGAGAGAAGGACAGCGTCTGAACGTTCTAGGCTGGTGAGCACTAGGAGATCCACCTGGGATCCTTCTGCTGACTGGAAACCTGCCGCTCCCAGCCTAGGGTGGGAACCATGAGACATGAAGGAACCAGACAACCAACTGCAGAGCTCTGTTTTTTGCAGGATGACTAATGCTTTTACAAGTTTCAGCACATTAAAACCAAAATGATCACAATAGAAAGTTCATTTTAAATGTGCGGTTAGAGAGGGACATGGTTTAGGTTTTAACAATGCTTTGGTTCAGACGTTTTCATAGAGGAAGAGCAGATCCATGGACTTGGTGCTGCTGCAAAAGTGGTTCTGGAAAACCATCCGGTACCTCAGGAGTGGAAGGCAGCAACTGACTTGACGTTTACAGCATGGACGGGATCTAGTCAGGTGCTATGAGGAATACTTTCAAGAGTTCCTCAATCCCTCCAGGAGCTCTGAGGATAGACTTGCCAATCTCTAGGGCTGAAGTCAACAAGATCCATCCAGGGTGTCTGAAAGTTACGGATGCAGGACTTTCTTGGCTGACTCCTCTGTAACCCTGCGTGGACGTTGGAATGGTGCGGGTGTAGTGGCAAACTCGGAGGATGGTTTCCATTTTTATGTAGCTGTACCAGAGGGTGTGGTCACACTGCTCAACCTTCCTGGAACGATCTTCTCCAAGTTTCTGGAGAGGAGGGTGTAGATCCAAAGTGAATATGCTGGTGAAGGTTATAAGTCAGCCAGGTCATGGTTATCCAAAGGGATTCGAATGAAGGCAACTGGTACTAAGAAACCAAAGAAGTCCAGTTGTCTTCATTTGAACCCCTTTGGATTGGGTGCTGGAGGAGGCATAGGAGTTCACATGGGTTTTGCAAAGGAAGCTTGAGGAACCCTGTGTCCCAAGCATGGTCCCACGGCAGATGTTTAAGGCATGTTCTGCTGCCAGGAGCCCCTAGGGCTGACCCAGGACATGCTATAGGGATTATCTCTCCTGGCTTGCCAGGGAACACTTTAGGGTCCCACCAGAGGGACTGGTGAAAGTCTGGCCTTCCCTGCTGGGGCAGCTGCCCCTGCATCCCTGTCAAGAAGATGATTCTGAACATTCATGACTTTTTAACCATAGGTGATGTTTGCAATGCTTAGTGCCCTCTTCACCACAACACAACACCCTGACCCACCTGCTCCCCACCCAGAAAAAGAAAATCCACCCTTCTCTGTTTTAGAATCATGCCTCAACATGACCTTTTTACAGAGTTCACCTAACTTCTTTGTTTTTTTATCATGTAATAGACACACAGCCCCACATTTGGGAAGATAAGGAACGATGTGAGAGCAACTTTACTAAAAACGCTGACTCTGAAGTCAAATATGATGAAGTGTAGCTGAAGATATTTGCACATTGAAGAAGAAGACGTGCATCTCTAAATCCCTCCTGGTAACCAGATTTGGGATAATGAGGTTTTCCCATTAGAGGGATACGTGACAGCGGGGAGGAGAGAAAAATGGATGGTGAAGGACAGGTATGTCCTCCAGACTGATTCAGAACGCCCTGCTGAGAGGGACGGCTGCTGCGGAGATAAGAGGAAATGATGATCATTACAGGGGGAGGGAGAGAGGAAGGCCGCGGTGTCGGACACATTTCCTCTGTCAGCTCATTAATCTTCTGGTGACCTTCAGAGGACTCCAGTCAGTCAGAGAGCAGCGTTCCGTCTGCCGCCGGTCGCTCTCAGGCAAAAGAGCGCAACTTTCTAGCAGAGGTTCAGATCCTTCAGATGACCTTTTAGAAATGCCATCCTGCTTTGCTGAACATGTTCCTGTCGAACACGCGGTTATATCACATGTTTATTATGGTAAGAAGCACATTCAGGTCACACTGAGCTTCTAATTATATAAAACAAAAATCTGTGCTAAAATCAGAAAAAAAGGAAAATGTAATCCAGTTCCTGAAGGAAGCTCGCTTTCACAAAGAGAGAAAGGCATTAATGACATCCTCAAATAATAGGTGCCGTCCATCTTCCTTCCAATGGAATCATTGTGAGGATTAGTCGGTTAACTAGGAAAAATATTCCTATCGCGTCTTTAGACATAAAAATAAGGAAAAAGAAGGAACAATAGAAATATCATAAAAAATGAGAATGAGCAAGAAAAATAAAAGATGAAGGAGCCAAACAAAGAAATTAAATTAATAAAAATAAATGGGAATGAGTGGAAAATAGCATTAAAAAGGGAAGAAAAATGGGGATAAAGAATAAAAAAAAGGACAGTGTGAAGTGTGCGATAGGGTTGAAGATGTCATTTCTCACTGTCTCTGCTGACAGATGGGTCACAACAACACCTGTGCCAGAAAACAGCCTGCAGACGGAGACACAACGACGACTCGGCCAGAGAAACACCAACCACTAACAGACAAAAGCAGTAAGTGAGACATGAGGACGTGACTTGCTTATTTGATGTATTTTTGAGGGAAACTCATGAGGTGAGAAGTTTTATAGCTTTGGTCTTAAATATGTTGGTGTGAATATATAAATGGTAAATGGATTGTATTTGTATAGCGCCTTCTAGGGGTCTACAACCCCCAAGGCGCTTC
The DNA here is from genome assembly GCA_006937985.1 of Aphyosemion australe. Lineage (NCBI taxonomy): Eukaryota > Metazoa > Chordata > Actinopteri > Cyprinodontiformes > Nothobranchiidae > Aphyosemion > Aphyosemion australe. The sequence goes on along the minus strand of SSNS01000162.1, from coordinate 974,256 downwards.
GAAACACAGTCATTCACACACACACACACACACACTGATGATGAGCTACAAAATATTTCCAGCTGTACTATGTTAGAACGTTGTTAAGAGGCATGAAAAAATGTCTTAAGCTAGCTTGTTTTAAATATTTGCAATTCTAGCTGTAAGTTCACTGATGGACAAAAAAAGTATCTTTAATACAACTTGGGCCAAAAAGTGCCTTTTTTCCATGGTTCCTCTTCATCTTCACACAATCTAAACTGTACATGTTTAGCAGCATCATATGAGGCAGGTTGTTGTTATTTATTAGGTGAGCAGGAACCATCAGGGCTTTTTTCCAAGGGAATTGGACATTTTATGGTAAATGGCCTGTATTTGTATAGCGCCTTCTTGGGTTTCTACAACCCCCCAAGGCGCTTCACAACACAATCTGTCCACACATTCACACGCTGGTGGTGATGAGCTACATTGTGGCTACAGCTGCCCTGGAGCGCACTGACAGAGGCGGGGCCTGCTGTACACTGGTGCCACCGGTCCCTCCGACCACCACCAGCAGGCAAATCTGCTGTCGGTGACCCAATTTACGCCAGTCTGTTAGATATTGTCTCTAGTCGAAGTGTAGTCGTAGTGACGTACAACAATCAACAACCAATAAAATACGTTCTCACAGGGGAACCAGGAAGTTCCGTCAGTCATAACAACACAAACATGTCTCTACAGACTTTGAAATAAGAGCTCCAAGCAGGCGAAAGTGGACCGTGGAGAGAGAGGAGCGCTTGGTCGAGCTGTGGGCAGAGCAGCCGTGTCTTTTTGACGTAAACTGCCATTCATACCATGACAGAAGTGCCCATATTCTCTGACGCTTTCGCTTCTGTTTGTATTCGCTACAAACGACTGCAGTGGCTAAAGCTAGTAGCTAAAAGCTGCTTCTCCTCCATTTCAAACTTCTGCAGAGCATCAGCGGGAATAAAATGCTAAAGTGTTCCTGCTAGATTCAGCGTTTAGTCTGAGACTAGTTTAGGACTAAAAACTGTTTTTAGATGTGAGCTGATAATCTTTTGAAGACTTTTCAAAAAAGTTTCAAAGTCTGTAGGTGTAAGCCCAGCATTAGATGTCTCATTCTGGAACAAACTCACAGATTTTAATGAATCAACAGATTTTTGAAAGAATTAGTGATTAAGTTGTACTTTACTGAATTTATAGCAGCTGAACTAGTATTTTAAGGGTTTTTAAGGGTTAAGCACACAGAGCACACTGAACCTGAACCCCTCGTATGACCCGGCCCATCATAGTTTTCATGTGATGTCACCAGAATATGCCTTCTGGGGTTGTGAGTCAGTAAGAAAGTGTTTTAGTCTCTCCTGTACATCACAACGCTAACAGTGAACAGCATTTAAGTTTCCAAGATGTTCATCACTGGTCTCAATGTCCTCAGGTGAAAACACGTCGTGATAATTTCCTTTTTCCACAGTCACAGAGTTGTCACGGCCACCTGGAACCCTCCACAGCTTCGTTCAGATACAGAGCAAGAAAAATGTGGGTCTGTGTACAAAAATTAGAGAAAGTTGTTCATAAACTGAGAACTAACTCAGACATTTTGTGACTGAATCGCATCAAGAAAGTTAGCACAACATTTGTTCAAATACTGCACAAGTGCCAAAAGCTCTAAATCGAAGTGATTTCAAATGAAGTTTGAAACTTTTCACACACTAAGTTGTCACCAACATTTGCCGCCCAGTCAGACACTGATTGTGACAAAAACAACACCAGAAGAAACATCCTCAGAGTCAAAACTGACCTGAGATCCTTACAGGTCTTGATTTTCCCACCGTTTTTGAACTATAGAGTTTTATATAGCACACATTTACGTATGTTTTTCACTAGCAGGTCTTAACTCCAGCTGTTCTCGGCACAAGGCAGATGCACGCTTATCTGACATGAATGCACAGAAACTACAAACTTCCTGCTTTCCAACAAAATCACCCACTCAGAGTTGAACAACCATTTCCAACACTTCTGCAGTGTGTTGTCTGAACCTTTTTCACACCATCCACCGCCTCTAGAGCAGCTCAGGGACAACAGATTGTTGGTTATGCTGGATCACAGAAGTTGGATGCTTGTCCTGAATGTGTTGCTTGTTTATTCACTAGGTGGGTTAGAAGATCAGATAAAACGATATTTATATAGCACCTTACAGACACTTACATGCCACCAAAGTGCTTCACATACACAAATAAAACATAACACATACAATCCACTAAAAAGAATAAAACACAACCAAATAAAAACATTAAAATGAGACTAAAAAAGCAACACAGTCAATCACTCACACAGATTTAAAAGCCAGTTCATAAAAATGGGTCTTCAGCTTTGATTTAAAAACTGGTACAGAAGAGGACTGCTGAATGTGTAGTGGAAGCTCATTCCATAAATTTGGAGCTGCAACTGAAAAGGCTCTGTCACCCCACATCTTCAGCCGTGACCGGGGGACTACGAGCAAGGACAAGTCCTCTGAGCGGAGTGCCCGAGAGGGAACATACGAATACAGTGTGTCTGCCAGATATGCTGGAGCCAAACCATTTAAAGCTTTAAAAACCAGTAAAAGAACTTTTAACTGAATCCTAAAAGAAACAGGTAGCCAATGTAGAGCTGCCAGTATGGGCGTAGCATACATAACCTCTGTTCATCACCACATCCACTGCTGTTGTCGCATCTGGACCAACGCCACATCCTCTCTCAATAGAACCCTCGAACAGGACTCCAGCTCCCCATTACATGCTGGGTCAACAGGTTTGGTTATCCACTCACAACATCCTCCTCAAATCCATGTCCCATAAATTGTCCCCCAGGTTCATTGATTCCAGTGAAATCCTGGAAGTCATCAGCCCCACTGATATCCATCTCCGTCTTCCCCCAGTCTCAGGATCTATTCCATATTTCATGTTTCCCAGGTAAAGCACTCCAGCCCGCTTTGCCCTACAGCCATTCCCCCTCCTCCCCTGCTCATGGATGGGCACCCACCTGGTTGGTCCACCTGATTATGGACTCCCACTGGCAGGGTCGTGGCTTCCAGTACCTCGTCAGCTGGGAGGGCTACGGTCCGGAAGCTCATTAGTGGGTGCCGGTGCCCACTCCTTCATCAGGGAGTATGACCATTCTCTCCCTTCTACTTCCTCTGTGTCTCGTTACACACCTGCAACTCACCTCATCAACTGGACTGGGAGGGTAAAAGGAGATGGGAGCCAGTCATCCAGCGCTAGAGCATTTGCCAATGTGGTAGCCTCCAGCCTCTGCAGTGACCTTGTTCCTTGTGAATCCTGAGAATTAATCTGAAGAGTTTTTACTCACTGTTGATGTTTTTAATTTTAGTGGTTCGGCTCCCGGTTCCCGACGTTCCACCTTCCAGCCGTTCTCGTCAGTTCTGCTCCGTTTTCCAGCACCTCTCCACCATTCACCCATTCTTCAATAAATAATTTTTTATTTAACCTTTTCCGGTCTCCTGAGTGTTTCTCTGCATATGTTAGACATCTGCCGAAAATCATGACAGAATTGAAGTAACACAAATCTATAATTCATTTAGTTTCCCTGGTGTCAGGCTACTGATGCACTGTGAGATCCGGGTTACCGTACGTGGCTCTTTGCAGTATTATGTGGTGAGGAGGTGGTCTGCTGGGGTGGAAGAAAACTCGCATAAAGTCAGTGATTTTAGCTGAGCACCAAGCTGGCGAAGAAGAATATATCAGGGGTAACCATTTAGTTAAAGGTGGAATATGGGACATTTTAATAAAAAGCTATATTTAAAAAAAAATAATACCTCCACGGGGGTGCAGAATAAAGGTACAGTTTTTCCTTTAAAAGCTATATTTAAAAAAATAATAAAAATGTTATTTTGATGGGCACGACACTGGGTTTATGTTCTACCAGCCACTAGAGGGCACCGTTGCGGTAAAAAGTCTGCTCGGCAAGGCGAGGCTGGGACTGTGTAAAATGGCGGACTCGACAAGTCAAGCAGCTGATTCTGAGCCCAGAAGATGTTCTAACGGTTATGAAATAAACGTATTAGTAGAAATTAGTCCTTACCCTGTACGATTCATCACTAGACATGGTGCTGGCTGGTCACTTCACATATCAGCAGTGAACCAACACCCCGACGGCTGGAAAATTTGTTCTGTTGTTTCAATACCACCTCTACACACTAGATGTCGCCATAGTGTCCGTGTTCCATATTCAACCTTTAAGAGAACAATAAATATTTACCCCCACATCCTAATTTTAAATCAACCCTAAAAGAAAAATTCTTATTTGCAGAAAACATGCTAATGATTTTTGGTTTTCTTGCATAGAATATTATGCTTATTTTGAACTGAGAAGTGCTCTGCAGCCTTAGTAAAATGCTCTTTACCCCAAACCTACAGTAAATGTGTACTCCTCTCCCCAGGGAGAGATCCAGGAGGGTTGAGATGGCAGCTGGAGGGGTGTCAGCAGCTTCTGTTTGCAGGAAACATCAATCATGAGTGAGAGTCATCTCACAGGTGGCAGTGACCTCTGCTGACCCCACAGCGTTGTCCTGGTAGCTCCTGCGTTTGTGTCTGCGTGGTGCCTTCACCTGACTCACAAACAGAAAGCCTTTACTGAGACTGTATGTGGAGACAAACGACGTATTTGATATGAACAAATAAAAGCACAATAAAAAAAAGACATTGACAAAGATCACTAGGGAGAACAGGTAGGTATAAAATATGTAGCTACGCATTCATCTTTTCAAGCAGCAGTCATGTTTTATATCTTTCTAAAGTCCAGAGTAATTTATTTTGTTTTGCTAGGAGTTTAGTGATAGGATGTGTTCAGAGTACCATGCTGAAGGTTTAGAAGTCCAGTGATGATGCTGTCATTCGTTATTGCTGAAACCTGATAGAAACGGGCTAATAAGTCATTGTGACTGAAAAAGCTCTAGTTTTGTTAAACCCGAAATGTGTTTACTTTGGAGTTAAAGATCTTAATTGGAATCAATAATGAATTAAAAGAGATTGATAAGTGCTATACCTTCCACTGCCTATAGAAGGCAGCTAGATTTACCTGTGAAAACAAATATCCTGCAATTCTGCACTGAGTTAGTGATTATTATTATTATTATTATTATTACTACTACTGCTACTACTACTACTACAGTTAATATAATTTGCATAACAACTTAAAGTGACTTTATTCTCATTGTGTTTTTAAAGGTTTGTTAAAATTATTGATGTTTTGAGTTTAATTCTCTGTGGTTTTGTATTCTGTCCATAGGGTCTACTTTTGTTTCACCAGGATCTTTATTTGCACCTGGGAGCTTTATTGCACACCTGATATGTGGCACTAAAGACCTTTTCACACCTGTAGTTCAGTCCCTCTTATCAAAATCAATTCTTAATTGTGTGCATTTGTAGTTTTTTTTCTGATTGTTTGGTTTATTTTTACTCAGTAAACCATTGCAGATAAAACACATTGCATCACTACAAACCAGATGAAAAGGTTAGTCTGCTGATTGGTCAGGTTGTCCTGGAGCAGTCAGGGGCCCAATTTCAACACTCGCACTGCGCCCTAAACCCTTCTGTGAAGTGTGCTTAGAGGAAGTGCGCAGAAAGGCCTCGAGTGCGTAGTACACAAGTGTGCAAATAATTGCCGAATTGGGACAGTGAGCATTACGTCATCGAGCGTGACGCATGCTGGGATGCTGGTCGCTGTTTGTGCTTTTTTAAAAATCTTTATTAACAGCTTTCAAACACACAAACAAACAATTATTTGACTAAATTTAAATTAATTACTGTCCACATTTATATCTTTGTCTAAAACATTCAGAGCATGAATAAATAACATTAATCGTTTTAAATTAACTTCTTTCACTTGAAAATACATATTTTCAGAAAAGGCACTTGACCCTATTGCTCCACCTTCTTCTCAAAATTCCCACGCAGCAATGAATTGTGGGTAATACCCTTCACCCAAGTCTGCATGGCTAAGGGGAGCACTGCTCCCCTGAAAGGGTGATGGGCTCCCCTATAAGCCATCTTTAAAGCCATACTATGCAACTTTTTCATATTTCTAAATCATTTTCCTGAGCCAGTATGTGCTAAAATGACCCTTTACAGGGTGAATGAAATGTCTCTCAGCCCCCTCGGCCCCTTGTGAGCAGGATACCCCATTTGCAACTTCAGCCTCTCCAGACCGCTGCCCTGAAGTCTCACAAAGTCACGCTTTACGGCAATCCATGTTTACACCTCAGAACACACGAGCTATACCTGGTTAGCATTTATTGAAACGTGGTTAGCATGGTGGAGCCTCAGATGAAACAAAGAAAATATTTAAATAAAAAGAACATCCGACCCAATAGGAGTCAAACTAAAGTCAACATTGGGAGTTTTCTGAATCGAGAGCTCAGAGACAAATAAGGATTCAAGTTGCAGACCTAACGATCATCCTATTGTGCTTGTAAGTACAACTTTAAAATGTTTTGTTTGTGCATGTTTTAGGTTTCCCCGGGTTGTAATTATTTCTAAATAGGTTTGTCAGGCGGTAGTGATCAAGTCCCATTCTGTCACCCTAAGACCAACTGAAGCTCTCTTCTTACCGGGCAAACGCTGTCATTGATGCTTTCTCATCTCAGTCCAAGGTCCTCATATCGTTATACACCATCGAATCCTCAGCACGCTGCGTGGACACCAGCTGCTGTTGAGCAGCGCTGCCGGGCCAGTGTTGTTGTGCCCCCAGCCCCCAGTCATGTTGGCTAGCCGCTCATAGCTTGTAGAGTAACATGTATGTCTGTGATCACCCAGCAGTCTGAATTCACATTTGGGTTTGCACTCGCGATCGTGTTTGCACTCCAAACCTAACTTGTTTGCAAATTCACTATAGTAGCTTTATAGGAAGCCTGCAGGAAAGTGCTGTTTCCCATCATGTCATCATCAGCCAGCGCTGTGGGTCTGCTGCAGCCACAGCAGGAGAGGAAGCTGAGAGAGGAATGTCGGCTAGGTGTTAAACACCCTGAGATCAGATCAGACACATCTGCATCTCCTCTCCACAAACAGACAATGAGAAAGACTTGGGAAGTACCTTAACATGGAGCCTGAGAGGATGCAGGCCATTATCCCATCCTCTCAAAACAGGAAGTGAGTGTCGTCTTGAGGAAGTTCTTGGCTCAAACTCAGTCAGCAAATCTTTTTTGGGTAGGCTGCTGATGATCTCCAAACATTGTATGAAAGTCTTGAGAACCAGTGCAGCTTCCTGTCACCACAACTTGTGAATGCAAAACAAAACAATGACTTCAGAGTAGAGAGCTGTAAAAAGGATGAACTTTTCAACCTTTACGTTGTCTTTCTAGTCAGCTCTGTGAGAGCAGAGCAATGCTAAAGGGTTGTCAAAGATCCCAACATTAGATTTAAATTCAGTTGTGGAGTAAACCGTCTTTAACACTCACAGTTGTTAAAATACTTTGACTCTATAAGAGAAGTAACACTGAAAGTGTTATTTTAAATCAACACCAGGTGTTAATGACATTTTAACTCTTAACAGATTGTGGCGGCTGTGATGCTAGGAGCTAACAGCTAGCTGCCACACTGAAAAATGTCGGCTAACTCTTGCCTCATGCACCACATGACTGCAGACAGCCAATGAGAGCGGAACACAAGGAGGTGAGTCCATGGCATTTTGTCTGAACGAATGAAAGTGAAGTAGTGACTAACATAACCCCCGGCAAAAAACACCCAATAATAGAACAAACTAGCCAAAACTATGGCTACCCACAATGCACCTCGTCCACTGCTGCTCCTGGAGTGGGCGGGGTCATTACTTTTTACAATGTTGTGGAGTAACTTTTCATCAACACTGAATTATAGAGTGAATGTTCTTTAATACTTGACATGTTACACTATAAAGAGTTATTTTAAAACAATCTGTTTTAACTCTGAATATTAACACCAACACCGCAGGACAAAGGGAAATATTTTACACTCACTTTCATTGAATTGACTCTGACAGAGTTCCCATACAATGCTTATTTAACACTTTACTGTGCAGAATCAAAGTTTGGGTAACACTTTACAATAAGGTACGCAAAATAGTGCTTAGTTACTAGGGAACTACGTAGGGGTTAATGCGTAATGAAGCAGGGACTAATAGGTAGTTAACCAGTAGTTACTGCTACAAACTCTCATTATTTTTTTGTGCTTCGTTACTAGGGAACGACTTAGGGGGTAATGAGTAATGAAGCAGGGACTAATGGGTAGTTAACCAGTAGTTACTGGTAAAACCGCTCATCAGTCTTATTCAGGGACTAATGGGTAGTTAACCAGTAGTTACTGGTGAAAACGCTCATCAGTCTTATTCAGGGACTAATGGGTAGTTAACCAGTAGTTACTGGTAAAAACACTCATCAGTCTTATTCAGGGACTAATGGGTAGTTAACCAGTAGTTACTGGTAAAAACGCACATCAGTCTTATTCATGGACTAATGGGTAGTTATTTATGAAAGCAATAAGGAATGAATCCCAGATTAATGTAGTGCTTGTAGACTCTGTTTTGTAAACTTCATGAAGAATGCAGATAATTTGCAACGTCAGTGATTTAACATCCCTGTATCATCTTGATTTCACTTGACTGTCGCTTCATCGTCCCTCGTCAGCATCCGTCCGTCTTCAGAGATGATGGAAAGTGAAGTCTCCTTCCAAGTACCTGAGGAACTAATCAGTAACTACTAGGTACTTAACCATTACCTACTACTTATGTGTACCCTAAAGTAAAGTAATGCCTCTTCCCAGTTACCTACTGGGGAACTAATCAGTAACTACTAGGTACTTAACCATTACCTACTGCTTATGTGTACCCTAAAGTAAAGTAATGCCTCTTCCCAGTTACCTACTGGGGAACTAATCAGTAACTACTAGGTACTTAACCATTACTTACTGCTTATGTGTACCCTAAAGTAAAGTAATGCCTCTCCCCAGTTACCTACTGGGGAACTAATCAGTAACTACTAGGTACTTAACCATTACTTACTGCTTATGTGTACCCTAAAGTAAAGTAATGCCTCTTCCCAGTTACCTACTGGGGAACTAATCAGTAACTACTAGGTACTTAACCATTACTTACTGCTTATGTGTACCCTAAAGTAAAGTAATGCCTCTTCCCAGTTACCTACTGGGGAACTAATCAGTAACTACTAGGTACTTAACCATTACTTACTGCTTATGTGTACCCTAAAGTAAAGTAATGCCACATTCCAAGTACCTACTGAGGAACGAATCAGTATTAACCCCTACGTAGTTCCCTAGTAACTAAGCACTATTTTGCGTACCTTATTGTAAAGTGTTACCAAAGTTTGTTTAAAGTTGTGCACATTTTCTCATCATGTTTTTGCCACAAATCACAAAGTTTGTGTAGAAAATAACTTAAGCAACTTTCAGACCCGGTTTTGTGTGTAAGCAAGCTTTATAAATGACGCCCCTGGTGACTAGTGAATGTGTCAGATATGTCACGTTGAAGCTGCAGACTTTGATCCCGAGAATGAAACAGAATAAAAACTCTGAGTGCAATAAGATATTAATAAAGGCCACACAGAAGAAAAGGAGATAACCTGAACCGTCATGTTGTGTTTGGTGAGAACTCAACAGGAGACAAATGCTGAATAAAGTCTGTGGTTTATCTGTGACCTGGGGGGCAGACCCAGCATTGTTTTTAAACTGTAATGAACAATAAACCCCTTTCCTTCCTAATATGTATGATATGAATATTTCATGTTCCACCATAAGGCTGGACAGGGAGGAAGGGGATGTATGTGGTTCTCTTTGTGATCTGCAGCATGAACACACATTCACCCTCCTGCTGTGGGACCTACGCCTAATGAAGCTGTCACATCACCAGCTCCACCATGTCAAACAACAATACCGTGCTCTACTTAGCATCACTGCTGTCAAAAAAGTGTCAGGTGGTGTCAAAGGTCAGTGGACTCATTCCTGCTAAACGGCGGCACCATGTTGCTTTCATTCTTGATAATCATGAAGCTGGGACTCAGTCAGGATCAGTCAGATAGAAGGTTCTGGACCGAGACCAGTAGAGTTTACTGTTTTTGCTCCTCTGCGTTCAGAATAGTTGAACAAAACAAAGCAGACCAGTGATTTGGGAGTTAACGGGTTTTGTAGTTGCAGGATTTGCTGCATAAATGCAATAAATAACATAGACAGCAGAAATAAACTATAAGAAGTCACATTTACTCATTTCAGGTACTGCAAGAAGTTTTGCCTTATGATTTTTCTTAATGGATAAACTTCCAGACAGAGAGGCTTGAAAAAAGTCTCTTTACGACAAATATCTTGGCTCCAAGTTGAGGCTTTTATGTTTTTCCAGGTTAAAGAGATGTCCTCTTCTACCAGCTACAGCTTAGCTCGTGTCCATCAAAGGTTATAGGGAATAAATGCATGGAGGTCCCTTTTTTAGCACAGCAGAAATGCCACTGCCACCTCGAAAAATGACATTACCTTACGTCATCAGTTCCTGGTGGAAAAACACGTAACTGTAAATAAAATCTAGGAGAATGAAACAGAAGCTGTTATGTTGGACAACATGGCTAAATGTTGGACTAACAAAAGACTGTGGTTGCCATTAGTCATTAGCCAGGTGGAATGTTTCCTCTGTGTTGGGAAAGAGTCTCTGTCTCAAGCCATGCCAGAATTGAAGTGTCTTGTTTGTAAACGATGGCGGGATGACACGTCAAGAACCAGTCTGTAATTCACATTCTCTCCCGTGTGTGGAATGGTAAAGCAGGAAAAGCCGGAGACAGCAACAACGGAGGCGGGAATGGAGTAGCAGCAAAAGCCATGATGTCCTCATGTAGAAGAAAACGTCCTTTTATCCTTGTAAAATTTGAAGTTCAATCATTTTATTCTTGTCGCCAATGTTTTGTTTTGATGTTGGTAAAAAGTAGCAGGCAGTAACTTTATCCACGTAGAACTTCATTAAACATACAGGAATCCACCTTAGGCCTGTAGTATACTTGCTTTTTAACTACGTGTACGTGCGTTTAAAACGGCTGCCTCGCGTAACTTGCGTTAATTTGAAGCATCTTTTGTGCGTGTCCCCCAAAATTAACGCTAAGCATTTGCACACTGCAATATACGAGTAACCAGTAAGAGAAGTTGACAAAACGAGTGAGACACACGTCACTCTGTCTCCGGTTTAGAGGTCTTTCATAATATCTACGATAGCACTGCTGTCTTTTTATTTATTTATGTTTCTTCTGTAATCTCAAATTAACCAGTTACTAATCTCTTCTATTGATGCCATGTTTGTTATGATTGTACCCCACAAACCCGGGACTCTCTCTGGTCTGAGTTCTCTACTGTGCCCCCTAGTGGAACACTCCAGTACTACGTACCATGAAGCAGCAAGCATGTGAACAAAGATGCAGCCTGCGTCAACACATAGTTATAAAAGAAAGCCAGTATATTCCCGGCCTTAGTTCTAGCAGCACTTCTCAGGAACTCCCCTTGAACCTTCTTCTGCACCTCTATATAAACACATGCACTATACTGCCACCCAGTGGTTCAGAACACAGCGATGGAGTGAGCGATGGAGGACCTGATCAGGGCATCATCTGCAGTGATGAGGGCATTAATTCTTGTGTGTGCTGGTAAAGAATGAGTCGATCTAAAGGACATACAGGACGAGAATAGAGAAGATCTGCTGCTCTTCTTCATCAAAGTCAGCTGAGGTGGTTCTTGGACCTCTTGGTCACATTCAAAACACTGTAGATGCTGAAGAGGTCCTATAATCTGAAAGATAACTTTTAAGTTTATTTTATTTTAAAAAATCCAGAGAAGCTCTGGCTGATTTTCAAAACTGGCTGAAATGTCCATCTAATAAATAAAGTCGGTGGTGGCTGTTAGCAGAGCCTCGCCCCGGAGGTCCCTGAGTGTCCACGGCCGTCTCATGGACGTGACAGACTGCCCACATGCTACAGCTAATTCCACGCCGTTAGTCTCCCACTCATTTGCCGAGGCCAGTGTGCTGTTATATTTGCAGAGCTTTGTAACCAGTAATTTGGCTTCTGTTAAGCAGCACATCTACTCAACTGCCATCTGGACCGTCATCCTTCACTGGTAAATATCCAGCTCTCCAGTCTCTATACTGTGTTTGTAGATTGGAACACACCAAATAAAACTCTGACTGCTGCTTGAGATCAAAGTCAGGTGGTTCCCAAACGAATAGAGCTCCTTGTTAAAGCCGCCGCCTCTTTGACCAGAAGCTGTTTTTTATTTATTCATTTATTTAACCAAATGAGTCGATTGAGAACTCATTCTCATTTACAACGACGATCTGGCCAAGAGGCAGCAGCAACAGACACATAGTTAGCTTTACACAAACAGATAAGATAAAAAACAGATAAGATTAAAAAAAATGCAGATAAAGATAAAACAGCTAGACATAAAAACAAAGGACTGTTCTCATATATAATATGTACAAGCCATCAAAACAGACTTAAAACAATCTTTAAGTACTCAGCAGCACGCACATTGATCAGAAACTATTGAATGCAATGAATTATTGAAGGTAGATAATGGAACGTATAGTGAGCTTTAGTGATTTTTGCAGCTCATTCCAGTTGTTGGGAGCAGCAAACTGGAATGAGGAGCGGCCAAAGGAGGTGCGAGCTTTGGGAATAACCATAGAGATTAGGTTACTGGAACGTAAAATGCGCTGGTTGTTGGAAGTGATGAGTAATGAGCGAAGATATGACAGTGTTCTAGCGATGATTGTTTTGTATATAAATTGATAAATTGAAGCTGGAGCTTCAGGATCACCAAATATGGGATTCAGATAACGGAATTTGGAGACGTCCCTTCTGAAAATACCAGCATAGGCCAGCATAGCTGGTCACAAGCATATATGCTGTGTTTTGGTGCTGGTATGCTAGTCCAGCAAGGGATGCTGGTGATTGGACTCTGGACCAACATAAGATGCTGGTGATGGGATGCTGTACCAGCATTCCATGCTGGTCCACCAGCACCAGAACACAACATATGCTGGGAACCATCTATTCTGGTTTTTCCAGCAGGGTTTTTTCCTGATATTTGGAAATAATCGTACAATGTGATTTTCTGATTTTTTTTTTAAATGTTGTCTCTCACAATGGGAATGCATCTACAATGTGAATTTCAGACCTCTCCATGATTTCTAAGTGGGAGAACTTGCAAAATCACAGGGTGTTCCTCACTGACTGCTTTATTTAGAAAAAGGATGTATTTGCGTCTTCTTCGACAGTGTATGACAAACTGCTCTGTCGACTCACATCCATAGCGGTGAGTGCATCACGTTTGTTGTCCAATAGGAAGAGGAGACGGTCTGAAAGACAACCTCTCAATTGAACTTGCTCTATGGGTCGTGGCCAGACTATATAAGATAGCTCACCAGGCTATTCCTGTTCGGATCTCTGTTAGAGATCTTCTCTTTGAAATTACGTTTTTATTATGATTTTTTGGGTGAAGTTGTGTGAAGAGGCACCAGTCTCACAGTTTTTCTGTACCCAAACAGTAATTAAAACTCTTTAGTTTTGTGGCTTTCCTCCAGACCAGACTCAAACATCTTGGGTTTCTCCATAAACAAGCAGTGCTGCAGAAACGCCTCATTTTTAGTTCTCTGAGATATTATGTCTTTAAACCACAGAGCCACACTTACATAGCAGCAACTCGCATCACAACAAGCACAAAACCATGACCTTCAGCTCTCTAACATCCCAGAAATCTCTCTGACTCAGCTAAAACAGCTGATCCTGAGTCAGATAACAGCTGTCACTTGTTGGTTTATGTTTTTGCCTCCATAACAAGAACACTCCTGGTTTAAAGAAACTCAATAATTTGTTGAATTAAACTTTAATATGTCAAATATTTTGATTTTGACGTCAAACAAAAGTCCTGTGATGGACTGGTAACCTGTGCCCCACCTCCTGCTCCCTGCAGCCTTCTTTGGGTCTGATCTAACTACAGGGGATCCGCTCCGCTGTAAAGAGGGACTACACTAATTAACGAGAAGGTAAATCCCTCCACCCCCCTCGGTGATGCAGCCTAAATCAATTAGTCCACACTCTGAACTCAATCTTCATCGCCTTTCTCACGATCCTGCAGAACTGTGGGAAGACGATTTGATTGCTTATCCTCCCCCGGAGGCTTCATTACCCCTTCTCCCCTTTCTCATTCCCTTCTTTTTATTCTTCATCATGCCTCAGCAGCTCATGTAAACGGACAAATACTAAACAACCTACCTTTTCATAATGTTGAGGTCTGTAAAAGAATGGGATCTAGGCAAATATTTTAGACGGACCTGCATCTAACTCAACTCCACAAAAACACATAAAAAAAGACAAAAGAATATTACTCCAAAGTGTCATCATCTTCTTTAGCTGTCCTGTTGCTAGCTAACTCGCTACTCCTAGTAGGCAGTAGCACATGGACTAAAGACATTTAGAAAGAAATGATTAATACAAAAGCATGAAATAAATTTTATATTACAGAGCAGGCCAGGCACAGTCCAGAAGAAAGATAATTGCAAAAAAAAATACTTTTAGAGCTCTGATCTTTTCTTTAACCCTACTGCAGAACTCCACAGTAGGCCCCATTTAAGAACTGCTGCTTTAGAAAGGATGGCTGAATGTTTCCATAATTGATGTAGAACATGCTGATTTGTTGTTTTTTTATCACTTGTTTGTATTGCATCATTATCTGGGGTGCTTGTTTTCTGTTGCTCTGCTGCTCATGTTGATTTGGTTTCATATTTTTGTAGAAAGTAGCAAAGATGAGCTCCAGCAGGAGCAGCAGAGGTGTTCAGTTTAAACATGGAAACTGGTGACAGTTATTAGCCTTTTTTGAGCTGGAGAACCAAACAAAACGGATTTGTAATGCATTTTGAATGGATCATGTAGCATAATTATTTACATAAGTGTTAAGTTTTGTAGTTAGTAGACAGTAGTGAAAATGCCTTGTTGATGCCAGAGGTCAGAGGAGAATGGCCAGACTGGTTGGAGCTGATAGAAAGGCAACAGTAACTCAAATAACCACTCGTTACAACCAAGGTATGCAGAAGAGCATCTCTGAACGCACAACATGTGGAACCTTGAGGCAGATGGGCTACAGCAGCAGAAGACCACACCGGGTGCCACTCCTGTCAGCTAAGAACAGGAAACTGAGGCTACAATTCGCACAGGCTCACCAACACTGGACAATAGAAGATTGAAAAATGTTGCCTGGTCTGATGAGTCTCCATTTCTGCTGCGACATGCAGATGGTAGGGTCAGAATTTGGCATCAACAACATGAAAGCATGGATCCATCCTGCCTTGTATCAACGGTTCAGGCTGGTGGTGGTGGTGGTGTACTGGTGTGGGGGACATTTTCTTGGCACACTTTGGGTCCCTTAGTACTAACTGATCATCGTTGCAACGCCACAACCTACCTGAGTATTGTTGCTGACCATGTCCATCCCTTTATGACCACAGTGTACCCATCTTCTGATGCTACTTCCAGCAGGATAATGCTCCATGTCATAAAGCTGGAATCATCTCAGACTGGTTTCTTGAACACAACAATGAGTTCACTGTACTCAAATAGCTCCACAGTCACCAGATCTCAATCCAATAGAGCACCTTTAGGATGTGGTGGAACGGGAGATTCTCATCATGGATGTGCAGCCGACAAACCTGCAGCAACTGTGTGATGCCATCATGTCAATATGGACCAAAGTCTGAGGAATGTTTCCAGTAGCTTGTTGAATCTATGCCACGAAGGATTAAGGCAGTTCTGAAAGCAAAAGGGGTCCAACCCGGTACTAGCAAGGTGTACTCATTAAAGTGGCCGGTGGGCTAAGCTGGAGACGCCTCTGTGATTCATCGTCTGAATAACTGAGTTTGAAGCTTTTACAGACAGATTTTAGTTCTTTAATGAGCTTGTTGGTACAAAATAAATTAGGGGATGAAGTTTATTGGTTGTGCTGCTGAGAAATCAGTTGTTACAGCCGGAGAATAACGAGACTCAACAGAGAAACAAAACTAAAAATGTGCAAACAGAATGTGGAATAAGCAGAAACGATCGTCAGTTATCTGAACACATTCTGCTGAGACTTCCAATATGTTAATGTGGATGCAAGATAAAGATATAATATTTATGCATTCACTCACAGATGTTCCTGCAACAACAGAGGAGTGAAGGAAGAAACCAAAATAAATAACGCTGAAGGGAACGATGGCAGGAACAGTGAGCTCGGTGTCTTCAGTTTTTAATAGACTTGTTTACCTGGAGGCCAAAGCAAATCCTGAAACTGCTGAGGCGGCTGTGCTGCTGTTAGCAGAGTGTTCAAAGTTTAAGTCGGATTTAAGTATCAGGAAGAAAAATGCAAATAAAAGCGAGCATCAAGAGGTTGTTCTTCAGAAATTAAGGAATCTTTTGTCAATCTGCTACTTCTTTATATGAAAAGGACACCTTCAGAAAAAATCTAAGCTCTTCTAAGATGAATGCACAATTAAATTTAGCTATGAATTTCAAGCTTGTAAGCAACTCCAGCGGCCACCAACAGTAGGGGGCGCTTACTTAGCAATAATAAAATCCAACAAAGAAGAGTGAGTCATAGTTTTAGGAAAGATTAAAGTTGAAGTTGAAAATAAGTTTCCATTGGCACAACTCCACAAATTATTGGATTTAAAACGGATTTCCAGTGAGTGAGTGACCCCTCTAGGACGGGATTGTTGATGGTTTATCTCCTAGGGTCCACGTGGCAGGGGTGAGGTGGTGCTCACTTCTCAAAAACCGGACCCCTGGGGTCCATTAGACCCCATTAGGAATGTAGGAGAGTTAAAGGGGACATTATGCTAAACTCACCTTCTACATCAGGGGTGCCAAATCCTGTAGAGCCAGTATCCAGCATGTTTTAGTTGTGTCCCTGCTCCAACACACCTGATTTTAATCAGCAGGTAATTACAGGTTTCTTCAGAAGCCGATGAGCTGCTGATCTTGTGATTCAACCATTAAATCAGCTGTGTTGGAGCAGGGAAACAACTAAAACATGCTGGATACGGGCTCTACAGGACCAGAATTGAGAACTCCTGTTCTACATCCTTCTGTGCTACCATATGGGTCTCCACCACCTCCATAAACACTCCAAACATGAAAAAACCCGTCCATCTGTTTTCTGTCAGTTTTTGTTTTAGAACTGATGTCTCTAAAACAACCTGTTTCAAAGAGTCCCCGTTTGTGATGTCATAAACAGGGAAATTAGCACAGAACCACCTCTCACCTCTCCAGGCTGAAGAAGCAGCAGCTCTACAGCTTGATCTGATGTCTATGTTTTCCTAGATGTCTATGTCTAGAGCTGGTGCTAAAGCAGATCAATAACAGTCTCCAAGCTAACCTGGAGCTGTGGATGCTGGGCGTGGACCCTGCTACCTACCACTGGGTCTTCAGGTTCCTGACGGAGCAGCAGACCCAGCCAGCACACATAGGTGGGCCCCATATGGGATCTATATGGGCAAGCCGTATGGGTCCCAACAGGGTTTGTCAGCGGTTTCCATGGTGGCCCCACAGGGGTTTGCCAGTGTTTGAGTCAAACCCTCTGAAAACCCATGTAGGGCCCGTTAAAATCTATGTGGGCAAAAATCTTTCTGGGCCAATCCCCATGGGGCCACTGTGGAAACCACAGACAAACCCTGTTGGGACCCATATGGCTTGCCCATATAGATCCCATATGAGGCCCACCTATGTGTGCTGGCTGGGAGACAGTCAAGGTGGGAAGTCCAACATCAAACCCTTCTCAGTGAGCACAGGATCACCCCACAGGTGCATCCTGAGCCCGCTGCTGTTCAGCTCAATGATGAGTCTGCTTGATGGATGCAGCTTACACAACCTCACCATCAACACAGACAGGAGTAAGGAAATGGTGATTGACAGGAAGTCTGGGGGAAATCACCACCATCACAGGTGGAGAGGGCCCAGTGTGAGCGCTGATGACCTGACTTCCTCCATCAACTCTAAAGCTGTCATAATGAGGCTCCACCTCCTGAGGAGACTTCCCACACCTCACCTGGTCACCACTGAGAACATCCAGCTTCACATCCAGGTATGGCAGCTGCAGAACCGACAAGAAGCAACATCTCTAGTAACGTTTCTAGATCATAATTCAGGCTCAGCCTCTGACAGACCTCTCATTCGTCACACTGGTCTTCATCTTGCTTGCGATTAAATCCAAATGATCACTGACCTGGACATCGTCCTCAGAGCATTTCTCTGTCTTAGGACAAAGACAAAGCTTTTTTTTATTAAAAGAACTCTAAGGTGCAGATATTATGGTTATTTGATGAACCTGTTATGAGATTAGCTATAATGTCTTTTTATTTTTGCGCAGCACCATCAGAGGCGTTTGTGTGCAGCCAGAGCTCTGGTAACAAACTGAATAAAACGAGGTGGTGAGAATCTCAAGCTGAAACGTATTTTTCTGATTTGTTGTGATTCTTTTCTGTTCCTTCCAGGCCTGTGTTTGCTCTGCATGAACTCTCCTGAGCTGAGTTACTAGTTCAGACTCAGCAAGAGGATGTGCACCGACGTCCTGGTCTGGAGCTACTTCTCGTTCTTCCTTTAAAAATAAAAAAAACAGACCTTTTTCTGCTATTGTTGTATTTGACCAAGTCTTGGCTGTGAGAGTTTTCACCCCTCAGGGAAAGAAACAGCACAGCTTCCCCCCTGGTCCACACAGACAGACAGTGTGGGAGGGGAGGATGTGGGTGTTGGGTTTAGCAGACTGAAGGTCCCGTCTGCAGGGAGATAAATTGTTGGCTATCCATCCAGCAAATCCTCGGGCCTTTTCTATCTATGGCAACCCAACAGACACCTCAGAAATGCAAATCTTCTCTCCTCGAGTGGGAGGAGAGGGAGAGGCTCTGAGTCCTGGTTTCTGAAATACCAGAAATATCAAATATGTGGGCAGCTTGTGGGAATCATTCAGCTTCTGAAAAGAAGAATCTTTTCTTTCTCTGCAGTGTTTGCTGCCGTCACTATCAAATAGGTCTGCAAGGTTTTCAGAGCCTGTTGCAGACATCTGGCAGGTTTGTGTCACGTTTTCTTTCTGGCCTTCAAGCGACCTTTGAAATGTTTTGGACATAAGAAGTAATGAAGCAGATTATTTAACCAATTTAAAGACAAACATTTGACTGTTTTGGGCCTTAAATAGCTTCAAAGTGCTGGACTGCATGAGTCTAAAATGTGTTTCTGGCTCCATAAAAAGTGGTAAAGTCATAAAAGCAGAAGAACACAGAAATCTCAGTGTGTTGGTGATAAAGTGTTTTTTTAATGCTGCTTCAGTGGTTGGATGCAGGCGGTGTTGAGGTGTAAAACCAGAGCAGAGACATCAGTCTGATCACCATAAAGAAGAGCATCAGCCACCACCCAGAGCAAACCTGCTCTACCTGCATGATGCTGAATAAAAACCATCCAGGATCTCTGAGAGAGTCAGCGTCCGTCCTTAAAGGAAGGAGTTTCCATTTTCTCAGCTCCACTTTTGCTTTGTTTAAAAGAAGGAAATCTTTGTCACTGTGTTGTGTGTGTGTGTGTGTGTGTGTGTGTGTGTGTGTGTGGTGTGTGTGTGTGTGTGTGTGTGTGTGTGTGTGTGTGTGTGTGTGTGTGTGTGTGTGTGTGTGTGTGCGTGTGTGTGTGTGTGTGTGTGCATGCATGCATGCGTGTGTGTGTGTGTGTGTGTGTTGTGTTATCGTCAGCATTTACTTTAATTGGTGAATAAAAGCCACCGGCGTGCAGTCTACCTCCTCCAGCTGTTTATCTATGATCCACTAAGAACACAGCGTCAACGCCACAACATGACCCAGTTAGGGTTAGTTACTTACAAGTTTGGAGCTACAACTCCATGGAACCCTTGACATCCTTTTCTTCTCCTGATGAGTCCCAAGGCATTCCCAGTGGGAAATAATAATAATAATAATGGATTGGATTTATATAGCGCTTTTCAAGGCACTCAAAGCACTTTCCATTATTCATTCACTCTCACATTCACACACTGCTGATGATGGTAAGCTACTATGTAGCCACAGCCGCCCTGGGGCGGTCTGACAACCTCTAGATGGAGACCAGGAAGCATCCTGATCCTTTTGGTGAGTTGCAGCAGCATCTCTAATCCAAACCTCTACATCAGTGGAGTCCAATCCTGCTCCTCCAGAGCCACCATCCTGCAGAAATTAGATGTTTCTCTGTTCCAACACACCTGGTTTTAACTTGCAGGTGATTATAATTCTTCTGCAGAGCTTGATGAGCTCCCGCTCCATTGTCCTGCCAAACATTGATAAAACATAAAGATACTTGATTCTAAGAGATGTGAGTTGGAGACTTGGTCTCATCCCAGAGAGAATGTTCCTTCTCCCAGTGAGGACCATGGACTCAAACTGGCTTTAGTGCTTTAAAACCATGTTAATCAGTGTCTCGGTGTTAATAAGCATCTGACTCTATTGGTGCACGGAGAATTTGTGCACAAAATAATTTTTCTATTTTCACGTTCTCATCAGGGAAGAGGAGGGGCGTGTATTTCCCATTAATCCAGTTTTAGTTGATGTGATTTTCCTGTTTCAGGACAAAAATATTCACACTCAGAAACGTCATTTACTGAAATTTGATTTTATAATGAGTTTCTAATCATTGCATGTGAGACTGAGCAGTTTTATCCGTGATCGGTTAAACGTGATGGATGCTAATTATGTGTAAATATGGAACGTCTCAGGACAAAGGTGGAGATGAGATGTTTAGATTCAGAGGTGATCTAAAGACCAGCCTTAAATCATGAGCTCCAGATTAGCTTCATTATGTTCCTTCTCCTTAGTTCAGTCAGTGTGAGGGCTGGACAGACAGACAGATATCAGACAGACACTCATCAGACAGACAGGTAGCTCCAGTCTTAAGGACAAGCAGCAAGAGGGAGACATAAACAAAGCACAGCTCTTACTGGTAACTTTTTTAACGTTACCTGTAACTTCAAGTCAGAATTTCCATTTCGGATTTTAGTTTTAAATATTTTGTTTTTCTAAACTAGAATCCAGTTTTGTTTTTCCGAGCTGCTCTGGATCCTGGCGTTTCCTGTTCAGTTTAAACACAAGAAGCTGCAGTAAACATGTCATCCCTGCTCACAGGTTACAGACAGAGCATCACCTGCAGCAACAGGGCTCCATCTGCACCTATCAGAGCCACCACTCTGTTGCTGACACACATCTGATTTTCTTGTCATATATAAAATCAAAGCAACAGCAGCTCTGTGGGGGTTTTCTGCATTTTAATCCCTAAAAACAGAGAAATTTCCACCTGACTTCACGCCTTTGTCTGATTCTCCCACCTCCTTTTATGGTTCTCCAGATTTCTCTTGCTCCTCCGTCTCCTCCCCCCCGCTCCTATCTGTTCCAGTCTGTCTCTAGCTGCCAACTCTCACGCAGATCTGAGCCCAGACAGATGGTCATGAGCAAAACGTGTTTACTTGCACCCAGCTCCTAACAAAACGAGCAGATGCCTTCAGATCTGCTGCTCTGCTCCAATCGTCGTGACACCAAAACAGGCCCGATGGGACGAGGAGACAGACTCTGGAGAGGAGGAGCCTGTTTTGAGCCTAGGAGGAGGAAGGAGTTTAGTTTTATGCCTCCAAATTTCACACAGACACACCTACACTCTAGAATAGTATTTATTGTAATTATTTGTGTTATATAACGTGGAATTTCCCTTATCTTCTTTTATGACTGTAACTGATGGTGTTCATCTCCATCAGTCATCATGTGAGAGACGAGGGACACCCTGGACAGGTCTCCAGTCCATCACAGGGACACAAAGAGATAAACACTCACAGAGAACATGCTAACTCCACACAGAAGGTCTGCAGATGGGATTCATACCTGCAACCCTCTTGTTTTGAGGCAACACCTGCACCACCTCTTGAAGAAAAATTCTCTACAAATTGAATCTCCAAAGCCACCAACTTATCCTGAGCATCTGGAATCCACTCGGAGACGTTTGCAACCAAATGCCTGTTGAAGCTGCAAAGACGTTGATCCTACGATGACCTTGTTATGTATATAACTTTTCACAAAATATGTGCCAATTCGTTCTGATTCTGAGTTCATATTTACATATTTCTGAGAGTTTTCCATTTTCAACTGGTCACCAAGACACAGATTAGGTTCGGATTTAAGCTTAAAGGAACTAGAGGCAGGAAAAAAGAAACGATGCTCACGAGCAACGCGCCCGGCTCTGCGAGTAACTGCAGCCCAGCACGGGAGCGTGCACAGACGGCTATGTTACACAAACACAAAAATACCATTACCTGACCCTCTTCACACGCTCTCACGCCACACCTCCAATATCTCACGCTGAAAAGCAATAGCGCCACCTACCGATCTGCAGTGTCGAACACATTTTCTTTCTGTTTTGAAGCTGTCGTGAACGCGCAAGCAGTGTCAATTGACGCCACATCCGTAGGGCAGCGCGGGAAATTCGTGACCGAACTGCAGCGCATTTTGCAGCAAACAGCCTGTTCAAGAAAATGGAACGATACATGGGTGGCCTCATTCTTTTAGGTTTATAACGCTTCATCACCCATTAGCTTTGAAAAAATGAACATACATGTTTCATTTTTTACAGATTTTTTAAAGATCCTGCCTCTAGTTCCTTTAACAGTCAACTCTACTCATATTTTTAACACATTTGCAGTGGTCTCTAGTAGGAATGAGTGCCTTGTAAATCGTAATCTGGGGAGAAAAAGCTCCCTTCCAGTCGGGAGTGTTTCTGAAGCAAAACGGGAGTGAAACCATTCCACGCTACTGGTCTCGCAAACTCACAAAATTGCGTAAAAAATACACCCGAAATGTAATGATAACGCCCCTTCGCTTCAGGGACATGTCCAAAACATTACACTTTGCTGTCGGTGTAAAAGAACCTGTCCACTATAACGGCAGCTAATTGCCGCGAAGTATGTTTCACGTCTGTTTTGCAACGCTTTCACATCCAGTGGAAAGGAGTCTTATTTCCTGATGTTTGGACATCTCTCCTCTGATTGGCTAACAGCAACATGACTCTACCACTGACTCTGTTTGCTCTGCAACGTTGATGTTTTATCTGCACTAATAACACAAGCCTGGAGGAGTTCTGCTGTGTGGTGGAGTTGCTAATGCTAACGATTAGCTTCTACTAGTCGAGACATTCTCTGCTGTTTCCTGGACGCTAAACTAACAACAGCCTTCCCCGTCGTGAGTCAAGATGGGTGAGTCCATGAATGTTCAGTGACAGTATGACGTAGATCTGTCAGGATTTTCTAATCCTAGAGTTTCACCGTCTATTTTCTATCAGAAGCTAATGCAGGAGATAGGTGGAGGAGACTATTTTCATGTTCAGCCTGCATGTTAAACTCAGAGTGACCGATTATGATCAGAATTAGTAATTAAAAAAACATTTTTTCATTGAAGTTGACCTTTAAAGATAATATATGTAATACCTCGATGCTCCACTGTGTAAACCAGCCAACAATAGCCCAATCATCTGTCCTGATGGTGATTAGTAACAGACTATTATATAATAACCAGAATCCTTTCAGGTCTTTACAGGGATTTTTCTGCCTCTCAGACTCAAGAGAATTCCTTCTTCAGCGTGCTCTCGTGTCTCTTTACACCCAATCTGATCTGTTTCACTAACAAACACCTGCAGGAGCGGCCTCCTCCACCCAATCAGCTCCTCTCCATAATCACTCTGATTGGCAACCAGGGGAGAGAATTTGATTAAAGCTACAAACTGTCATTAGGGATGCCGGGTTGCAGAGTCAAAAAGTAAACATCCAGATTCAATCATGATAGGAACGTGAGCTCTCCGTGGCACCAATTACTCCAAACCAGGACTCCACAGAGAAGGAACCATAATGAACCACTAAAATCAGGCTTGCATTGGTTTTTTTTAATCTAAGTTCAGAAAACAGAAATGATCAGAATGTCCCAGAGCAAACCCTCACATGTCTGTTTATGTGTTATTTCACTTTTCAGAAGCTGCAACACAAAATCTCCTCAGAATAATGTATTCTTTTTATGATTCTGGTGTTAGACTGGGTGCAATAAAAGATTATTTACATAAAAAACATGATAATTAAATGAAATTAGCCTTTCAGATGCACAGTTAGCTGATTTCTCCTTTTATGTTGCCTACAGAGGCTCTCAGGAGCCACCCAGCTCCCTCTGCTCACCACATTCACCAAGCAGACGCTGAGCCGAATATTCATTAGCACCCATAATAATGTGCTTTCTGAATATTCATGACTTAACGTTGAACACAAAAAGAAAAGATATAAATAAGCAGAAGAATGTTTTTTTTGTCCGACTTTCCAGCAGAAGTCTTCTGCTTCATGTCAGTCACTCACGTTCCATCAGTCCTTTTATTAACATCCATTTATCCATCCGTTGTCTTATGCTTATCCAGAGTCGGGTCGCAGGGGCAGCAGCCTAAGGAGAGAGGCCCAGACCCAGCCACTTGGGCCAGCTCTTCCGGGGGGATCCCAAGGCGTTCCCTGGCCAGCCGAGAGACATAGTCTCTCCAGCGTGTCCTGGGTCTTCCTTTGGGTCTCTTCCCGGTTGGACATGCCTCACCAGGGAGGTGTCCAGGAGGCATCCTAACTAGATGCCCGAGCCACCTCCAATGGCTTCTCTCAATGTGGAGGAGCAGCGAATCTACTCTGAGTACCTCCCGGATGACCGAGCTTCTCACCCTATAAGGGAGAGCCCAGACACCCTGTGGAGAAAACTCATTTCGGCGGCTTGTATCCGCAATCTCGTTCTTTCGGTCACTACCCAAAGCTCGTGACCATAGGTGAGGGTAGGAACGTAGATCGACCGGCAAATCGAGAGCTTTGCCTTCTGGCTCAGCTCTCTCTTCACCACGACAGACCAGTACAACGCCAACCATCACTGCAGACACAGCACCAATCCGCCTATCGATCAGCTGATCCATCATTCCCTCACTCGTGAACAAGACTCTGAGATAATTGACCTAATCCCTGATCTGGAGAAGGCATTCTACCCTGTCCGACTTAGGACCATGTTCTCGGATTTAGAGGAGCTGATTCTCATCCCAGCTGCTTCACACTTGGCTGCGAACTGCTCCAGCGAACGCCGGTTTGACGAAGCTAACAGGACCACATCATCTGCAAAAAGCAGAGACCTGATCCTTAGGCCACCAAAACAGATCCCCTCACCACCTTGGCTGCGCCTAGAAATCCTGTCCATAAAAGTTTTGAACAGAATCGGTGACAAAGGGCAGCCTTGGCGGAGTCCAACTCTCACCGGAAATGAGCCCGACTTACTGCCGGCAATGCGGACCAAGCTCTGACACTGGTCGTACAGGGACCTAACAGCCCGTATCAAGGGGCCTGGTACCCCATACTCCCAGAGTACCCCCCACAGGGTCCCACAGGGCCCCCCGAGGGACGCGGTCAAAACATTTTCTCCAAATCCACAAAACACATGTAGATTGGTTGGGTGAACTCCCACGCACCCTCCAGGACCCCCCCATATAGAGCTGGTCCAGTGTTCCACGGCCAGGACGAAAACCACATTGCTCCTCCTGGATACGAGGTTCGACAATCTGATGGACCCTCCTCTCCAGAACCCCCGAAGACCTTACCAGGGAGGCTCAGGAGTGTGATCCCTCTATAGTTGGAAGACACCCTGCGGTCCCCCTTTTTAAATAGGGGGACCACCACCCCGGTCTGCCAATCCAGTGGAACTGCCCCCGATGTCCACGCAATATTGTAGAGCTGCGTCAACCACCCCCGGATCCTTGCCACCGAGGAGGTTTTTGACCACCTCAGTGACCTCTGCTCCAGAGATTGGTGAGCTCAACCCAAAGTCCCCAGACTCTGCTTCCACACTGGAAGACGTGCCGGTGGGATTGAGGAGGTCTTCGAAGTACTCGACCCACCGATTCACAATGTCCCGAGTCGAGGTCAGCAGCACACCCTCCCCACTGTAAACAGTGTTGGTAGCAAACTGCTTTCCCCTCCTGAGACGCTGGATGGTGGACCAGAATCTCCTCAAAGCTGTACGGCTTTTATTAACAGTAATGTAAAAATGCACAAAGTGAATTTATTTGATGCACCACCAGACGTGGGAATGTCTACTGATGAAAAAAGAGCATATTTACTCATGTTTGAATAAGCAGAAGAAGGTAATAACTAGTCCTAAATCAGCAACTAACAAAACCACCTCACAGACCTCATGGAGGTTTTTACTTTGGTGTTTTCTATCATTTCCATGAAGTTCACAATCCCTCTCCCCAGCCACTTGGGCCAGCTCCTCCGGGGGAATCCCAAAGCGTTCCCTGGCCCTCCACCCTGTCCTGGGTCTTCCCTTGGATCTTCTCCCAGTTGGAAGTACCCAGAAAACCTCACCAGGGAGGTGTCCAGAAGGCATCCTGACCAGATGCCCGAGCCACCTCAACTGGCTCCTCTTGATGTGGAGGAGCGGCGGGTCTCCGAGCCCCTTTTGGATGACCGAGCTTCTCACCCTATCTCTAAGAGAGAACCCAGACACCCTGTGGAGAAAACTCATTTCAGCCACTTGTATCCGCAATCTCGTTCTTTTAGTCACTACCCAAAGCTTGTGACCATAGATGAGGGTAGGAACGTAGATCGAGAGCTTTCGGCTCAGCTCTCTCTTCACCGCAACAGACCGGTAAAACACCCACAGTACCGTAGACGCAGCACCAATCCGCCTATCGATTTCCCGGTCCATCTTTCCCTCACATGAGCAAGACCACTTGGGGCAGGACCTCATCCCTGACCTGGACTCAAGACCATGGTCTCAGATTTAGAGAAGCTGATTTTCATCCCAAATGCTTCATACTCAGCTGCGAACCACTCCAGCGAAATCTGGAGATCATGTTCTGAGAGGCCAACAGGACCACATCATCTGCAAAAAACAGAGACCCGATCCTTAGGCCACTAAAACGGATCCCCTCACCACCTTGGCTGCACCTAGACATCCTGTCCATAAAAGTTATGAACAGAATCGGTGACAAAGGGCAGCCTTGGCAGGGAACACTGATCTATTACAGACAACAAATTCTTTAAGTTTAATTTAAGATAGATTAAATTAAGCTCAATTAAAAAGCTAGATGTGGTACAAAAAAAAGTGAGATCTGTTTTTAACCCAAAGACATGTAATGTTTGAAGTCATTATCTGTCCTCGGATAAAGTCTCTTTCACATCTAAAGAAAAACCCTGTACATGTAAATGAGATGGTTCTGTTCTGATTGGAGTAATTACAGGTCCTGTTTGTTGTTTGCTGCTCATCCTAATGAGTGTGCCGGCACCCAGCTGCCTCTGTTTGGGTTCACATCATTTACTCACTAGTAATTAATCAGGAAACACAAACTCAGTCTGATATGATTGGACACTTCTACAATATGCAACCACACTTCATAAATGTGGGTTTTTAATTCTAACTTCTCACTCAGAGCAGAAATGCAGAAACACACTCAGCAGCAAATAAACATTGGTTGAATATTTCTGCACCAACTCTGCTCTGTGTCGCCTAATTTCTACTTCTCCGTCAGCTCCCCGAGGCAGAGACACGCACGCATTGACGGAACCGTTTTGCTCTCGAACTTCTCCGTCACCTGGAGAGTGCTGCAAAGCAGTTCCCCGCCAGGACAACAGAGGGCGTAGCGCTTTTCTGGGGTATCCTGTCATGTATCCGGTCCATAATAGTGCATTTACAGTTTATATTTGCAGTTTATATTGTGCTTTTTTGCATTTAAGAGATTTTTTAACACGGACAAACTTGTCCCTCATTCTCCTCCACCTCTTCATGCGCTCGCCACCTCTAAACCACGTTTTCCATCATTTCCGTCCATGAACGCTTGCTGCGCATCTTTATACTCCTCCAGTCACGGGTGAATAAACGTTCATATTTTCGGAGTTTTACTGCGAGGTATTCTTCAAGCTGCTCCGTGTCTGCCGCTAGATGTCTTCGGCTCTCTTTTTATTTTTTGAGGCGGCGATGGCGGAGCTGGTGACGTATTTAAAGAAGCGGCGTTCACAAGCTTGCGCTCTCCGTCTCGTTGGACGGATGTTTAGAAAAGAGAGCTCGACTCCGTCCGACCTTGCAAGCCTGCTGGAGAGCTCTTGCAACGACAGATCATGGCGGTGCGTCCGTCCGTACTGACAAAAACGGAGAAGTATAAATTAGGCTTCAGCCTCAGGTGAGTCGCTGAGCTGTGGTTCGCCCAGTGGAAACCCAACCTGGATGACATCACTGATGCCAACTTGACCAGGGGCTCTCTGATTCCAGCAACTCTCCTCTCATACATCTGACTTTTGAAACAGTTCTTGCGGTTGTTTTTTATCAAAACTCAGAGCTGAGAGCAAAGGGGGGGGAGGGGGTGTCAACCAATCACTGAGAGCTACGTATGTTTAATTTCTGTTAGCTTCAGTGCATGCAGACTGCATGCATCCAGGGTGTACTGCTGTCCTCCACTGTTTCTTTAAGTTATGGCAAAGTGCAAATGCAAGACACAGAGCTTGTATGTCCCTAAACAGCTACTGTATTTCAAGATGGCACATGACCATGGAGCGTCAGCCACAGTTTATGTATATAAAAATGTAAAATTGCAAGCTAAGAGGACAATTTAGAATAGATGTTGGTGAAAAATATGAATGACAATGGACATGTTTGTGAATGGGATGCACAGAATTTGATAGTAAACACGTAAAAATATTACACGCTGTGCCTTTAAGGAAGCAAGCCCAGTCCAGACCAGAACACTGGATGTGTTAGCTCATAGTGGGTGGTGGGTCAGGGCTGGGTGTGTGGGGTTTTTTTGTGGGAACCACTGAGCTAGAGCATCAGATATGTGATGTTGTGTCATTACTTTAGTTCAAACATGAACTTCAATGAGCCATGAAGCAGCTATGTAAATGTGTGACAGGGGTCAACTCCTAACACACACTTTAAAACTTAAACGTGTCCAGATAAAACGTGTTAAAAAATGTCTTCATTTATCTGCCCAAAAAGGAAGCACGCGGATAAGAAACGTGTTACTATTACAAATGTGATCGCTGGGATTTCTAAACATTTACTGCTGTTGAGCGATGCGCGTTCCCGCGGCAGGAAGCGCTCTTCTCGGCTGAGCAGAATGCGCGATGCCGCTGCATGCCGGTGGAACCTGCAGACCCGGAGACCTCTGCAGCTGCAGCACTGCTGCTTTTCAGCTTTTGTAAGACAGACAGAAATGTGCATTTGAGCCTAACTTTCATCTAGTCTCATTAACGAAAACTCCCGCAAGTCTCCTCATGTTTTAGTCACCAAAGAGCTATTTTTAGCGCGTCAGCGTCTCGTTTTCATTATGAGGAAAAGGGACATCGAAGAAATTATTTTTTTAATAAAAAAAAAAAGAAAAAGAAATCATTTAGTCATCGTGATCATGAAAACAACACTGCTAAGGAGTAAAGACCTCCTCCTGCTCCTTCTGAAATTATGATTTTTAAGCATCTGTGTGGTGTTATTGTAATTTGTTATAATTGAGATAAATAATAAAATTTAAAAAAAATAAGATGTGTGAGAAAAAAACTTACAGGCCAGCATTTTTATAAAAGTATAAAATTGTTCACATTTTCTGAGAGAAATGAAGCAGTTGGTTTACTTTAGGTTGAAGGTTCGTTTTTATTACATCCAAAGTTAAAGAAAGGGTCACTGTTCAGGTCGCTGATGCTGCCGATGTAAACATAGACCTAATAGTAATAAGTGTGTGCTGCACAGCCTTACAGTCCTTTTAGGCTCCGCCCATTTTGATTACTATGACTACCAGTGTTGTGTTCAAAGACTAGAACGTGATTAGGCCACGCCCACTTGACATCACATAGAACGCAGAGTCCCAGTAAGACGGCTCCTCTTGTCATTCGTGACTGACCAGTGGTGAGAGACACATCGGATTATCTGACTGAGACAAGAATCTTTTACACATGTCAAACATGTATTCTGAGATTCATGCACGATTAGAAACCTCTGAATTTCCCGTTCAAGAGCAATATTGGAGGGTCCAGAGGGAACTGTCTAGATGTAAGCCTGCACACCAGTGCAATTATATGTATTTGTTTGCATGCATGGAAATAGTGCAAGACCAGATTTCAACCACCGATAAATGTTTCTGCGATGAGAAGAAAAAAACTTTACAAGCAGAGGCAGAATGGGACAAAAACAAGAGCATAATTAACGCTCTTGAAGAACAGCTGGATTCTTATCAAGATTTTGTAGAGAACTGCGAATTTACAATGCAGGCTCTACAAATTCAGCTGGAGAAGAAAGAAAGCGTGCGTAGAAACCTGCAAAAGCGTTTGAGGCAGGAATCACAACTGCGACTCCAGTTTGAGCGGGGGCAGATAAACAGGATTAAAGACAACGTTTATCTGAAACTAAAAGAGGAAATTTCTGAATTAGAACAAGGCCTGGATTATTACCAGGATAATGCAGAGACCTGCAAAAATACAATTCAGACTTTAAAAATTCAGCTGGAAGAAAAAGATAATGTCTGTGAAAGTCTGCAGAAGCGTTTAAAACTGGAGTCACAGCAGAGACTCCAGTTTGAACAGGAGCAGCTGAATAAAGACTCGATCAGCGAGGATTTAAGGGAACAAATTAGGGATCTGAAGACGATAAACGAAGCTCTCACGGACGAGGTGGAGAATTTCTACTCTGAGAACGAGGACGAAAACGGTTCTCTCTGTGAGGAATCTGGTTTTAAGGATACCGTCCATCAGAAATCCTCTGGATGTGGACATATGAGCTTCTATTCACTTTACCAGATGAAGGGAGATGAAAGAACACGGCTGAACGAGCTGAATTTATGTCTCCGTAATCAAACGGCAAAAAGATTACAAGTGGAGACTGAGTGTGAAAAATCCAGAACTTTAATTAGTGAACTCAAGCAGGGACTGGATTTTTACAAGAGAAAGGCAGAACCCTGCAACAAAATGATGCAGGAATTAAAAATCCAGCTGCAGGAGAAAGACAATATTTGTACAAATCTCCAAAAGCGATTAAGACAGGAATCTCACCTGCTGAGACTCCGGTTTGATCAGCAGCAGGAAACACTGCAGAACAGGGATAAAGTTTATCAAAAGTTAAAGACTGAAGTTTACGAATTAGAAGAGGGGCTGAATTACTACCAGAGTAATTCAGATACACAAAAACAAACCATTCAGAATTTAAAAATCCAGCTGCAGGAAAAAGAAAACGACTGTGAAAACCTGCAAAACCTTTTAAAAGCGGAGTCACAGCTGAAACTCCAGTTTGAGCAGCAAAAGGACTCGCTCAAGGAGGATTTAATTAACCAAATTAGAGATCTGAAGAAAATAAACGATGATCTCACAGGAAAACTGGAGAATTTCTACGCCAGGAATAAAGAGGCAGAAGAGAAGCTATCTAAGGAGCTGGAGGTCTTTATGCCCCTAGAAAAAGCTTCTCCCAGTGAACCACAGATGGAGGAACCACAAACATCTGTGAAAGATCTGGAGACACTGCCAAACGAAGATTTTCAGATAGAAAATGAGGTTTGTACCCCAGCTGAAATCTTTGAAGATAGGCTAGAATCAGTGGACGCAAACGGAAGTCTCCTCGAAAACGAGTCTTCACCCATAGACGACGTTCCACAAACAGTCAGAGGAAAACAGAACATTTCAATGTGGAGACGCTTCAAGAAGTTTTTTACACCGGCGTGTGTACGAAAACATAAAAGTAGCTAATCATCTGACTGTTCACGATGGAGAAAAGGGCACAGATTTAAACACCATCACAATCAAACGGCAAAAAGATTACAAGTGGAGACTGAGTGTGAAAAATCCAGAACTTTAATTAGTGAACTCAAGCAGGGACTGGATTTTTACAAGAGAAAGGCAGAACCCTGCAACAAAATGATGCAGGAATTAAAAATCCAGCTGCAGGAGAAAGACAATATTTGTACAAATCTCCAAAAGCGATTAAGACAGGAATCTCACCTGCTGAGACTCCGGTTTGATCAGCAGCAGGAAACACTGCAGAACAGGGATAAAGTTTATCAAAAGTTAAAGACTGAAGTTTACGAATTAGAAGAGGGGCTGAATTACTACCAGAGTAATTCAGATACACAAAAACAAACAATTCAGAATTTAAAATTTCAGATGCAGGAAAAAGAAAACGAATGTGAAAACCTGCAAAACCTTTTAAAAGTGGAGTCACAGCTGAAACTCCAGTTTGAGCAGCAAAAAGACTCGCTCAAGGAGGGTTTAATTAACCAAATTAGAGATCTGAAGAAAATAAACGATGATCTTCTCCCAGTGAACCACAGATGGAGGAACCACAAACATCTGTGAAAGATCTGGAGACACTGCCAAACGAAGATTTTCAGATAGAAAATGAGGTTTGTACCCCAGCTGAAATCAGTGGACGCAAACGGAAGTCTCCTCGAAAACGAGTCTTCACCCATAGACGGCGTTCCACAAACAGTCAGAAGAAAACAGAACATTTCAATGTGGAGACGCTTCAAGAAGTTTTTTACACGAAAACATAAAAGTAGCTAATCATCTGACTGTTCACGATGGAGAAAAGGTCACAGATTTAAACACCATCTGTGACCTTTCTGGATAACATTTGCGTTAGCATTAGCATTCTCTAAAATTAGAAATCTTTATTAGTTTTTATTTCTGCAACGAATTAGCGTTAGCAGTAGCGTTAGCATTAGCATCAGCGTTAGCATTAGCATTCTCTGAAATTAGAAATCTTTATTAGTTTTTAATTTCTGCAACGAATTAGCGTTAGCATTAGCATCAGCGTTAGCATTAGTATTCTCTGAAATTAGAAATCTTTATTAGTTTTTAATTTCTGCAACGAATTAGCGTTAGCAGTAGCGTTAGCATTAGCATCAGCGTTAGCATTAGCATTCTCTGAAATTAGAAATCTTTATTAGGTAAACATAAATAGGTTTAAAAACCTTTTAAAAAACTGTTTAAAAAACTAAAACCAAATTTGAAAATAAGAAAGTAAAACACAACAAAACTAAAAAATAAATAAATCCCTTCCGCAGAATCGCCACCTTATCGTGGTGGAAGGGTTTGAGGAGCTCCATGATCCTGGAAGCTGTGTTGTCACGGACATCAGCCCGTCTCCCATGGCAACATGCTCTCAGCTTAGGGCTCGGACTAAGAGCGGTTCAAACACCTAGAGGACAACACCTGTGGGAATAAAACAGGTCTGGGGTGGATCAAAGATTATACTCTTATGCTGCGTTCACACCGGGCTTGACGTATGCGTCAAACAACGCATACTTCATGCCGTTTTTGACGCCTATATATTTTTGACGTTGACGCAGCTTGCGTTGGCGCAGCTTGCTTTGACGGTTGCGTCAGCCCCACGGGGAGGGGAAGGGAGGAAAGAGCGCGTGCGCGGCTCTCTGTTGCCAGATGTTTGTAACAATGGCGGATCGTTAACGTTGAAAAAACACTCACCCGACACGCCAAGTTCTCCAGCAACCTTCCTCCAAGCAAGGTCCTTTTTATTCTGATCTCGGTAGGTGTAGAGGGTCGGGTCATACAGTTCACGGTGGTTACAAACAGCTACGATCAGTTTGTCCTCCATTGCTGAATGAATTCGCCTTCTTCCCTCGCTCTGCTGTGGCGTAGCAACTCGCGCTCTGATTGGTTGACGCTTGTAAAGCGACGCCGAAAGTTCAGCTAGCTGAACTTGCTTTGACGTTTGCGTTGCAAGCGTTGCAAGCTTTGACGTTTGCGTTGAACGCTTTGATGCTGCGTTCACACCGGGCTTGACGTTTGCGTCGCCAGCGTCAAGTTTCAATGTTAAGTCTATGGTAAGGCGCGTCAGAGCTGCTTCAACGTCCCTGCGTCGCTTTGTGAGCGTTGGGCGCGTCAAAGCTTGATACTTTTCACGCTTTTCAAGCTTTGACGCAAGCGTCAAAGCTTGAAAAGCGTGAAAAGTATCAAGCTTTGACGCGCCCAACGCTTTCAACGCAAACGTCAAGCAAGTTCAGCTAGCTGAACTTTCGGCGTCGCTTTACAAGCGTCAACCAATCAGAGCGCGAGTTGATACGCCACAGCAGAGCGAGGGAAGAAGGCGAATTCATTCAGCAATGGAGGACAAACTGATCGTAGCTGTTTGTAACCACCGTGAACTGTATGACCCGACCCTCTACGCCTACCGAGATCGGAATAAAAAGGACCTTGCTTGGAGGAAGGTTGCTGGAGAACTTGGCGTGTCGGGTGAGTGTTTTTTCAACGTTAACGATCCGCCATTGTTACAAACATCCGGCAACAGAGAGCCGCGCACGCGCTCTTTCCTCCCTTCCCCTCCCTGTGGGGCTGACGCAACCGTCAAAGCAAGCTGCGCCAACGCAAGCTGCGTCAACGCAGGCTGCGTCAACGTCAAAAATATATATGCTGCGTTCACACCGGGCTTCAAACAACGCATACTTCATGCCGTTTTTGACGCCTATATATTTTTGACGTTGACGCAGCCTGCGTTGACGCAGCTTGCGTTGGCGCAGCTTGCTTTGACGGTTGCGTCAGCCCCACAGGGAGGGGAAGGGAGGAAAGAGCGCGTGCGCGGCTCTCTGTTGCCAGATGTTTGTAACAATGGCGGATCGTTAACGTTGAAAAAACACTCACCCGACACGCCAAGTTCTCCAGCAACCTTCCTCCAAGCAAGGTCCTTTTTATTCCG
The DNA here is from genome assembly GCA_006937985.1 of Aphyosemion australe. Classification (NCBI taxonomy): domain Eukaryota; kingdom Metazoa; phylum Chordata; class Actinopteri; order Cyprinodontiformes; family Nothobranchiidae; genus Aphyosemion; species Aphyosemion australe. The sequence continues at coordinate 939,495 of SSNS01000162.1, read as the reverse complement.
ATCTCGGTAGGCGTAGAGGGTCGGGTCATACAGTTCACGGTGGTTACAAACAGCTACGATCAGTTTGTCCTCCATTGCTGAATGAATTCGCCTTCTTCCCTCGCTCTGCTGTGGCGTATCAACTCGCGCTCTGATTGGTTGACGCTTGTAAAGCGACGCCGAAAGTTCAGCTAGCTGAACTTGCTTGACGTTTGCGTTGCAAGCGTGAAAAGTATCAAGCTTTGACGCGCCCAACGCTCACAAAGCGACGCAGGGACGTTGAAGCAGCTCTGACGCGCCTTACCATAGACTTAACATTGAAACTTGACGCTGGCGACGCATACGTCAAGCCCGGTGTGAACACAGCATAAGAGCATTATTTTATGTTTTCACTCAAGTAGTAGTAAATAGTATTAATCTACAAAAGACTCCAGTAAAAGTAAAAAAAAGTATTAAGACCCTGCTGAATAAAACAGCATAGACCAGAGTATGTTGTGTTTTGGTGCTGGTTTAGCTGTTGGTTCAGCATACGATGCTGGTCCAGGATGGGATGCCGGTCCAGCATCCAATCACCAGCATCCCATCCTGGACCAGAACTGTATGCTACAGATGTTCTGTCTGACTTTCTAACCGGCGCTCCCACCACCACCACTGCAAATGTATTAAAAATATGAGTAAAGTACCGCTTTAAGTGTCTCGAGGTCTTGTTCACCAGTGAGAGAAAGATGGAGCAGGAGATCGATAGGCGGATTGGTACGGCAGCGTAGAGCTGCCACCCACACAAAATAAAATTGGAGCGATATCACGTTATAACATATTAACTTTATTGTTCTAACAATATAACTTTCACGTTTTTACAATATACTATCATGTTCTAACAATATAATTACCACGTTTGTACCATATAATATTTATATGGTACAAACGTGATAGTATGTTGTAAAAACATGATAGTATATTGTACAAACGTGAAAGTTATATTGTTAGAACAATAAAGTGAATATGTTATATCGTGATATCGCTCCAATTTTATTTTGTGTGGGTGGCAGCTTTACGCTGCCGTAGATTGGTGCTGCATCTGCAGTGATGTGTGCGTTGTACCGGTCTGTCGTGGTGAAGAGAGAGCTGAGCGAAGGTGAAGCTCTCGATTTACCGGTCGATCTACGTTCCAACCCTCACCTATGGTCACGAGCTTTGGGTAGTGACCGAAAGAACGCAGATACAAGCGGCCAAAATGAGTTTTCTCTGCAGGGTGTCTGGACTCTCCCTTAGTGATAGGGTGAGAAGCTCGGTCATCCGGGAGCATCTTGGAGTAGATCCGCTGCTCCTCCACATTGAGAGGAGTCAGTTGAGGTGGCTCAGGCACCTGGTTAGGATGCCTCCTGGATGCCTCCCTGGTGAGGTTTTCCAGGTACGTCCAAGCGGATGATGGATGATAGATCAGATTCCATTTTGCAATAATAGTTTTGGTCAGTAAACTGAATTTTGTCTGAATAATGATGGAGGCCATTTTTTATCCAAAGCACAACTTTCATTAGACTCTGTACAGCACTAGTTACAAATCATTACTATCTCACTCATTTAAGAGAAGCTAACTGCTAATCTGGGTCAATCTGGATCCTGCAGATTTATTGTGAAAACCAGGAAAACTGGGATAACTTCCCAGCTAAATATAACTGCCGGATGCAGCTGATGATATGCTTGTGGATCACTATAGAACTGTGCTTAAACTGTGTAATCTGAAACTAATGGTAGTGTAAAGATTTCTGTTTGGATTAACAGATTTGGAGGAATTGAGTGTATGTTACGACAGCCATGCTTGGACTAAACGTTTGCTAATCAATGCCATAAAAGTAAACTCCAGAAAACACAAAAAAGACAGAAAACAGGATATTCTACTTTAGTCTTCATTGTTTTAGCCCATCCTCCTCCACCTCCTCTCCCTGCAGACTTTTATCCCTGGACAGCAGCATATCAAGTACCTGAACCCTGCAGAGTGGAGCTCCAACACAGAACAAAACACATAAACCCAACAATCCCTGAGAGCTCCATCCGTTCTCTCAGATGGAGAAAAATCAAACAGGACATGATGTAAGATCATCTTATTGGGCTTGTAAGTACAACTTTAATATGTTTTGTTTGTGCATGTTTTAGCTTTCCCCGGGATTGTAATTATTTCTAAATATGTTGGTCAGGCGGTAGTGATCACGTTCCGTTCCGTCACCCTAAGACCCACATAAGTTCTCCTCTCACCTGACAAATGCTTTCTCGTCTTTACCCAAGGTCCTCGTATCCTCACACGGACTCTAGGGGTGCTAAAAGCAAGCCAAAAGTGCAGAGTGTTTTTTTTAACTCAGGTAAACACCTTTATGATCTGGTCACTCTCTCTCACACTCACACACGTCCATTTCCTCTCACAATGTCAGGTTGTTGTGGTATTTTGCCGCTGGCTCTCAGGTGGGAACAACATGATCATTAACTGATGACACAGCAGTGCAGCATCCTGTTTGGGGCCTTATTCGTGCAGGAGGTAGACGCTCTCCGCAAAGTCAAACCAACGAGCCCTTCGCTGCAGTGCCTGAGCAAGGTCACACAAACTCACCTCTTAGCACATAATTCCCCAGAAAACAAAGCAGTTTGCAGCAGCGGCGTGCAGAGCAGCTGACCACTGGGGATGAATGATTTATCTGCGGAGAGACATGCGCCCAGGCGGCTAACGGAGCTGGATGTGCAGCTGCAGAGGGAGGAGCACAGAACAGACAGTCACACAGAGGGTGGAAGCTGCAGCAGAGAGTCCAAATTATCTCCGCTCTGTTGTATGATGGCAACAGACCAACGCTAACAGGCTATGCCAGGGGTGCCCAATCCTGGTCCTGGAGAGCTACTATCCAGCACATTTTTGGTTTCTCTGCTCCAACATGCTTGATTCAGTGGTTGAATCCCCTGTGCAGCAGCTCATCAGGCTCTGCAGAAGCCTGTTAATCACCTGCTGATTTAAATTAGGGGTGTTTAAGCAGAGTTAGAACTAAAACATGCTGGATAGTAGTAGTAGCTCTCCAGGACCAGGATTGAGCACCCCTGGGCTAGGCTAACAGGCCAGACAGCTGATGCTGGATTCTGCAGATGAGTGTGAACATGGACAAATGAACCCCCACCATAACCTGTGTGTTTATACATGTTTGTTCTAATTTTCAAAATTAACAAGTCAACCTTTTCACAGTGATGATCGGATCAGCTGATTGCTTACTCATCAGAACCTTTTTTAGACGTGTCACTTTCACAGCATCACTGAAAGCCAAAATTCCTTTCATTCTGTCCAGTTTATTAGTAAATTAGTTTTACTAAATGGTTTTAAATACTACACCCAGCCAGCACACATAGGTGGGCCCCGTATGGGATCTATATGGGCAAGCTGTATGGGTCCCAACAGGGTTTGTCTGCGGTTTCCATGATGGCCCCACAGGGGGTTTGCCGGTGTTTGAGTCAAACCCTCTGAAAACCCATGTAGGGCCTGTTAAAATCTATGGGCAAAATCTTTCTAGGCAAACCCCCATGGGGCCACCATGGACAAACCCTGTTGGGACCTATATGGCTTGCCCATATAGATCCCATATGGGGCCCACCTATGTGTGCTGGCTGGGACATTTGTGTTTTAATAGCATCAAACCTAAATGGTTATCTACGGCAGCACTAAGGTCATAACATGTCAGATGTTTTCTCTCAAACAGGAAGTGATGCACAATCCTGGCAGAAGCTGGAATTTGAGTTTAACAGGTTATTCAGTTTGTTAAGTTTGACAGTTTCCCTAACAGCTAGATGGATCTGAACCTGACAGGTTACCTAAACCTCAACATTTATGTACAGGTAGGAGTTTTCACTTGCTCTGCATGAAGTTAAAGTTGGAAAAACTCTTTCCTTTATTGTGACAAGTCATCCAATACATGTGAATATATAGTCTGGCTATGACCCATAGACAGACAGATCTCAGTCATGGGTTGTCTTTCAAACTGTCTCCACATGCTATTGGACAACAAACAATGTGACATACTCACAGCTACGGATGTCAGTCAACGGAGCGGTCACATGCACTGTTGAAAAAGATACAAATACCCTAAATAAAGGACTTAAGTACCTCTATCAGGTACTCTGATAGGGTGAGTCCCTATGACTGGGTGAGTCCATGAATGTTAAGTGACAGTGTGACATAGATCTGTCAGGCTTTTCTGAACCGAGCGTTTTTCCGTCTATTTTCTATCAGAAGCAAATGCAGGAAATAGGGGTAGAAGACTATTTTCATGTTCAGCCTGCATGTTAAACTCAGACTGATATTTTCAAAAATAATAAGTAAAAATGGTTTCTCAGATAAAATTAGCTTTTCCTTCCTGTGAAGCAAAAAAAAAAAAGATTTTTACTGATAAAACTGTTTTTCTTCATTTGGTAAATTCTGTATCTGTGAGAAAAATAAATATTTCTACCATGTAGTGCTTGATGCATTGATTTCCTGGTGGTGTGCCTGTTTTTCCAGGATTCAGTTCTGGGTTAAGCCTCTTTCACACCGAATGTGGAACAGATGCGGTCCGGTTTGCGTACGGCTTCTGCATAGACCAGAAATCGTGAAGTCCAATCAGAGCATTTACACTGGTTGTGGTGCAATGCGGGTCCGGATGCGGAGCTCCGGAAAGGTTCTGCAAGCAGTCTAATTTTTCCGGACACCGCATGCTGATCATCATAAAGTTAAAGAAATGACACAAACTTCAGTCAGTGTTAATGACAGTTTGTCCAGAAGCCGTACGGAAACTGGACCACCGCCATACCACATTTGGTGTGAAACAAGGTTGAGTTCAGTCTCTATTGGCTAGACGTCTATTCCAACAGGCAAAAATCAGAATCAGAACAAGACAGTCCAACACATTTGAAAGACTGGGTTTATGATTGGAGTGGTCCTGATGTCCTTCTGAGCTCGTAACACACCACACAAGGTAGCGTTATCTGTGAAGATCATCCTTAGAGCCATTATGGTAATCAGGCATGTCCTTAAGATGGTCAGAGGGGGAGGATCAGGTCAAAAATTTGCATAATTATCCTGCCGCACAAATCAGGCTTAACTGATCAAACCTGGGATGGATCAATCACCTTTGATGACTCACCTGTCAGTTCTGCTTCATTTTGATTAACGAACAACAAACTGCTTCAAAGCTAGAAGTTTAGACTATCTAGTTCCCTGTAACAGAGGGGTTGTTGGTTCAAATCTTCACACTGCTCACAAATACATAGCGTAACCTGCACCTATTGCTTCATGATTTGCATTCAGCGCCTGAGCTTTGGGCTTATTATGGTGGTTCTTATAGAGCTGAGTCCTCTCTGAACAGCAGCAACCACTGGAGAAATAATGGGCCCCTGCACACTGGCAGCGTTTACAGGCCAAGAGGTCGATGGTAATGCAGCCTGCTGCTGAGTGAAGCACAGAATGAGTTTAGCTGATAGAGAGGGCGTCGAAAGGTTGAAAATAAACCGGAAGCATGCTCTACACACACCAACAGTTAAGGATTTATTAGTCCAATTGGGAAATAACTGGTAGGGAGTAATGTTCTCAAATATAAATGAACATTTTTAGCATTGCTGTTTGAACTACAAAAATCATATTTGTTCCTAGACTTTTATTTTCCTAATTTTGAAAACAAAACTTATGTACCTGTTTTGACACACTTCTCCAAAAAAATTATTCTATAGCAATGATTTAACATTAACTAGGGGTGCACTGATTGCAGTTTTAGGCCGATCACCGATCTTGAGAAAAACCTGAGATAGGGGCCGATAGATCGGTGCACCCCTAGTTTTAAGCTAATTGGTTTAGCAGATTTTGCTATAGCAACTTTAATGCAGTTTATAAAGTTTTGTTGCAGTATTTTTTACTACTGAACATTTAAATCAACATAAAATAATGTTTTCTAGATATTTTTTAATCCTCAGAAACAAATGAATGTAAATGAATAATAACCAAATTCTCAGTCAAAACGAATGTTTGCGAGCAACATCGGACATTTAAACGCATGGTGAGAATAAAGCTGTGCAGCTGTCAAACAAACAAGATGTCACCATTTTCACAAATGGGGGGATTTCAGTGATGCTGCACTCAGAGCTCTCAGCCAAATGCAGAACTGGGCTGTAATTTTCAGAATCTCCATAATATGATAATGGTCAAACACTGACCATGCTTCAGGCATCTGTAATTCAAAACAGGCCACACATGAAAATCAAAAGCATAAGCTGTAGCACTCTGATTTATTTTTCTCAGTCAACTAAAAAGCTGCATCATAACTGCAAATTAGAAAAAGTTTAGTTTGGAAGAACATGTAATATTTCATTTTATACAGGAACTTCAGGTGAGACCTAAAGCATTTTAATCTTCCTCCGTTGTTTGTTCGTGTTGAGTCCTTTCCATTCTGTTACATACGGCATAATAATAAAGAAATGTTTCATTACATCTAAATATTTAAAGGTTTAATTAAATGTTGACGAAGCGAACAGGACCTCATCATCTGCCAAAAGCAGAGACCTGATCTTTAGGCCACCAAAACAGATCCCACCTTGGCTGCGCCTAGAAATCCTGTCCATAAAAGTTATGAACAGAATCGGTGACAAAGGGCAGCCTTGGCGGAGTCCAACGCTCACTGGAAACAAGCCCAACTTAAAGTGCTTACACACTAGCATCAGCTCGGAATGGGCAGGATTGGGTAAGTTCCTTTCACATCCGGGTGGCCCGGGAATTTCCGGAGCTGAACCGTACATGTTTTCGGCCCTCATCCGAAGGAGGTCTGACTCGCGCCGAAACCGGGCCAACACACCCACTGCCAACTCATTATTCGGCTCAAATTCACGCCTACCTTTAGGGGGAACCTTCGATTAACGGATAGAATCCGCCAGTGGGGGCTTCCCGCATGCGCGCTTCATTATCACTCTGAATGCGGAGGCGTTAACAAGCCTCTGACTGAAGCTGTTTTATCTGTTTCCGTCTGCTGTGATGAGCGCAGCGCGCGCACACACACACACACTGACACAGTGTTGCCACACAGCCTTTGTTTAATAAGGAAGAGACCGCGGCCTTCTCCGCTACTTTGACCCACCCAGCCGTTTCTCTGTTCCCGTCGGCTGTGAGGAGTGCAGCGCACACACACACAGTGCTGCCACACAGCCTTTTCTAAAGGAAGACAACAGGCTTCTCCGAGCTCCTTTGACCCGCCCACATCACTGATATATTCGCGCCAATTTTTCGCACGCATTTCCGAGACCGCCTATCACGTCCGCATTCCAAAGGGTGTCCTGGACGACGTGTGTAAACAACCTGGCGGGGCCGACTGAGGCCGACTGAGGTTGTTCTACCTCCTAAATATAGTCTGGACTCATTTCACTGTATTTCCGAGTCTCATCTAGCAGATAACACGCTAGTCACCATGTATTATAGATAGAAACTAGTAAAACACATCTTTATTTTAATTTTTTCCTTCTCTGGATGTGTTCATTTTGAGTTTTGTTTATAGATATTGACAAAATGTCACTACTGACCTTAAAAGGCCACTGCAAAGTTAATAAAGTTTATTTTAGCTCATATCATACTATTGTTTTGGGAAAAGAATTAAACATGTGTAAACACACACATAAACATAGAAGAGAAGGATGATAAATATGTGGATTTACACTAGGGTCACAGAATATTCTACCATGGTGACCAGGGTGTTATCATTTTGAACATTTTGAACGTTCAACAAAGCACCCATGATCCGTTAGAAAGTTCAGCAGATATTGTTTTACTTCAAATAACAAATAAATGACATTTTCAGTCACTGTGATGTTAATCAGATGTCAGAAGAAACAGTGAAGCCCAAATTTTCAGCTGTAACAGTTGTTACGCAGTTTACGTAAGTGCTCTTCTTCTTTCTTTGTCAGACCTAGAAAATTAGAAATACTCATTAGCGCCCCCTGCAGTCACACAGTAGGCTAGGTCACAGATTTTGCTGTAACACCGGCAATGTGGACCAAGCTCTGACACTAGTCATACATGGACCTAACAGCCTGTATCAAGGGGCCTGGTACCCCATACTTCTGAAGTACCCCCCACAGGGCCTCCTGAGGGACACGGTTGAACGCCTTCTCCAAATAAACAAAACACATGTAGATTGGCTGGGAGAACTCCCACTCACCCCCCAGGACCCTCCAAAGGGTATAGAGCTGGTCCAGTGTTCCACGGCCAGGATGAAAACCACATTGCTCCTTCTGAATTCAAGGTTCAACAATCTGATGGACCCTCCTCCCCAGAACCCCTGAATAGACTTTACCAGGGAGGCTTAGGAGTGTGAACCCCCAGTTAGAACACACCCTACTGTCGGCCTTTTTAAATAGGGGGACCACCACCCTGCCAATCCAGTGAAACTGCCCCCGATGTCCACGTGATATTGCAGAGCCACGTCAACCAACACAGCCCCACAACATCCAGAACTTTGAGGAACTCTGGGTGGATCTCATCCAGCCCTGGGGCCTTGTCACCGAGGAGTTTTTTGACCGCCTCAGTGACTTCAGCACCAGAGATTGGAGAACCCAACCCAAAGTCCCCAGACTCTGCTTCCTCACTGGAAGATTTGCTGGTGGGATTGAAGAGGTCTTCGACGTACTCTGCCCGTCGATAAACTACGTCCCGAGTCAAGGTCAGCAGCACACAGTCCTCACTATAAATAGTGTTGGTAGGAAACTGCTTTCCCCTCCTGAGGCACCGGATGGTGGACCAGAATCTCCTCAAAGCCGTACGGACGTCTTGCTCCATGGTCTCGCTGAACTCTTCCCGTGCCCGGGTTCTTGTCTCTGTGACAACCCGAGCTGCCTTCTGCTTGGATTGCCAGCACCCATCAGCTGCCTCTGGAGTACCACGGGCCAAAAAGACCCGACAGGACTCTATCTTCAGCTTGACAGCATCCCTAACCGCCAGTGTCCACCAGCGGGTCCAGAGATTGCTGCTATGACAGGCACCGACGACTCTGCGGCCGCAGCTCCGGACGGCCGCCTTGACAATAGAAGCAGGGAACATGGCCCACTCGGACTCAATGTCCCCCGCCTCCCCTTTGTTCTGTCGGAGGTGGGAATTGAAGCTCCTTCTGACAGGAGACTCCCCCAAACGTTCCCAGCAGTCACAACACGTTTGGTTCTGCCAGGTCTGACCAGCATCCTCCTAACCATCAGGTAGTGGTCAGTTGACATCTCCGCCCCTCTCTTCACCCAAGTGTCCAAGACATGTGGCCGCAGATCAGATGAGACGACAATAAAGTCAATCATCGAGCTAAAGATACCTAAGGTAGAGCACATATGGACACCTTTATGCCTGAACATGGTCACTATGGACAATCCATGATGAGCACAGAAGTCCAATAACAAAACACCGCTCAGATTCAGATCATTGGAGCTGTTCCTCCCAACCACACCTCTCCACGTCTCACTGTCGTTGCCCACGTGAGCATTGAAGTCCCCCAGGAGAACAAAGGAGTCCCCGGAAGGAGTGCCCTATGGCACCCCCTCCAAGGACCCAAAAAAAGGGTGTGTAGTTTGATCTGTAGTTTGGTGCATAAGCACAAACAACAGTCAAGACCCACCCCCCACGCGTAGGCGGAGGGAGGCTACCCACTTCATTCACCGGGGTAAACCCCAATGTACAGGCACCAAGATGGGGGCAACAAGTATGCCCACCCCTGCTTGGCACCTCTCAGTGGGGGCAACTCCAGAATGGTAGAGCGTCCAACCCCTCTCAAGGAAACTGGTTCCAGAGCCAGAGCCATGCGTTGAGGTGAGTCCAACTATATCAAGCTGGAACCTCTCAACTTCACACACCAACTCAGGCTCTTTCCCCACAAGAGAGGTGACATTCCACGTACTGAGAGCTAGCTTTTGTAACCGAGGATCAGACCGCCAAGGCCTTTGGCTACCACCCATCACACCATGCATCTGACCCCTTTGGCCCCTCCCACGAGTGGGAAAGGGTACTCACATCTCCTCTTAGGGCTGTGCCCAGCCAGGCTCCATGTGTGAAAGCCCAGCCACAGGTGCTCTCCAACATGCCCCACCTCCAGGTCTGGCTCCAGAGGGGGGCCCCGGTGATCCGTGCCCAGGCAAGGGAACACTTTTTCCATTTATGTTTTTCCTCATAAGGGGTCTGTGGGCTGCACTTTGTCTGATCCCTCACCTGTTTATAGGTAACCCTACCAGAGGCATAAAGCCTCAGACAACTTAGCTCCTAGAATCACTGGGACACTCAAACCCCTCCACCACGGTAAGGTGGTAAGGCGACCAGTGAAGAAAATTTAGTTTTAGTCTTTTGACAAAAATTGTTTGTTTTTTTGACTGATAGATGATGATAGTAATAGATGACTATAACAGATGAATTGCTATTAGATAGGAGATCTTATTTAGGTAGCCACCTCCATTTTAGAGAAGTCAGAATTTACAGGTTAGCTAAATATTTAGTTTTAAATGTTGCTGTTAACTTTTTAAACTTTACAATCGTCCTCATCCAAGCTGTTCTACCTAAATAGCCTCCAAGATGGTGTCACTGTTAGGGTTGCCTAGCAACAATGTTGAAGAAGCATAGCACACCTTCAGCCTTCAAAGTTCTCTGACAACTGATGCCAGAGCTGAGACCAGCTGGAGCAGAAGAGCAAAGTTAATGTTTGATCACAACAAAATGAGAAGAGAAATCCTCTTTGTGGTGTTTTAAATCTCCGTAGCGACGACTCTGACCAGGTGCTCAGCTCTCTCTCACACACACACACACTCACTCACACACACACACACACACACACACACACACACACACACACAGGTGGGCTGAAGCAAGGCTCCCATCCTGTAATTAAATTCTGTGTCTCCCACCTGTGTTACTGATCTGACTCAAGGTAATTACAGGGCTGCGATGGAATGAAACAACAGGAGAGGTTCACACACACACACACACACACACACACACACACACACACACAGGCGCATGCGCACACACAACCCTCTTATTAGTTACCACAGAAGTCACATTGATTCAAAGACACCACTACAAAGCAACATGGAGGCCCACACACACACACCAGACTTACTGCTTAGTGTTTATCTGATCAAACCTGTTTCATGTCACACATTTCAGCCTTTCTCGTTTGATCATTCATGATTAATATTTGAACCTGAAAACCTTTACAGATAATCAGAGTTTATCGGGTCCCAGATGAGTGCTGCTTCAGATTTCAGCCTTTCGTTTGCATCTCTGTGCACCAAAATAAACAGAAAAGACTCAGCACGGCCACGTGTGATTTCCTGTGTGATGCGTGTTCAACAGAACAGACTAATCTAGCTGTGTTAGCACCGCCCGCCCACACACAAACACCATATTTGCTCAGGAAAGTGGAGACTTAAAAAAGAAAAGGTCTGTCCAGAACAAATTGAGCTGTTCAGAAATGAGAATAGAAGCCTACTTCCACGGTGGTGGCCTAAATACATCATTGAAGCTGATGTCACCCATAAACTTGTTTTCTTTTCTGAAATGAATCAGAACAGATAGGAAATTGTAAGTCACATAAACAGGAGCTACATCTCAGTCTCATAGAGTTGACCAGGTTGTTGATGCCTGTTGAATGATGGTCCAATCCTCTTCAATAGCTGTGTGAATATTTGCAGGAACTGGAACACGCTGTCGTATGCCGGTCCAGAGCATCCCAGACATGCTCATGGATCACGTGTCTGGTGAGCATGCTGGCCATGCAAGAACTGCATGGGATGATTTCAACTTCAAGGAATTGTGTACAGATCCTTGCTATATGAGGCCGTGTGTTATCCTGCTGCAACATGAGCTGATGGTCGTGCATGAATGGCACAACAATGAGCCTCAGGATCTGCATTCAAATTCCACAGAGAAATGCACCATGGGTCACTCTATCCACAACGTTGATGCAGCAAATGGAAATTGGGAGCAAAA
>SSNS01000162.1:893648-927412 GCA_006937985.1 Aphyosemion australe | reverse complement strand
AGACACACACACAGTGTTGCGTTTATATTCTTGTTCAGTGTACAAATGCACAACTTTTCTTGTATTTCACCGATATTTCTGCAAAATGACTTGAACAACTCCAGCTGAACCTCTGACCCATGGATGAATGGGAGGTGCTTCATTTAGCTGCTGCATCTATGTTGTAAATAACAGAATCCCACGTAAACAACAGGGTAAAGCAAACAGATGCAGTAAATAATTTGGATGAACCTTGTAGGATTTTGGAGGCAGTGATAAACTTGGTCTTGTCTGCACCTAGACTAGCTGTTAGCTTATCATTCCTGCAATTCCAGTTTCTCTGAACTGAGGCTGTTCAGGATGCTATAATGATTTATAACCTCTGCACAAAAACACACGTGAGAATGGCTACAAGTTCAATCAAAGTCTCACCTAATTCACTATGAATCTGATGATGTTTAACATTATTAAAAAGTGATCATTAATTACAACTGTTGAGTTAAATTACCAGGGCTGCATGGTGGTGCAGTTGGTAGCTCTGTTGCCTTACTGTGATGAGGTCACAGGTTTGAATCCCAGCTGCAGCATATTTTCCTCATGCATGTGTGGGTTTCTCCGGCTTCCACCCACTGGCTTTAGTGTCATCGTGGCTGTTCATAAATATCAACACAAAACACGAGTCGCGATCATCGAGGAAGAAAAAACAAGTCGAATCTGATCCGAGTGCAGTCTGGTTTGTTGTCTGAAGTCTTTTCAGCAGAAAACTTCTAAATTAATATTCACTGCTTTCACAAATTAGAGCCTGAGTTTTATTGACTTTAACACAATTGTCCCATTCAGATGTGTTTATAACGGCGGCTTTTGGGCTGTGCACATAAGTATGTTAAACTGTGTGGGAAAACGTGTGTGCAGCATAAACGTGCATGATGAATGAGCGGTGTGTGTGTGTGTGTGTGTGTGTGTGTGTGTGTGTGTGTGTGTGTGTGTGTGATGGCTGTCTAGGGAGTTGTCTCCACAGATGCGGGTTCAGTTATTCCTTAATGAATTCAATTACAGAGATGGGACCATATATCAAAGCTGAGCTCGGAGTGGAGCAGAAAACTCATCTGTGGCTGCAGAGAAACAATTTTCGGGCGTCTCGCTCCACCTCTGTGTGTTTGCTGAGTAACACTCCAGGCCAGAAAACACGGAGGATTTATGTTTGGGAACTTGGGGACGACAGGAGCTTGGTGTGGCAGCAGATTCAGCTCTGCTATAAAAGGCTGGACAGCTCCACAGCCAAGACTAATTTCTCCATTTTCCACGCTGTTCAGACTGATTTGGTTCACTGCTCTCTCTGTAGCACTTAACAGAGGAGTCTTTTTTAAAGTGGTGCAGTGGCATTTTCCCAACTACATTTCTGAGATGATGTGTCGTGGCTAGTTTATGCAACTATTTTTTGTAAGTGCAGCACTGGTGGCGGTCTATTCTCACTCAGAAACAAGTGCCAGACTGATACCGTCTTAGAAAATGTGTGACTCTTTGTGAAGCCTGTCAGGAGAATCTGGAGCGGCTGAACCAAAGAGAGGCTCTCCAAACGGTTCCTCTTGAGTTACTTTCTTCTGTTTTCAGTGCAGCCAAAACTATAATAAATAATAAATGTCTCGTTTTGACAGCTTCTACTTCAGAAATCACACCTATAAAACCTGTCTAGGTTAGAAATCGCATGATAATAAAGAAATACAAGAATATTTAAAACACTGCAAGCCTTGGTTGGTTAAGGTCAGAGGTCATGACTCAACCAGATGACTGAACATGCAAGAGTTTTGGCTAAACAGTCTGTGGACTCATTAGTAAGGCAGAATCTAGTAGAATACAAATCTACACCAATCTTAGCAGTAGCAAAACCCTTTTGCTTCAGCAACTGTCTGTCTAGATTTCTAGGCTAACAGACAGTCATTTATTTCTAAAAAGGATGGATTTGCTTTTTTTTTTTCTTTGACGATGTATGGCGGACTGCACTGTTGACTGATTTCCGTAAATATATTTCCAGATCTGAACTTTAAGTGTGGCATGCACCCTTGTACGGTAATAATGAATTTCATGTGTAATTAGGAGTCTAGATGCACATCAGTATAATAGAGTGAGGCTGTAGTGGTGATCTGAGGCACGCCAGTCCTTGAAATATCCCACTGGACTTTTTATTCTTCCTCATAGGCTGCAGAAAAAAACTCAAGACTATACAAGTTACCTGAATCTAGAGGGCAGCAAAGAAAACAGATATTAGGAGCAACCTTGAACACCTCCTTGTATTTATAAAGACAGTGGCTGCAGTAGAGAGGAGGTTAGCGAGGCGCTAACGAACAAAACAAAGGACCCAGGAGGTAAAAGAATCCCTCAAAGCTAAAGGTGAGGGAGGCAAGTGGGACTGAGCATGTGTTGTGTAGAAAGGGAGGCAGACTGTGGTACCAGTAATATGCTGATGCAGGAAAACGCAGTGCAGAGTCAGAAAAGGGGGGTGGGAGAGGTTAATGCATGCAGGGTGAGATTATTATGGAAACAGCTTCAGACAAATGAAAAAGATAAGTTTACTTCCTGTTATCAGACCTTTGTACTGACCACTGGTGTGTTTTAGGCTCTGAAAGCATAAACATGTCTTTTGTAAATGTATATGTTTTAAAAAACTTAGTGTAACTTAGGACAAAGATAGAACAAAAACTTTAAAAGGTGAGAAAAGTTTGACAGGAAAAAGTTTTTTTTTTAAGCTTCGGGACCATTTATAAATGCACGGAGTGTCAGAAACCTTGAGACGTTTGGAGAGGAGTCACACTTTGAAACTTTCTTCAAGAGCTGGTTTAGAAATGCTGTAACGGTAGACTCAGGTGGGCTTCATGACTGAAAGGTTTAGGGTATTATGTCAGAGCCCTCCCAAATACAACCGGCCATGTTGGCTCAGGAAAAGTCTCTGGGGGAAAGCGAGGACGTTAAAGGGAAGCTGGCGGAAACGGGAGAGGCCTAGAGAGGAAAAAGAGGAGGGTGGGTAACAGGAAGTCAGCTAACAAAAGAGGGGTGTGAAAGGAAGAAAGGAGGCAGGAAATGTTTTCAGAATGAAAAGGGTAGGAGACAAACAGGACACAAGCTTCAACCACTCAGCTTTACACAACAATCTCCTTCATGTAGTGCTTTATGGTCTGGGATTTGAGTCTTCCTCCATCCCACTCAGACAGCGGTGAGTCGTGAGACGTCATCCTCTACAGCTGCTCTGGATAAACAAAGGAAAAGCTGAGAGAAAGAAAGATATATACAACGTACAAGAAGTCAGGTGGAACGCCACCAGGGGTAAAGTGGCCCATAGCATCACAAACACGTTAAAATCCACAAAACAACACTCTTGGTGACAAATCCACATACAGACACCCACAAACACAGCTTAGACCTGCATAGTTAACCACGCAAATATATTCTATAAAGTCCCATTAGTCATCATCACACTGGTGAAATTACATCTATGCATTTGACCCATCCCTGTGGGGAGAGGTGAGCTGCAGCAGTGGCTGCGCTCGGGAACTATTTGGTGGTTTAGACCATCTTTAAACACAGCTAGCCGGGCAAGCTCTGCCTTATTCTGGGGCTTTGCTCTAGTTTTGGTGTCTACTAAAACATAACCTATTCCTGATAGTTTACCCACCATTTTAACTCTGCTGTCATAATGTTTGGAGGGGTTGATGAGAGCGGTCAGCTTTACTTTGTTCCAACTTTCTACTATTTTCTTAGGGGGTTTCTTCTCTCAGGTGGTGGAAACAATCCTTTTGGGCTTCTTTCAGGTCTCAACAGTCTTCCTGGGCTGCTTCTCCTCTAAATGATCTAGCAGGAATCCAAATTGGGTTTGAATGAAGGCAACTGGACTTCTTTAGTTTCTTGAAGACATTTCACTTCTCATCCGAAGAGCTTTGTCAATTCTGACTGGAATATGGGAGGGTCGATCTTATAAACTGTAGCTGTCTATTAACAAGTAGAAACTACCTGTGAATACCCCTCCTCCCTACCTCCTGATGAGTCGCTAGCATTGTTAGTTTCTATTGTGTGGGAGTTGTGTTGAGACAATAGAGACTAACGATGCTAATGACTCATCAGGAGGTAGGGAGGAGGGGTGTTCACAGATAGTTTCTGCTCGTTGAGCAACAATAGATAGCTACAGTTTATAAGCTTGTCTGTTCCATATTCCAGTCAGAATGGACAAAGCTCCTCGGATGAGAAGCAAAACATCTTCAAGAAACCAAAGAAGTCCAGTTGCCTTCATTCAAACCCCTTTGGATTACCATGACCTGGATGAACTTTCACCAGCAGATGTAGAAGTACTGCCTTCTTCACCAGGGCTTGAGACGGCTCCCTAAGATTCTATCAAAAAAGCCCCCTTTGCCCCCTGGTCTTTCCTCTAGACCATACACGGATCAGCACCCTGCCCTCTGAACTATCTAACCTGACTGCCGAGCCCCACATTTGGCACCAAATGTTGAATCCTGTCGAGCTCTCCCCGGCCAAGACCGGAAATCACTCGAGACCATCTCTCCGCCTCTCGGGTCTGAAACTCTTTAGTACTGATGAGTGCAGGAACTTGAAAGAATTTATTTAAGCTAAGGTGAGAAGACTCACCTAGCATCTATCTGCCTACATCTGAGCGTTTTACTCTGCTTCATCCAATGTGTTCGCCCCACTGAGTAGCCTTGCAGTGGGCTCAACAGCTCGGCTACGCCCGTTAAGATCTCCTCTTGTGAATCTGACTCTTGGTTCTGGACTAGGTCAACTTTAGCAGCTTGGGAAAACAGCACTGAGCTAACTTCACCTTATGAGCACATGTTCTCCAGACTACGTTCATGATACTGTTTGGCTTTAACATGTATGCTGTCTTTGTCATACCATTTTAAATCCCATTTTCCAACTGCATCCAAGAATAACGGGCAGCTAATTAGCTCAGAACTGTCAATCTGTTAGAGAAAGCGGGTTCTTTATTATTGTCTCCAGCAGACAGAAGTTTTGGCAAAGTGCAACAATCGAGCAAACAGTGTTCTTATAGGACGTCTGGAAATGAACCCGATGCTGTTTAGTTAAGAACGTGGAGTGTTACTGGTTATTCAGAAGTGTCCAATATGGGCTGGTGGAACATCATACTGGCCATAGTCGTGCCAGCTGGAAGAAGAAAATGCTGGAAAAAACAGCAAGATTCACATGCAACGTTTTTAAAAAATGACTTGAAATGACTTGAAATTTGAAGTTTTTACTTGACACTTGAAAACGACTTGAGCAGAATAAAAAAACGCTTACAAATATTCAAGTTCGGGGACATTTCCTCTCCTTTTGCCTGTCTCTCTCGAACAGGTCTGACAAAAGGTCACAGGAAGTGCAAACATTCTCATTCCTTCTGCCTCCCTCTTTACTGTAAGGGATTGAAAGAACGGTGTCAGAGGAAAATTAGGTTTCTGCCCAGTTTAAAGGTGGGGGAGGTGGGGATAGAGGTGGCCCTTTGGGAAAAGAACAAGCAAGCAGGTACAAGGGTTGGGTCGAAACCCGAGTGGCCTTAGAAAGCAGACCTGACAGCACAATTACACGGCATCAAAAAGCATGAAATTATGTTTCAGGCCATGCTGGGAGGGAAGAGAACCTGAAAGGAGACAGCAGTGAAGGGTCACAGGGACTGTAACTTCATCAGTTTTTTCCAAAGTGTCTGTTTCAAAAGACCCGAGGCACTGTGGTGTCACGTTAGGTTCAGATGTGGGAGAGTACGACAGGCTTACTCCTGTTTTCACACCAAATCATAATGGATATAAAACTCGTTTAGACACACTTTGGATGAATTTGGCATAGAAAACTCTTTCTGGGAGTTATTTTAGTAGAAAAATCTTTAACGAATGACTTCTGTGACCAGCATCAGGCTTTGGAGACTCAAGGTTTAAAGGCTTTAGGTAAACTTTAATAGATATATTGGAACTCAATCAACTTTTATCTTTATGTAAAGACGTTGGAGACCAGATCCCCTCCCTGTGCTGACTTATATGAGCTCAGAGGAACAGGACTGGTGCAGCGTCCCTCCTGGGTCTTCTCATTTTTCTGGAGTAGCACACAGCAAATTTAAAAGTGTTCATTTTGAGGTGTTGGTCCAATTTAACACTAAGAATAGTTAATTTAACACTAAAAAGAGTTATATAGATGACATGTAACACTGACATGAGAGTTAAACCTAAGTGTTAAAAACAAGTGTTTCCTAATCAACTCTGTAGGAGTCATTTTGAACAAAATAACTCCTGAAAAGCTAACTCTGAACTCCGACAGCGGCTCTAACACCTGCAGAGTTAATTAGCAGACTCCACCCCTTTATTCTAAAAGTTGGACTGGTAGCGACCAATTGGCTGCAGAGAGCTGCAGTGGGCGAGGTGCATTGTGGGTAGCCATGTTTTTAGTTAGTTTGTTCTATTTTGGGGTGCTGAAAAGAACTGAAAGGTAAGATGAATTAATTTCAAAGCTTCTGATTATTTAGATTTTTTTCAAGTCCCACCCCTACTAACAATATAATTAAACTACAGGTCATTTAAATCTGTCCACCTGTTTTCCTTCAAATATCTGAGTTGAAGATTTTGTCAAATTCTTCTGCCGGGCATTCCCAGCAGACCGTCGTTTTACCAGGTTTACGGGGTGTCCTCCCCTGCCATCTGATATAGAGCACCACCAGGTGATTAGCTGACCGCTCCACTCCTCTCTTCACCAGTGTCCGAAACATCCAGCTGCATGTCCTATTGTATGACTAAAAAGTCAATCATTGACCTGCAGCCTAGGACCTACTTGTAGCAATGAACATCCTTATGTTTGAAGTTCAATAACAGAACACCACTCAGGTTCAGATTGGGCTGAATTCATTTGTCGGCAGAAGAAAGTGCTAGGGACTAATGATACATCCTTGAGGAACTCCTATGATCAGTACAGGGCAGAATTACTCACAAGCTTCCAGGGGAGCCCCTTGAGAATTACATAAGGCGGGCTCCCCGTAGCTCCCCCGTAAGTCAAACCCTGGATCAGTATGATGAATTGTGTGAAACTCTGATTCCCGTTATAGAGAGAGCCAGCGCTTCACTATCAGATACTACAGGGTAGTTGTGTTAAAGGCTGAAAAATGGATGAGCAGATTTCAGGCACAGCTTCTCATATTCTCGAGACAACGCCAGGATTCATGGGGCTCAAATAGTGAAAGAGTGGTTCAGGGAGCATGAGACATCATTTCCACACATGGATTGGCCACCACAGAGTCCAGACCTGAACCCATTGAGGATCTTTGGGATGTGCTGGAGAAGGCTTTGTGCAGCGGTCAGACTCTACCATCATCAATGCAAGATCTTGGTGAAGCATTAATGCAACACTGGATGGAAATAAATCTGGTGACACTGCAGAAGCTTATTGAAACAATGCCACAGTGAATTGGTGCCGTAATCAAAGATAAAGGTGGTCCAACTAAATATTAGAGTGTGACCTTTTTGGCCAGGCAGTGTATGATCTATTCACCATGAACACATTTTCTGTTTGTTACAAGAAGACAAATGTTTCTGCGTGTTTGTGAAATCTTTACTTTAGCAGCAAAGGCACACATTACAGATTCAACAGCAGCAGAAAGTGTCCATTTCACAGGTGTAGCGAGGGCTGCATTCCACTCCTGCAGGTTAGCTGTCCTGTAAAATGCTTTTAAATGGGATGCAGCCCAGATTAATACACCTGTGCTTTCCTCACCCTTATAGGTCAGATTATCTGCTGTGAAATGAACCGATGAGTCAAAACAACTCAAAACAATTAATTAAATAACGTTCTGTCAGTACAGCAATAAAAATGGATAAATCCTATTAAACTGAATAATTCAAATACTGATAAAGTTTCTTATGAGGTTCAATATTCAATGGAAAAAATATCTTATAGAGGATTTTAAAGTTATCTTTACAAATCTCTGTCAAGTAACACCAAACACAGTTCAGATAATCTGATAAATAAAGCAAACATCCATTCTAGCAAACAAACACCAAACCAAGCCCACAAGGCTGGGTTTAAACAGACCCGCTCTTGTTCCAGGTCACGTAGATCCAGGTTTATATCTGCTTGGTTTCCATTCTGGGTAAGTTTATATCGACTTCCTGAGCAGCATAATCTCCTCCAGGTTCATGTTAGCATCGTTGTTAGCAGCAGAACCAAACGGGAGGAGGAGGAGAATCTAACCTAATCTAATCCCACCTCTCACCAGTAGCAGCAAACATTTGTTTACACTTTGTTCCTGGAAGTAAACATTTGATTTATCCGTAGTGGTAGGGAGGAATAACCCAGGAGGATGGCGCTACTATAATCCATCGCCGTAATCTCCGTCACAGCCGTAATCTGGATAGACACACACACAGATTAGACACGAGTTCAGTGGTTACAAACTCTTCTTCTTACTCCCATCTTTTAAGTTTTGGACAGATTAAATTTGTTGCTGCTGGATTACTGATAGAATGCAGAACTTTATGAATCAGCTGCAGCTTGTACTTCCTTAAAGGCGGACGACCCTCAGAGTATCTCCTAGCTTTAATCTGTCTCTCATCTCTTCTGATGAGCTGCTAAAGCGATCTGAGAGAGAGCGACTCCTTTGAAGTTTAATGAGCATTCACATTAGGAACCCGAATAAAGAAGAAAAGGGTTTATTGACAAACTCCAAACTACTGGAGATTTCTCTGCGACTCATCCTGATGACAAGCCAACAGCAGCCTGTTTGTTATTACCAGATTATTTTAATGCCGGATTTTAGATGAATTTAAAAACACCAGAACTTTACAGCAGTAGCCGAATCCTCAGAGTGGAGCAGGTGAAACTTTGGTTTTAGCCTCCCGTGAAACGGCATGCACTTAAAGCAGAGGTGTCGGTAAAGCCTGCAGAGATCTTCTGGTTCGTGACTTCATGAGGAGTGTCAGTTCTCCCTCTGCTGCAGGACTCAGCAGACAGACGGGTTTAATCTGCACCGTAGCAGACGAGTGTCCACAGGGCCAGCTCTGAGGCCGACCCTGACCTTCTGACCTTTCCATTCAGGAGGCAAAAGCAGAAACATCGAGCTCCCTTCAGGAATCATTAGATGGCTCAGGACTTTTTTCGGCTGTGGATTCTGAGATCTTCAAACTTAACGACCGAAGAAATGTAATTTTAGTGAAGGCTCATTAAAACAGACCAGGAGGCTGAGCAGAAACATCCAGAAAGGGCAGAATCATTAAAACAGCAGTCTGAGCGACTCTGCTCTCCATCAGTCAGACAACAAGAGCTGTCCCTAAACTTGGGTTTTCATAAAAAACAAACGGATGAAAGGATCATTAACGTTAAACTAAACACGGCCTCTGATGGAGGTTTCTGCTGTGTGCTTTTACACTGACCGTTGCCCCCGAGCAGCTCCATCGCACTGACACAAGGATCCTCCTCCTCCTCTTCCTCTTCATCAGCAGCTGCGTCATCGTAGGCGACAGGTCCGCTCTCCACCACCACGCCGCTGGGGTGCGCTGCAGTGGGCTCTGGTTTAGGGCTGGAGGCACCGCCCTGGGCACACAGGAAACAGGTGTGAGCTCGGCAGCGGTTTAAACCAGCACAGCCTCTCCAGTTGCATGCTGGGAGTTTAAAACTGTTGTGTTTAAATGACGGGACTGTGACAAACACGCAGCTGCAAGAGGACATAAACAGAAACAAGTTTTGTGTGTTTGGATCTTCCAGCTGAACCCAAACCTATCAGAGTTTTAAATTCTCTAATCAAAGTTTCTATAAAAGCATCCGAACACACAAACGGTCACCCGTGTCCTGCTGGTGATTAGCTTCCACGTAAACGTGCCTCTAACGTGCAACAGAACAGGATCTAGGTGGTAAACATCCTGACTGAAGCACATCATCTACTCAGAACAGAGCTGCTGCTCTAAGGTTTCTGTAAAGTAGATTTAAAAACTAGTGCTGTCATGAGATTACATTTTTAGGTTAATTAATTAAGATCTGTAATTAATCTAATCTCATTTTTAATCTCACCTACTAATGGCTGAGAAAAGCCCTCATTTTGATGTGTTTTTATTTAAATTCATTACATTATTGTGGCAGACTAAAAGATTAATATATAACCTTTAATTACCTGCCAGAAGAATTAAACTAAGAGGAAACTGTGGTCAGGAGTTGTTGATAAGTCCTGCCAGAATTAAAAAATTACAGAAAAAACCCTTCATGATAATAAAATTAGACCAAAGAAACGATCACTTCACCTGGAGCTCCTGTAGAGGTTAGCTACATGCTACATGTATGCTACATGGTGTCTGACCAACCATCAGGTAAAAAATGTCCACCCGCCCACTGAGGATAGTAACGTCCTTATTAGACAGAGAAAGGTCTGAGCAAGGAAGAAATACAGTCTCACCAGAAGATGACTTTTTTTACACTGAAGTTTTATTCCGTGAAATTATATATGTATTTGAAATTTTTTACTTAAAATTCACCAGCAAAAATTTCATCTTCAAGAATTCAACATCAGAAATTCAACAACTGAGGTGATGGCACAAGCCAAAGTAATCGTCTCTTGATCGAGTCGAGTGGCTTTTAGCCAATCAAATAATGCCTCTCTGATCACAAGACACCAGCGAGGTATCGACTCGATCTGGAGACGATTGCTTTGGCTTGGGTCACCAGGAGGTCACCTCAGTGGTTGAATTTTTGAAGATTTAATTCTGCAATTAAATTTTTACAGAAGAAACCTTTGCTGAGGTTTAAATCTTGCTGATGAAATGTTTACGTTGAAATTCTGCTGTTGAATTTAAATGGATGAAATTTTTGCTGGTGTAACAATCCAAATACATAATTTCACAGAATAAAAATGAATTCAATGTCTAAAAAAGTCATAGGCTGGTGAGACAAAGCCAACTTTAAACGGGCGTCTCAGGTTGCTACAGCAGCACAAACACAGACGCACTGGAGCTTTTCTCCCCAGAGAACAATTTACAAGGCACTGATTCCTACTATAAACTACTGCAAATGTATTAATGTATGAGTAAAGTTGACCTTTAATAAAACCAGAGAACGGCTTGTAGCATCACTATAAAGACCTCCTGACCTAACGGACACAATCCTAAATCCTACCAGTGAGTTTTCTCTGGGAGCAGCCAGACATAAACCATCATCCTGGGAGGAGCTCAGAGAGGAGCGGCTTCTCCTCCTCATCAGCAGGAGTCATCTGAGGTAGACAGATGTCCCCCTGGGAGGACAGGCAGACCCAGAACTCAATCCAAAGTTTTTATTTTAGAGTAAATCATTTTCTCGTCTCTTTCATATGTGTTCTGTATGAAAAGAGGTGTTAACTTGGTTAGGTTTGTTAGTTCTGGTTCACCGAGTTCCCGCAGCGTGAGTTTCCATCACCTAGCTTACTGCAGGAGTTAGTCTGGACCCAGCCTCAACTGGATCAGCCAGTCCAGGTGACTGCCTGCTGCCCAGGACCCTCTCCTGTGACGTCATCTGCTTTAATCATCCTCTCATCTCTGACTTCCTCCAACCTGAACCTCAACCTGAACCAGGCTGAAGAACGGATCAGAAACCAGATTCTCAGCCTCATGAAGACATCCTTTCTTCTCCTGGCTTGGCTTAAAACTCAGACGGGTCGGGTGTGTGTGTGTGTGTGTGTGTGTGTGTGTGTGTGTGTCGGGTTGGGGGGGGGTGGTTTGGCAAATGCATCTCTTCACTGTAATGAAATGGAAACATTACATAACAGGAGCTGGGAGCTACGGGGCCATTTGCTCCAGTTCCCAGGGGGAGGGGCCAGGGGGTTGCTAGGTAACACGCCTTGTTGACCCGGCCCCTTGTGCATGAGTTTTTATCCTGTCGCAGAGCCTGTGATCCTCAATTGAGGGCTGCCAAAGGCACATGCTTTGTGGTGGGGGGGTGGAGGGATGGGAAGAGACGGGAGGAAAAACGAGACGGAAGAATGAAAGATGAAACAGATTTAGAAAACATTAAAATGCTGATGTATGTGTTTTTATTCATTTGAGATTTAAAAACACAAAGATGTTCTTTAAAAGCAGCAAAAAGGCTGTTTTAACAGTCTGGTAGATGCTTTGTTCATTTTCGGATTATTCTGTGAGATCATAACATTATGGTTAACCCTACATCTCCATCACGTAAAATCCACCTTAACAGTTTAAACTATGAATGATGTTTGACTGTAAAGTCTGTTGAAGCTCCAAAAAGATCAGGGTCACCCTTTTGCCCCTTTTGCTTTCCCATTGAAAGTGGTAACAGTTTTGTCATCGATGTGAGACAACGAGCTGCTCTCACACGTCTTAGCGCTGCAGTCCTGATTGACCTGCAGCTTTTTGTGGAGGACACTCAGACTTTAACTGGTCCATAAGTTGAACAGGAAGCACAGCAGTAAATTTAGTCTCAGCAGCACCAAACGACACACAGAAAAACAGCAGTGCAGGCCGTAGGAAAAAAACCCTAAAAATGGCCGTTTATGACATTTTTATGTCCGAGTTTGAGGCCATATTTATTTTAAGACCCTGTCGAGGTTTTTAGGAGCGGGGAAAGCCCTGGAGTGGACGAGAAGTAATAAAGGGAGGGCAAACAAAGACAAAGTGAGATTCACCTCTCACACGACCTGAGTGGAGATTTATACCCTCCACCCCCCCGGACATCACAGCGTCCTGCTTTATGTGTCTGAGCAGCAGGACGTCTGGTTAACCTCAGCAACCAAACCCATCCATGTTTCTGTGATCTAAACCTGATTATTACCCGTATTCAATCATCACAGCTCCAGACAACAATAGAAGGCCCCTCGAGTCAGTTCATGGAAAAGGAAAATAATGAGTCAAGATAAACTAATTAAAACTTCAGCTCAGGAGCTTCTTGGACACAATCCTGGCAGCAGTAATCCTAAAATAACTCCACGACGTTACCTGCTCTTGTTTACTTCCTCAGTACTCAGGTTGTGTAAAGTACGTATACCGGTAGACAGCTGGTTGCCTGCTTTTGCTTAAGGGAACAAAGAAAAGCACTTTTTCACCATCTGGAAACAAGTCAAACTGATTCAAGCCAATTCTGTGAAGTGAACATTTGTGTTGAACTTCACAAAGAGGAACCGGTTCTGCAACACGGGCCACATTCTGGAAGGCTCTACAACGCAGCGTTGATCCAAACTGTGAATGTTCCCTCTGTTGGTTGCCCTGATCCCAGAAGCTTTATGCTTTGCTCACGTGTCAGGAACACCGGTTGGTCTCCATCCAGGTTTAGGGTTACCACCAGTGACTGTAGAAAATATGGACAAACCCTCTGCGCTGAAGCTAATGGAAGTTGGCAGGCACTTTTAGCCAGAGAGCCACGGTTGAGCGACTCTGCTAACCTCTGCCTTCTAGGATGCAACACTGTTAACGTGAGGCCAAGGCTGGTCAACCAAGACGCATCCCAATCAGAGGCTTGAACCTCTGAATAATGGAGCTCCTCACACCCTCTCTAAAGATGAGCCCACCACCCTCCACAGGAGACTATTTTCATACACTTGTACAGAGAGGATCTCTTCTGTTTAGGTCACAATGCAAATCTGGCAGCATGTGTGAGTGTTGGAATGTGTTCAAACCAGTAAATCACCCAAAAAGGCTGGAGCAACGCCCACTTTACACTCATGAAAGCCTTGTGCTCCATCCTAAAATTACTAGGGAACAAGATAAGATACTTCAACTAGTTTCTCAGTCTAGCTGGAGAAGGAATCCTCCGCTGTGACCCCTCCTAACCATGGTGTCCCGCAAGGCTCTATCTTCGGTATAGATGTCCGATATTCTTGGTCTACCATTAATATCGGCATTAAAATGTCATATTGGAAAATATCAGTATCGATTTTCAGTCTTTTAATGGCACAACCTTTACATACAATACACATGTTATACATATACATATGTATCTGGTCTATTCCAACAGTCATGCTGAAGTTTCCCAGAGATAAACTTTCTTAATTAGAAGAAAAAAAGAGAAATTATTGTATTTGTATAATTGTTCTCCTTAGTGGCCATGATGATGCTACTGGTTGTTCAGGATGTTATTGTGATCCGGGACTTCTTGTCACAATGAGCTTTTCCCATTTCTGACTGAAGTCAAGTCAGTATTTCATCCCTTGGCTTCATCTCACCTGGATCATTCTAACTCGTCATATGTAGCCTTTCATCATTCATCGCTTGACTGACAACAAGCTGCAGAAGAAGAACGCCCGATCACACCACACCGGTGCTGGCCGCCCAACACCAGCTTCCTGTGCACCAGGATCCAGTTTTAAACACTACTCCTTGTGTTTGTTGAGTCTTAGAAACCAATGAAGCCCAACTCACCTTCTCCACAGCCATCTTCTTGTTGGGTTGTCTGGTGATGAACGGCTGCAACCTGCAACACAAACATGTGTAAGACTCTTCTGTTCAACAAAACCAGAACGACACACAAATGAGAATCATCACTGACACCGACGTCCAATCTGCAATCACGGCTAAAAAAACAAAAACCTGCCGACTTTTTGAGCCTCTCAGAGTCTTAAAGTGTGATATTCAAATCTTTCGCTCTGAGCTTTGCTCAGATTAAATAAAGGGTCACCTCAGCACTGAGGCCGTTTGGGTTTCTCTGTTATTCCTCGTTTCAGTTTGGTGCAGAGATCATGTGTTCTTCAGACTGACGAGACCTGGGAGGGAATGTCGGGAATATTCACAGCTTCCTAATCTTAATGAAATCATCTGAGTGCTCCGAAGGCAAAGATCAAATATTATTAGGTTTCAGTCACAGAGGATCTGATAGAGCCATGTTAGAAATGCAACAGGAATGAAGGGAAGCTGGTATGTTGGGCAGAAACTATAAACACGAGAAAAACACGATGAAGAAGAATTGTAGGTTAGGTAAGAGGTGGTGGTATGACATCATCGTTTTGGGTTTTCCACATGAAAACACCAATGAGGAAAAGTCAAGAATTCCCTCTGTGACCCTTTTTCATGGCTGCATATTAGCACTTAAAATGAAAACCTTCGGATTAATAAAGCAGGAAAATCCGAGCTGGGAGGTGACTAGGACTAGGAGCTTCCTTTGTTGCCTAAAATCCACCTGATGGAGCATGCTGACTGGTCCAAATGTTTGAGTTTTGTCCTCCGATACAAAACTTAAATAACAGCAATAATCTGTGGTGTAGAGAAGCTCAGGAGAAAGGTCAAACGAGGCCTGATTTTATTAGATTATTGTGGTTTTTGTATCTCTCCTGACTCCAGGCAGTCGGCTCACCGAACAGGGAAGAGAGGAAAACTGGTGTGATGAGAAACAAGCTCCGGCTGTGAGTGACACGCTAACCGCCTCTCTGTCTGAGAGAGGGATCTCTGCGCAGACAGTCGCTGAGATAATCAGCGCTGAACCCCCCCCCCCCAACCGCCCCACGGCTGTAATTCCTAAGCAGCCATCCCACCATCCCAGTGGCTGGAATTAGCATCATTCCCGGAGGCTCCCCGCCCTCTCCCCTGCCCACCCATCCCGGTGCTGAGCCCTCCCTGGAGGCTTACAGTAACTCTCACTGATAAGGCCGGGAGTGTGAGTGAGCTTTTAATTAATCTGCTTTAACCAGGGGAAAGTGGTGGGGGGTGGGGTGGCATCTTCCCTTCCAACACTCCCTCCTCCCAGCTAAAAGGTTATTATAAAATCCCAGTCAGAGCTGGGTTTCGCTCCCTGCTGAGAGAAATATTCAGGGGTTCGTACATGTGCTAGACGAGAGCTAACCCCCCCACCCCCATTGCCGTGCCCTGACCTGGACACTGGGGAGAGGGGTGGGGGAGTCGGACATCAGACTGTGAGAGCAATGGGGATGAAGCAGGTGAGGAATAAAACAGGGAAAAGGACAAATCTGCATGGACGCCGTTAGAGATTGGAATAAATGCACTTTGTATGCTTTAGTCAGTGTTTTGGGTTTATTCTACACTGGTGGATCTGACTTTAGAAAAATATTACTCTTCTCACAAAATCTGTGCTTTTGGATTTTAGAAGACCTGCGCTCAAATATCAGAAATAATCATTAAAAAAAGACATGAGAAATACATCTCATTGGCATTTGGCATATTTTATCCTATTAAAATAAAAAATTAGAAACCACCAACTTGCAAGGCATTCATTCCTACTAGAGACCACTGCAAATGTACTGATTAAACGAGTGTTCCACACGTTTAACGCTCCTTCTTTCGTCCTGGAAGGACGTGAAGCTCGCTAAAATCAGCCATTTTTCATTTTCTTCTCCTTTCCTGGTTTGATGAAGCAAATTTGGTGAGACGAGCAGTTGGAGTCCGCTACGTCTTTTCACACAAAATCTAAATTAACTTTTGCCATCTGTTAAAATCAGCACTTTCTTTGCATTAAAATGTGTTTTTAAAATTCAGGAACATCACATGTAAAATCCACGGCACATATCAAACGGGATCAGAAAATAACTTTTATTGGCTCATAAACTGTGTTTACGTGTGCAAAATGTCTTTAATCCGATCATTATACGGATCGGAAAAGCACAAGGGCTCTGGAAAAACGAATCCAATCATGACAAGTGTTTACATTCATCATACGCTTGATCAGAATAAATCATTTTGTCATGTGCAGAACGATCCAATACACCGACAAAGGTCGTAGATGAAGAAGTAGCGGACTTCCGCTATAAACAAACATGGCTGCGTGCATGTCAAAATGGAGCAGTATGATGTTCTTCAAAGCCTGGTTTTATTTTTAGTCCTTTAACCAAATCTAGCAACGCATTTGTGTCTAAAATTTGTCATGTAAACATGTCAATCGGAATATTCTGATCCGATTCATCCTGATCCAAATGAAACTACATTCCGATTGAGAGAGGTGGTTTTGTCCGATCGTCGCAATGATAGACGTTCATGTACACGCCCATTCGGATTGTTGGAGTAAAATAATGCCCACTGCGCATGTGTGCAGCTTCAGCGTGACCGCTTTCCGCCTTTGCAGACACTCAGGACAGATCGAATACATGGCGGGAGGTAAACAGAAGTGATCTGTTGCCAACGCTATTTTTTTACTGGAAACACTACGGGAGCTCAATATTACTGAACGTCTCGATGGCAGAATGGCTCAAAATGCCGAGTTATACACTCTAAGTGCATCTAAAGATGCAGGAAGCGGGAATTCACTGAAGCTAGAGAATAAGAAAATAAAATGCAAGGGAAAAGACGTGCGGACAAGATGGCGTTTGTTTACAATTTCTCTTCCGGGAAAGACAACTCTGCGCATGCTCAAGCTATGGTGCGTGCATTGCGGCATGATCGGATCATTTCAGTTAGTGTCCATGTAAACAGAGATTTGGGATTTCCGGTCAACCAAGATTTAAATCAGATAGGGGACATTTGGCGCATGTAAACGTAGCTATTGACTCCCATTCACTTTAGATGGGCGTGACTAAGGCTTCCCATTGAAGTAGGAAGTCATTGCTTTATAAAGTAGGAAGCTTATTAAAAATAAATTGCCTGTCTGGGAGTTTAATTTTAACTCCACACCAAAGCAATGTTACTTTGAGTTTTCAGGAAACTCCCCCTTGGTTTCAGGGGGATTTCCTTCGCTGTCTTTGTGTCCTGAGATAAACCGGTAGGCACTCGTATTTAATAACCCACCGACCCATCCATGGTCGTTAGAGGAGGGTGGAGACGAGATTTCTCTGCTTCGCTCTGCGGCACGGAGCTCTTCTTCTGCAGATATTTTAGGAAGCGTGACTGGTCCAGTGAACAGAGATTAGAGATTTAGAGAAATGAGTAGCTGTTAACCACTGTGGGCTTAACACACACACACACACACACACACACACACACACACACACACACACACACACACAGAGGAAAAAAGGACTGTTTAATAAAAGCACAAGACAGAGTTCAGCGCTCAATAAATGAGTGAGGACAAAGTATTTAAGGCAGAATTTGTGTTTATGTTGGTTCATTTTTAGGTTTTGTGTGAGAATTTGGTTTTAGTTTCAGAGTGAGTTTAAGCTCCTGTCCATTGAAGAAAAATATAAAAAAGGAATTAAGAGATATTTTAATCAACAGTCCCCAACTGTTTTAAGGCACATCAACATGTAAGAGTTATATTTTAAAACTCCAAAGGTGATATTGCTGGCTGAAATCTTCCTTGTTATTGTTGCAGATTTTAAAGGTGTGGAACACTGGTTTAATACATTTGCAGTAGGGTTAGATCGATATTTCGGTCAGCCGATATATCGGGCCGATATTTACCAGTTTTAATATATCGGAATCGATCGATATACCTCCCTAGTAAGTTGGATGGGCATGTCCAACACAGGTGCAAGAAATTATATAAAAAATATTGTTGCTCACTGCTCAAAGACACGTCGTGGCGACGTCATTTTCAGGTCATTCCTGCACGTCCAGTTCTGGTCGACTGAAGGTGCAGACTGTGACACCAGATCTTTTACCGATGTCTTCTGGACGTCCTGTATTGACGTCTCCAGGACTTCCAGATATGGGCTAATTCTGGTCCAAAGAGGTCACTGTGGATGTCCTTCTCACGTCACGCAGACACGTCGCAGTGACGTCTTTTACAGGCCATTCCTGATCTTTCAGTTTTGGTCCACTGAAGGTGCAGTCTGTGACCTGTCTGGGGGACGTGAGACGGACGTCCATGACAACTTCATTTGGAACAGAATTAGCCCATATTTGGACGTCAAAACAGGACGTCATGAAAAAGACGTCATTCGGCGTCACAGTCTGCACTTATGGGGCCCAAAACTGGAAGTGCAGAAATGACCTGGAAAAGATGTCGCTGCGACGTGTCTTTGCACAGTGGGAAGGGTCAAAATTCTGTTTTCAGTCACATGAAGCTGAAACTGTCCATCCCACGTTTCCTGATGGTCAGTTTGACTAAAATAACAAAACTAGCTACAAGCTTTGTTTTTAAAGCAGTGACCAAAAAGCACCAAAAGGAGCTAGTGGCCCAACGAGCTCCGTCTGACCTTCAAATGTCAGCTTGTGTTCAGTTTGCTTCAGTCCATCCACCAACTATAAAAATTAGTCAGACATGTCACTTCACTGAAATAAAAACGAAACAAGTCAAGCAGATGAGTCGCCCTTTGATGAAGAGGGACACGTTTTACTGATCACAGCTAATTCAGTCAAGAGGAAAAAGGAGGAACACGTACAAAATATTCCTGTCGTGTTTCCTGATGCTCTGAATCCTCGGAGATATTATGTGTCTCATCAGAGGCTGGTGGTGTGACCAGAGGGGAGGATCACAGTGTTACACACCACTAATCACACACCACTTATACACACACACACACACACACACACCAGACTTTGTGGCGACAAAGTCACACTCTGTTCTCCAAGATAAACTTGAGGAAATGTTGATCTCAGACACAAACGTTAAGATTTGACTTGATGAGTTTTTTCTGCTGTAATTTCTCCAGGTTGGCCTAAACTCTGAAGCCACTCTGAAGCAGTCAGGTCCTTCACAGAAACGCATCAATGATCCTTCAGACAGCAGCTAACTCTGATGAAGTTTCTTGGTTTGTTGCAAAGGAACTTAAAATGTAATATGGGGCCAGATCTTTCCTAATTTAAGCACCTGGATATGTTTTTTTTTTTATTCTGAGGATTCAAACTGTGAACTTCAGCTCTTTTTGGGGAGGTGTGAGGCAGATGGGATCTCCAAATCTGTGGCCATGGAAGAGTTTAAGTATCTCAGGGTCTTTTATGCGAGTACAAATATAGCTATAAAATAAGTTAAATATTGGGTAGGGATTACAGGGTCGGCCCTTGAATGGGTGCGGTCGTACCTACTGGGTAGGAGGTTCTGCGTTATGGTGGGGGAAGCTGCTTCACCTTGGGAAGATCTGCGGTGGGGGGTACCACAGGGCTCTGTTCTGGGGCCCCTCCTCTTTGCCCTTTATACTGCCCCTGGGGGATCTCCTTCGCATGGAGGGAAATATCATCTGTATGCAGACGACTGCCAGATCTATTTTCCTCTATGTTCAGGAGTGGGAGGCTCCATCTTAAACCTTTTGATCTGTTTAGATGAGGTAAAGTTATGGCTTGCAGTAGGGATGCACCGATACCGGTATCGGTATCGGGTATCGGCCTCGATACCACATTTTCTAAAGTACTCATACTCGTTAAAAGTCCCTCGATACCGGGGACCGATACCACGGTCTGAGAAATGTCTGTTTGAGCGGCGTATAAGGTGTTAATCACAGGCGCAGAGTGCCCACCCCCAAGGCCCCAGCTGCAGCTCAGAGCAGGGAGAAGTTTTCATTTTAAATAAATGTTCTTAATTCCAAACGAGCGCCTTGTTTTTTTGTTAAAGTATACAACTAAAGCTGTTATCTGTAAATTAAAATCATGTTTTTATTAAGTACTCAGTATCGGTATCGGTGAGTACTGAAATGCAAGTACTCGTACTCGTACTTGTTTTCCAAAAAAGTGGTATCGGTGCATCTCTAGCTTGCAGCCAATTATCTCCACCTGAATGATGGTAAAACTGTGCTCATCACATTTCTTCCGACTAGTTCCGACTCTTATTGCTCTTTTATGATTTTATTCTTTGTTGTGTTCAGTGCCTTGGGCCCCCGCAAGGTTGGTGGAAAATAAAATTGAATTGATTGATTGAAATATACAAATACAGCTTAGGAAGATTTTTTTCCACACATCATTAATCTTACTACGAACATTGTGTGTTCATAATGCCTTCAGAACACCTTCTCCAACTAAAACAGTCTGCTTCTGCTGATGTAAGTGGAATCAGAGTGGAAGGACATCCTTGGACAGCTAAGGACATGTCAACCACAACCTGTTGGTTGGACCAAAGGGCTCACTGGGTTAATGCTAGGAACTGGTTCTGGGTTAAAAATGGCGAGATATGAAATATGTTAAAAGATAATAAAATTCCAACTACTGGATGTATAAAAGGTGAAGGAAATGAAGAAACAGCAGGACTGCAACTGCAACGAACCACAGAGCCAAGACCCTTGCTGGGTTTAACTCTGACATTAGTCTGAAATATTTGTTTTTCTAACTCTTTGAACAAGTATTTAGTAGATAACAGCGCGTATTTCCAGTGGAGCCGTTTAACCCAGAGCTACAGGCTTTGTGTGTGACAGCAGTGATTAATACGAGCTCACGCAGTCACTTCAGAAGGTCAGAGGTCAAACGGACATCATCAGAGCTGCCAGCAGCCTGCAGCGGTAGACTTTTTGGCAGCCTCTTGTCACCATGGCGACTATTCACAGCAGCAGGGAGTGGCTCCTAACACCCAGTTGGTCCCCAGCAGGCAACACAGATAAATCACCCCCCCACCCGGCGAGGAGCGCTCCACTCTGTCCAACTTCTGGAAACGCATCATGGCAGCTTCCTCTCGTCCTCAGCACAGAGGACATTATTTAAATATGCATTTGATTATAAAAACATGACACCATCATGAGTGGAGTCTAGAGACGGGATGAACGGATTAAACACAGAAAACCATAAATACTTGTACGCTGATTTGATGCATAAAACTTGAGCTTCCAGGAACAATCTCTCCTCCTCTGTGATAACCAGCTCTCAGCCAGAGAATCCTCATAAATAATTATTGCAGTTTCACGTTTCTACAGCTGCTGAGCAGATACTCAGCCCTAAATTATGACGTGGAACTAATATCAGGACAAGACTGCTTGGGCCTGCTGTGGTTCCTTTAGAGCGTGGCTAGACCAACATGCAGAGCAAAATCATTTTGCTTTGGCTACTGTCTGTCTAGATATCTAGGCTAAGAAAAACACCTGGTTTGTGTGCAGGTGAGTGGGTGGAGCTTTCAACACAATAAATCAAGACCTTAATCTTTCATCTCAGATCCTGAGATGATGTCGTTCCAGAAGCTGAAGTCCTGATTTGTCGGTCCATTGCTAACCCCAACGCTAATAAAATGCTTTAGCTTGAGGCAGAGACCCATCCCAACCCAAAAAAGATTGTTCTACTTTTGTCCGATGAAGAACCATGGCCTCAATTTTGAAGGATCTGACTCTCATGCCGGCTGATTCACACTCAGCCGCGAACCGTGGTCGATCATGGCTGAATGACACCAACAGAACATCACCAGCCAAAAACAGAGGTGAGGCCCTGAGGTCACCCTCATCTCCATGGCTACGCCCTGAGATCCTTTCGAAGAACACCACTACCAACAGGAAGGGACACAAAAGTGAAGCCATGAGAATATGGGATGTGGGACTAAAAACCAGCCAACAGGATTGATCTTTTGTTACGGCCCAGCTTGTGGGATAGCAACATAAGGAGGAGGTCTGGACACATGGTAAAAGTTTTGAGAGTATTTTATTAAAATCTGCCTCCAGCCTAAAAGCTGGTTGCACCGGCACAGCAACATTTATTTGCTCACAGGACGGATGCTTTGTTTCTGCCATTAGCAGGGCCGTAACACTTTATACTATATCTATGGGCTAGTCAGGAAGCAACAAGCTAAAATGGCTTTGATAAATACCAGTCAGACTGGGAGGTTTAACCCTGTGGCCACAGGCTAAGCTAACACTCCCTTGTTCCAACACCAGACCACATCTGGCTCATTTCTTTAAGGCTGAAGTTATTTTAAACAGTTACAGTACATATAAAGCAAAGCGACGTCACATCTATTAACCTCCGCCCCCTCCGCTCACCAGCTTTCTCCCTCTCCTACCACCCTCCTCCCCAGCATCACCTCCTCCACAACTCTCTCTGCTAGGCTATCAGTCTCTGCCGGGCTTAGCGGCTCGTTCCTAATCAGCTTACTGCCAATGAGACTAAGCTGGAGTTGAAAAGGCGATTGAGGGAGGCCGTTTAGCCACTGGCTGACAACTGGCAGTAGCTGGGGGGATGGTGTCACATGATCAAGTAGAAAATGGAAACCAGTGTTCCACATTTGGCTTCAGGAGCGAGGACGGACTAGAGAGTCGAGATAAAGAAGGACAAAGGGATGCATTTGAGTGCTAAGTCCTGCCTTGAGGAGCAACATGGAACGTCTTCAGTAGTTCGTCTGCATCATGGTCCTGTGAGGCCTCCAACATCACCATCTACTCTGTTAGTGTCAACAGTTTTCATTGCTAGTGGAGGATAAAAAGATGAGTGTTGTCCAAATGGCCTAGTTTTAGCACTCCCATTGTTTCCAGTTCTGTCCCATTAGTTACAGCGTGAGGCGCAGCGGCTAATAAAGGTCTGACCACTGAAAGATGTTTGGATGGAGGAGATCTGCTGTCACAGATGGGAACACGGCCAGATGATTAAAGAGATGCTGTCATGTGTCACTTCGGCTTGTCTGAGGGGCGTGTGCGTTACAAATGAGAGATGCACATTTTACAGGCTCATTAGCGTCTTGGCAAATGATAGATTTCCTCCCCGTATGATGGTGTGGTGCTTTCTCAAACAGATTCTGAGACTAGTACCTGACCAGTTATTTTGATTTCAGCTCTAAATATTTGCCCCTATATCACCTGGTGACTGCTGGAGAAAGACGCCAGCTTCCCGCAACGCCAACGGGGACGAAGTACCGACTGCCTGTTGGACATCTGGACACCTGCAGCACTGTCCGTCCATGTTTACTTCAAGTAAAGAACTAAATAAATTATTTTTTGTTTCAATGAATTCACTAAAACGAATGTCTGAATGAAAATAGTCAAATAAAAAACAAGAAAACAAAACAAAGTGCTTGAAAAGGAAGGTAGATTCACCCCACTACACCTTTTTAACTTAGTCTTACCCTGTCCTGTGATATAGGCAATACGTCCCATGCCCCGCCCAGTAGTCCCATGCAATTTGAACTGAGCGTCGTTCAGCGTTAAGACATCCGCTTAAGTACAGATGTCAACCACAGAGCGTGCATGAGCGCTTGAGTACATAGCTAGACAGATGCACAGCTGGTGACCTTTCTCATGGACAATTAAGGCTTAAAAATTGGCGCAGTGGTTAGCGCTGTTGCCTTGCAGCCAGGAGGCCCCGGGTTTGCATCCCGGCCTGGGGTCTCTCTGGAGTTTGCATGTTCTCCCTGTGCATGCATGGGTTCTCTCCAGGTACTCCAGCTTCGTACCACAGTCTAAAAATATGACTGTCAGGTTGATCGGTCTCTCTAAATTGTCCTTGTGTGTGTGTGCATGGTTGTGTGTTTTTGTGTTGCCCTGCAACGGGCTGGCAAGCTGTCCAGGGTGTACCCCGCTTGCATGCACCAGCCCCAAGTGAGAATAATAATTGTAAAACTATGTTTTAGCTCCGTTTGCCGACTACAGGTGCCCATTCACAAAAAAGGTGCGTTGCTTTTCGGCCATCAATATGGAAGTAGGGAGACGGGCATATGGTGTGATACATCTGTCAGCCTCTACATGGTGCCGTCGGATAGGAAAACTTTGTATTTCTGCTTTAAGAAACAGGAAGCCTTCAATTTAGTGTCAAACTTTCACAAAGAGCTTCTAAATCAAGCTAATAATCCTCTATTCCTGCAATGCTCAGTGACTTTCCTTCCTCAACACTTTAAATATTTTTTCATCCCTAAGTGTGGTTGGTGGTGGGTCTGGGGGCGTGGCAGCACCCTCCTGCTCCATCTGTCTGCTGGCTTCAACCAGCATTCAACAGCTCATTGATCACAATTAGCAAGGGGGAGGGGGGCAGGTGGATCAGAGGCTTAATGGGAGGAGTTACAAAATAGACGCATTACCACTTACCACCCACCCCCCCAACCCCAAACTTACACAGCTGTACGGTACAAAGTCTTATTTCCTTCACTTTGTACTGAATCTGTTTGGGTTTTGTTGTTTGTAACAAGTGTAGTCAAAGATGTCACACACACACACACACACATCTGGGCAGAAACTGCTGACGTCTGTAAATGTTTCAGTCTGCAGCAGCTCAGGCTGTGGGTCCGATTCACATTTCTGCAAAACCAACACAGACCAGAACGGCTGTCTAGGCTGCCATTACTCTGAAGGAATAGGAAGTCAAAAATTTACTTTATATCTATTTTCTTTCCCAGAAAAGATCTGCTGTCCCACAAGTTTTTTTTTTTTTACAAAGGGTGAAAGAAAAGCAAAAGAAGAGGTGAAGGAGCAAAAAAAGTGCAAAGAGCAGCTCAGAAGGAAAAAAAACATCACTGGAGGGCAATTATCTGGGCTATTTCTGGAAGAGTGCTTTTCCATCCTCCAGCAGGGATGGAGGGAACAGGGAGGGCCTGTTTGGCAGCTGGCTGGAGGAGGGAGAGACACAAGGAGGGGGTAGGACAAGTCAATGAGTGCATGGTACATTAGGAGCTAAAGACTGTCCAGTACAGCAGGGCCCTAGTGGCCCCGAAGGGCCC
This sequence comes from Aphyosemion australe, assembly GCA_006937985.1. Taxonomy (NCBI): domain Eukaryota; kingdom Metazoa; phylum Chordata; class Actinopteri; order Cyprinodontiformes; family Nothobranchiidae; genus Aphyosemion; species Aphyosemion australe. The sequence goes on along the minus strand of SSNS01000162.1, from coordinate 902,068 downwards.
AGGCATTTGAAGTGGGGGGGCTACAGACCAGATAACAGCCTGATGGAAGAGAAAACAGAATGAAGTGTTTATCTGCATCAGAATATGAGACTCTGATGTCTTAAAGGTAGATATAAAAATCCCTTCTTCATGAAACAAGCTAAGAAGCGGCCAAAACATTAAAGGGGCCAGATCAAGAGTTTGAAGCTAACATGTGGACGCTAACGGGGATGATGAGAGACGAGGGAAATTTTGAATGTTTTCTGTGTTAAATTATGTAGGATTGTGAGGGCTAACTGTTTTATTGGAGCACTTTTATTGTACTCCTGGATGTATAAAGACCTTTTTGTTGAAGATTCTGTCAATGATATGACCCCTTCTTTCCATCGGATGTGAAAGTGCAGCGAAACGTACTTCACTGCAATTAGCCGCCATTATAGTGGGCGGGTTCTTTTCTACAGGCAGCAAAGTGTAACGTTTTGGACACATCTCAGTCTATTTTTGACACAATATGTTTTCCAAAACACGTCAAACTCCGCAGTTTAGATCAGGCCGGACAGGAAGTCAAACACGAAAGCAGCGTAACACTTCCGGAAACATAAAAGTCACGTGCAGATATAAGTAACTTCCTGTGAAACCCCCGTAGCCGACACAGACCTTTTTGGAGACATGCAGCTGTCTTTCTCCTTGCCTGTTACCATGCGTTCAATTTGTCCTCGGAACTCGGAAATCCCGACTTATGAGTAGGAAAAATCAAATAAAACGCCCCGCAAAGTCGGACCTCCCAGTCGGAAACATAGAAGTTTTTCAGAACTCCGACCTCGAGATCCAAGATGGCAGCTCTCCGTATGAACAACAGTAAGTTTTGGTTGAAATGTGTTTATTTTACAAGACACACATATAAGTAATATAAATCAATGATACATGTAGCGCTTGCATCTCTAAGCTGAACAAACTAAAAGTGTTGTTTATTAGTCGTCTGTGTTTGTTGAGAGCTACCAAAACAGCAGTTTTCGAGGGCGCCGCCATATTGGAATTCCAACTTCTCCAACTACGATAACCAGAACGCTGTTAACTCGAGAGTGACGTCATTCCTAGTTCCGACTTCCGAAGTAACTCGAACCCAGTGGGTGTTTCTCAATCTCAAGGAACCTCGCCTTGCCTTGCCTGCCAAGGCACTGCCTTGCCAGGCCAGACGCCTTGCTTACGAGGACACTGTCCTTCCTTGGTCAAAGAAAACGGTTAAATGGGTCAGACTTGTCCCACGTGACCCCGGCCAGCCAGAGCACGCCCCCTGCTTTCGCACCCTGTTAACGTCCCTCCCATCATAGTAATGTTAAGTTTCAATATAGATGTATATCGAGCCTTTTACTTTTTTAATTGTGTATATATATTGGTTAAATCAAATGTGTAAGTGAGTTAGTACCTGCTAGCCTCCAAAGCTGCAACTACTAAGCAACTAACCAACCATAGATAACTGCTTTGGATCTAAATAAACATTTTACATATAAGCCCAATAGCTACAATTAGTTGACTTACATTTACACTGGAAATTTGCCCCTGAAGTAGCTGCTGCCGGCTCCTGATCACATCTGTTTGAAAATACTGCGCTGCATTCTGGGAAATTCTTGACCAAGGGAAGGCACCAAGGCACCTATCATGTATCCTTGCTCAATTAGCTAAACGGCTAACAAACAGAGGAATGATGCCTCGGAAGCACATGAACATTGGAACCAATTGGAACACGCCTTGGCGGCTCCTGATGACGTATCTCCTAGACAACCGGGGGGACCAAGGCATCAAGGCGAGGTTCCTTGCAATTGAGAAACACCCAGTATAATTGTGTGGCTTTCTGAAATCACGCATTGTGTTGCAATTCTCCCGTGATTCTGTGACTTTGCGTGACCAGCGGCGTGGAACGCTTTCGCCCCTGTTTCACGTCTGAATCGCTCCCGGTTGGAAGGGAGCTTGTGGGTAAAACGCCGTTATTACGTTACAAGCCGCTTTCACGTCCGGTGGAAAGAAGGGGTGAGGCTTCGAACAGTAAGTTAGACATCATGCGTTTCCGAGTGGTTTGACAAAATCGTTTACTGTGTCTACAGTTGTGGCTGAATCATTGATTGCCATATATCACTGGAGTCACCAGCTTTCAAATGGTGTGCGATATGTATATGAACATAGAACAAGTGTAGCAAAAAAGATGCTGATATGACATGGAAGTATGAAATGTCCAATCCGTGAGGCTAATTCATAGACAAAAAAAATCACTCATAAAAAATGATCAGCGATGGTCGAATTACTTGCCCAATCGCCCAACCTTAACAACAACCCTGAAAAGTTTTGATTCCATCTAAAAATGTTGTTTACTGGGATCAAAAGGAGAGGTTCATCAGAAAATGCTGCAGGTGTCAAACAAACCGTTACTGTTAACATTTTTTGAGGATCAGTGAGGCTCCTCAAATGTTCCTGTTTCAGCATGAAATGATATGAAAATTATTAGGCACTAATGGGTTTGTTAATATTTCCCTTATTGACAAATAAGAGGTTGTAAAATAATATGAAGGGATGATCATACGGAACCTAAAAAACCTAAAAAAAACTAAGATTTTAAAGACTAGGAGTGCAGTTTGTGAGCAAAAACCAGCAAAGGAATACAAGAAAACAGCTTTCAGGCAGAGTTGCATTAGTTAAAGGCAGAAAACACATCTTTTGTTTCCTAACGACCACGACAAGTCCAGTAAGACGTGCAGAGAGTCTCTCTGGCTCCAACATTCAGCGTCTGAGCATTCTGTTGATGTGCCATCATCACAGCCGCCCCACTTTCCCAGTCCTGCGATCGGGCTCATCTGACTGAAGGGAGACCAGTTTAAGCTGTGTTTTCTAAAGTGCAAACACTTCAGCAGAGATCAAGAGCGGAGATGAAAGGGACAAATGACACGGAGCGCACAATAAAGACAAAGAAGTCGTTAGTGAGCTGCAGAAGCAGGAAGGCTGGAGCAGAGAGATGCAGCAGGCCTGGAGCTGCTGCTGAAGGCTGGAGACGCGCTGGGGGAGGCTGGGGGGGCAAAAACTGGCTTGAAAGAGAAAGTCTGAAAAAGAAAATGAGATAAAAGCAAGGATGAATTAAGGAAAGTGTGGAAGAAGGAAGCGGTGGAGTCATGAAAAGCTGGGCTCCTTAAGACCTGAAGTGGGATGGTGGGAGAAAATATGGAAATGTAATTTTTTTTTCTGCACAGAACAAAAGAAACGCTTTTCACAAAGATACAAAAACACGTGCAGGTGGAACACAGAAGCTGATGTTTGTGTAAGAAGCTTCAGCAGAGATGAAATCACACAAGCAGGAGCATAAAGGAGGCAGAGTAGCGGGAGGCGGGGCACAATGCATGAGTATGGCCCTCATGGAGGCACAATGGCTCCACTGTCAGCAGACCTCCTGCACTTCCACAGGTCTCCCTGATACCAGGCCCCTCCCTTCGCCAACACCCCCCACCCCCAAAAGAGACCATTCTGAGTTCAATGGCTGTTGTTTGCGATTCATTTAGTGTTTCTGCTCGTTTTTCCCCCCAGAACTCCGACCAACGCGCTCTAAGAGGACGGGAGATTGCTCCCACTTCCTGCTTTCGGGGCGCTGTGGGATTTACTTCTCCTCCTAATGGCTGCACACAGGAATGGCTGAAAGCTGGAGCGCTGCTGGCTGGCTCTTAAAGCCACAAAGTGCCGAGGCTGGACTATTTCTGGGTGGATGGAGGGAGCTGTTCATGGAGGACCGGACAGGAAGGAGAGCGTGAGATGAATGATTCAAGCCAGCAGCTCCCATCAATGATTCACTGAGAATCCAGGAAGAACCCTTCAGGAGGGGCGTCCATTCTTAAAACTCCGGACTGGGCTGAGAAGAACCAGGATACGGAGTGGAGATGATCTTTCATTCATAAAGCCAAGAGCTGCCATTTATGCTGCAGCCATTAGTCAACTGGAGCAGCGCACATCAGCTTTTACTTGGTTCTGTTAGAGGCAGCTGATGATGTTTTTGCCTGTGTATGTGCATGTGTTCCCCGTGGGGCTAAATCTGACAGTAATCATTAGACGTTCACCTATAACTGATAAAGCAAGTTGGCCGCCACAGCTGATCTACAACACCATAAAAATGGTTAAAGTCAGGTTTACAGATACAAGCTAAAGCTGGAGCGTCCCAGCGCTACGTGACATTAAACCAACAGTTAATCTGGTTCTGTTTGGCTCATACTCAGGGCGTTCTCATTGGATGTTCGTTTATAAATGATGAACTTCTGAACTCAAACTATGGACATAAAAAAGGACGGACCGTCGGTGCAAATAGAAGCCTCTAGGACCATGTTAGGATTTTGGAGCCAGAGTCTGAGCAGCAAATTCCCGCATCGCCATGCTGCCGTGGTGCGTTCAAAGACACACCGTAGCGGCAATATTACACCGATTTGCCAGCATGGAGTGTCTAATAAAAAGGGCTTATGTGAGATAATCCTGACAAACACTCTGTGATGCTTTTACGCCAAAAATAATTCATGATGAAGAAAATTTAGCATAAACAAGCTAAAAAATCTCAAAAACTTTACTTCCGATCTGTCAGATTTTGACACTTTGAGAGTGAGAAGTATCTCAAGAGTTTGATGTATAATATGTGAATAGTATGTAAAAGCTGTTGCTGGTAAAAGAGTAAAAAACAATACCGATATTTTCCAATATTACATTTTATTGCCAATATCGGACGATATTAATGCTATACCGATAATATCGGACATTCCTAATTAAAACCAGAAGCCAGGTTGGTGAGGATCTTTATTAAAACATGTCTTGTTTTTTTAAGGATGGCAGACTCCAACAACATGCATTTATGCATTCATAAAAGCTCTGCAAACGTTATCTTAGGATAAATAAAACCCTCCTGATGTTTACGGGTGAAAAACATCAGCTCCACTGTCATCAGCTTGACCTCTGACCTCCACTTAACAGGACAGATTTGTCACATCAATCAATTAAGCATCAAACTCCCGTCCTCTGGGAAGGATGATGCGTCTGCGTGGGATCGTTTGTGACATCCATCATTTCTTCAGAGGAAGAGGAGAGGCTGTTTATGGATTTGGGAAAGAAAACTGTGAGGTGTTAACTTCAGTTCTTCCTCGAAATCTCCTCATTTCTTCTCACATCTCAGCTTTTTTACCTTTACTGCCCTTATCTTTCAGTTTGTGTCATTTAGAAGTAAAATGACCTCCTACAGCAGCTTTGTGGCTGTGAATGAGATGATGAAGCACGTGGTTTTAACGTCTCAGAAAATCTGTTAAAGACATCCGAACGGCTCCGTGTGGATTCACACTGACGAACTGGGGACAAATCCTGGCAGACGAGCTGCTCTGTCTGGAAAAGGGAGGTAAAATGAACATCTGTCGTCCCGTCGCAGGCGATTATGCTGGGAGACAGAAGCGTCCAGGTATGACCCTGGAGGCAGAGGAGGAACGGCCATCGGCTCCATCTGCTCTTTGCTTTGGAGATTATCTAAAGGTGTGAGGACCTGGATCAGGGCAGAGTGGACCCAGACATAATTACATATGGATTCATGTGCTTCAGATGGAGCTCCCTGTCAGCTGATGTGACAGAATAATCAGCTGGTTAAAAAGAGGGACAACAAAAGAACAGCTGTTCGATATCTGCACAAGGCTGAGAGGATTTGGTCTAAATCTACCCTAAAACTCCACTGGGGGGGTCAGAAACCAATCACGTCAGAGGGATCAGAACCTCTGAGGAACACCTGGTTGGATCAGTGACACTCAGAATTAAAGTGGTTCTGAAGGTAAAGGCGTACCTAATAAAGTGACCAGGACCTGTAAATGTCCAGAGCTGCATGTATGAGGACACCCAGCAGAAACGATGAAGCACATCTACCTTTTTCCCAGAGTGCTGAGCGGCGTGCTGAGGCTCAGCGGAACTCGGGCCCGGTTGCGACTGTGTCCCGTTGCCCCGGTAACAGGTGATTCCCTCTTTGGGGAGTCAGCTGGGCTGCTGCCCGGCTTCGCGCTCAGGCCCTTCAACACGTCGTAGTTGATCTTGGAGGAGATCTTCTTCTGCTCCAACATCTTCCCGATGGCCTCGTCGGCGGTGTTGGCTCTGATTGGAGGACGCCTCCTTGGGGCGCTTCTGGGCTGTTTCCAACAAAAACTCATTTATTTTAGACAAATGAAGCATCAGGAACTAGATGTTGTTTATCCAAAGCCCAACAAACCTTCTTCTCTTTGTAGACACCTAGCTCCTTCTCCTTTGCTATCCTTGCTTCCTTCTCTGCAAAGGAAAACAGTATAAGGTATGAACAACGCCACCCCGCCCCAGACGACTCTTTTGACCCACAGCTACCTTTCTGCTCCTTGAGGTAGTCGGCGTTTTCAGCCATCCAGAGCGCCGTCTTCACACGGATTTCTTTCTCATTTAACAAATACTGCAGATCAGAGAAGGAGACGACATAAAAATTCCAGTTTGGTGTCACGCATCAAACCAGTTGCTTTGGACGTGTGTGTTCTAATCCCAACCTATTCATTTATTTACATGTTTTCCTTTGTAAAAAGTATTTTTAAAGCTCTCATTCATTCATTATTTCACTGAATCCACTGTGGTCTTGAGTAAAAGTGAGTCGTGGTGCCTTTAATCAGGCCGGGGTCTGGATCCAGGAACCACTGTGATCTCGCTAACCTGCTGTTGAGTTTGGATCTTGGCTCTGTCTGTGTGGCTCTAGAAGACTTTGGTTTAAAGAGGAGGTCATGGTGGAGCCCAAACCATCAGCTCTCCACCACCAGGCTGATGAATTCATGGTTTTGTTTCCTGGCAACCACCCAAATAAATCAACCTTTTTATAATTGTCCTGCCATGACCTTTGACCTGCTATGTGAGGCCTGTAGAGTCCGAGATGAGCCCAAAGGGCCACTCTGGGTCTGACTTTGGGGCACATCTGTTGGTACATCACCTTGATAATCCTAATAATCTTCATCTCTGTAGAATGATGCAACCATAATCATATAGAAATGACCTTTGACCCCTCCCATATACACAGGCAGCAACAGCCGCTTCTCTAAGGTAACTGATGAGGTCTTTCCTCCTTGTGTGAACACACGTCTGTATGCTCCGTAGACCCGCTTTAATATAATAATGAATAATAATAATGATAATAATAATAATAATGATAATGAATAATAATAATAATAGTAGTAGTAATAATAATAATGATAATGAATAATAATAATAATAATAATGATAATAATAATAATGATAATGAATAATAATAATAATAATAATGATAATGAATAATAATAATAATAATAATAATAATAATAATAATAATGATAATGAATAATAATAATAATGATAATAATAATAATGATCATGAATAATAATAATAATAATAATAATAATAATGATAATGAATAATAATAATAATGATAATAATAATAATGATAATGAATAATAATAATACAATTTTATTAATAATAATTATAAATAGTAATGATAATAATACTTATTATTATTAATAATAATAATAATAATAATAATAATAATAATAATAATAATAATAATACGTGCTTTGTAAGCCAGGACTATTCACTGTTTCCTGATTGGCTGCATCGGTTTAGTATTGACTGGAGCTCATTAAACAGCAGGTACGTACCAGATCGATCTCACTGTCATCTATCCCACTCAGGTCCAGCTCCCCGCTGTCAGCAGAACCATCTGTCATGGAGACAACAAGCAGAACCAACTCGTTTACACAATCTGCTGTTCTGCACATTTCCACTGCAGCAGCTCCATCCCAGAAGGTTAGAGGGAACATCTGCTTACCCTAAAACAACCAAGATGGACCCGTCTCCGTGGAAACTCCTACCAAAGGCTTTAGTACATTTTAGAAGTTCACTGAATCTGCTTCTAGCTCCAGTTTAATCACAAACGATCAATCCACTCATCACTTCATGTATGCTGCAACAGCAGTTTGTATCCAGACGTGCTCTCTACCTTTACCTGAGACGTGGCTGAATACTAAAGCGACTCAGACGATGTTTTCTTATGACACACACACACACAGAGAGAGAGAGAGAGAGAGAGAGAGAGAGAGAGAGAGAGAGAGCGGGGTTTCGGGGACTGGGGGGTGCTGCTCTGACCTTGATTACGCATGAATCTGTTCTCTGGACGCAGCAGAGATGAAGAGACGTTCAAACTGGCATCAGGATGAAGGTTTTTGAGTGAGATTGGTGCCTTTGACATCTTCACAGAGCTGCTTCCTTAAGTTCAGACTCCAACAGGGCAGCAGCTTCAAAGCAGGAACACCTGAGCTGGCCTTCATTAAGGAGAGGCAGGTGCACGGGCCGGCTGGGGACATCTGACGAAGAGAAACCTACTCATCCTCAGACAGGAAAAGCTGCTTTGGCCGTGCA
>SSNS01000162.1:811649-893524 GCA_006937985.1 Aphyosemion australe | reverse complement strand
TCGCTGACTCTTAAAAAAAGAAAGCACTTCAGAGGGAAGAGGCAGGCCAGTCACTATCAGCATGGCACAACCCTTCATGAACTTCCTCTTCATGAAGATAAGATGGAGACGAGGTCTAGGACAGACTCGAGCTTCAGGAGACAGAGAGACGGGTAGACAGACGGGTGATAACAGCCGTCTAACCATCACGGATGTGGAGAGGAAGGAACAATTAAGCTTATTATTCAGCTCCTGTTTGGGTTTTCTCACACACAATCATTTCCTGTTTGTTTCTTCTTCTGAGTAAAAAAAACCTCAAAGGTTCATAATTAGGGATGTCCCAATGCAACTGAATCACTTCCAACACGATACAGATATCGCAGCCTTCAGTACTGACCGATACCGATATTAATCCGATACGATATCAGCGCAAATCATACATACTTTTACCTATTTGGTGGTGAGGAAAGCTTGATCAAGTGATATTACTCAGAGAACAAAAGATCGATGAGGTTGGAAGTTTAAACTTCCCCGGTTCTGTTCAACCACAGGAAACTTGTGCATGACAAGTGTTGCAATTAGCAACACTGTCTTTTTCGGACTTTAACAAAAAGTACTGCAACACGGCCGATATCGCTCATTCCTTGCTACTTCGCTAGCTCGCACTGTTCTGATCACGTGTCACAGACAAAATAAAAGGTCACACACCACGATTCTGTTGGTTCGACTCAGTCTGATTACGGCACACATTCGCCATGGTGTCATTCCCATAAGCTTCTGCAACATCATCGGATTTATTTCCCAGATCCTGTATTGATGATGAGAGAACCCCACCACTGCACAGAGCCTTCTCCAGCACATCCTACAGATTCCCACTGGGGCTATGGTCTACTCCGATAAATCCTGGCAGTGTCATCTTGGAATATGTCCATGGCATCAGGGAAGAACAGATCCATGGCTTGAATAATCAGGATGCTCGAAAATATTTGCTTTGTTCCATCCAGGTGGTGACCTTTTTTGTATCTTCTCCATGGCGATGAGGACACCAACGCTCCTTGGTCATCCTGACTCTAGACTTCTAGCTGAAACAGCAACGTTCCAGGAAAACTGAGAAGTGATTTTAGTTTGTGATTGACCAGAAAACATTCCAGATCTGCCTGATTGTGTGTTTCTATCCCTCTGTTCTCCTAAACTAAATAAGTTTCTTCTAAACCAGACTTTAAATAAGTCCCTGTATCCTCATCAGTGGATTTGTACTAAAACTCTTTATGATCTTTGATTTTAGGAACTCTTGTACTCACTTGTCCCATTCTGACCCCCCCCCCCCACACACACACACACACACACACACACACACTCTGGTGGCGGCATGCTAGTCTGATGTGTTCACCTAAATGAGATCCTTCACTACAAAGGGTTTCAAACACCAAAGACACAAAAGAAAACTGGCCCTGAAGCGGAGGACACCAACAGGTGAAGTAGATGGTTGGAAGGAGGTGGAACAAGATACTTCAAAGACTCGAGGGGGGACACGACTGGTGCGTGAGTCAGACGTATGAAGTAAGAAACATGAAACAATCCTGTGTAAGCTATCTACAACAGCAGCCATCATAGTGCTCATCTTTATTTCATAACTCAGTTAGGGCAGGTGGTACAGGTATGTGGCTGTCTAGTATCTACAGCTGCGTGACTACAATTTGGTGGAGATAAAACTCACCTGGAGTAATTTTATAACTCAGTCAGTGAAAATATGTCGTGAAAAGCAAAGAACTCCAAAGCAAATGTTACGTCTGAATAAAATAATCCAATCATGTTGCAGTGATGTCATCAGACTGGAAGTGAAACACACGTCAGTTGAGAACGAGTCGTTCTTTTATGTGAAAACCAAAACATGTCTGAACCAGATCTTCAGCCACACGTTTCAAACGGACCAACAAACGGAGTTAAAGCTGCTATAACGAAACTGCAAACAAGCTAGGTTTTGAACGCAAACACGGTCACGATACACTAACCCCTCCCATTGGGTATCTTCCCTGAGACACTAATGTCAGAGCCAGAAACTCGCGATGCCGGACGAAACGAGATAAAGCTAAACACCAGTCGCTCTTTTCTAGATCCAAATGTCTTTTGTTGTCCGTGACTTTAAATGGAGATTTTCTTTTTGGGACTCTGGTAGTTTGTCCTAAAGTTGAAGTGGTAGCAGCCGGCTGTTTCTCTGTAATGAGTGGAGGACCCGGGGAAGTGTGGCGGCTCGGTGAGACGGATAACCGGATGGTCCAAACGTTGGTTTCAGTCCGAAATGTGTTACTGGTGTAGGTTTTTAGGCAAATGCGAGAGAACTACTTCATTTTTTATTTATTTTTTTTATATATTTATAGCTATACTATGTTAGAAAATCATTAAGAGGAATGAAGAAAAATGTGGTTCTGTCCCGGTGCTGCCATGAGAAACCAAAAACCAGAGGAGTCGATAAACACTGAGAGCTTCTCACCGACCCGGACCCGCTGCAGCACGACCTCCCCAGCCCTGGAAGAGCTCAGACTGAGTGGCCACCCACACAACCACCCACACAACCACCTGCTCCCCCCATTCTCCTCCTCACAGACAGGATCATTATACCAGAAATTATGACCAATAAATCAAAACAAAGGCCCAGAGCCATCATGGTGGTGAAGTTCTGGTCCACTCTCCTTTACCATGTTGCTTTAGTTCACTGAGGTTTCTGCTCAGCTCTGCTCTAGACTTGCTGTTCTCCACTTTAGGTAGCGTGATGCTCAGCAGCAGGGGACATCTCAGTAGAAGGAGAAGTCTAAGTTGTGTCGCAGAACCTTATTTCATGCCATCAGAATCTTCAGGTAGTCGCTTGTTCTGGTAAAGTACCGAAGACTAATCTGTTAGTCACAGCTGATTGAAGCTCTCCTCATGAACGGCTGCTTCAGATGATTAAAGATTCAACGGTTTGGTTCTGATCAGCTGAGGAACGGGTTGTTCCCTGAAATTTCTCTCTGTACGGAAAGCTGTTATATCATATAATCAAATGCACTATGAAACTGACTACAGCAAAATTCAGAAACCAAATTACCAAACAAAAAATACTCAATTTAAAATGTAAAATACGAACAATTCACAGATTATTGGGAGGCAGGAGCGAGTGGTAATTGTCATTACTTCAGCGGGTGGGAGCGGGATTTAAAGGTCAACTTCACTCATATTTTAATACATCTGCAGTGGTCTCTAGTAGGAATGAATGCCTTGTAAGTCATTCTCTGGGGGGGGAAAGCTCAGATGGGTCAGTTTGAGGACGTAGAATTCAGGTGGAGGAGAAAGTAGCTTCAGACGGCAGTCGTATTTCCTGATATTTGGACATCTCTGCTCTGATTGGCTAACAGCAACGTGACTCTATCACTGACTCTGTTTGCTCTGCAACGTTGATGTTTTATCTCCACAAATAACACAAGCCTGGAGGAGTTCTGCTGTGTGGTGGAGTTGCTAATGCTAACGGTTAGCTTCTACTAGCCGAGACGTTCTCTGCTGTTTCCTGGACGCTAAACCAACAACAGCCTTCCCCATCGTGAGTCAAGATGGGTGAGTCCATGAATGTTAAGTGACAGTGTGACGTAGATCTGTCAGGATTTTCCATCTATTTTCTATCGGAAGCTAATGCAGGAAATAGGGGTAGAAGACTTTTTTCACGTTCAGCCTGCATGTTAAACTTAGTGTGACTGATCATTTTCAAAAATAATAAGATGAACCTGCTCTTTAAAAATAGTCCCACGCAGTGTTCTACTCCATGGGTCTAGATCAGATTACCTAAAAAATAGTTGCAGATTTTCTTCAAATTTGAGTCAGTTGGACTGGAAATAACTAAATTAAAGTTTATATTTAAATGATTAAGTGATCCAGTTGTCGATTTTTATGATTTTATCTTGTAGATGATGCAAAAACTGTTTTGTATTCATTTTGTCTTGCATAAATGATTTTTTTTAAATTCCAGTCTATAAAGAGCTCAGAGGTGAGTTTTGTTAAGAACCAGCTCCAGAGATGAGCAGAATGACTTCAGCAGTGTTCTCACTTGGTTTTTGATCTAAAATCTGAAATTTTACTCACTTTTTAAAAATGTTTGGAACAAAGTTTTGAACCTGATATTTTCGTAATAATAAGTGACATCATCAGCTACCTGCTGAAGGCAGAATAACTTTAGATAAGAGGGAAAACTTAGTGTTTTGTTCTGTGCAGGTGGAGTGACCCAGAGTAAACCCCAGAGCTGCTGAGTAAGAGGAGAGTGAGACAGGCACACATGAAGCAACAGCCAGAGGCGGCGTTTCCTGCGTTTGCCTGCCTGCTAAACGGTGGCTGTCAGCTCCCGTCAGGCTGGCTGCTGCAGACGAGACGGCTTCCCTTCAGCTCCTTGGGCCAGAACATCATCTCCAATCACAGCTGACTCCTGTGACGGGCCGCTCCAGCCATAGACTGCTAACTGCTGCAACTCTCACATACACGCGCATGCACGCACACACACACACACACACTTCCATACAGAGACCCTGTGATAGGCTGTCCAACCCTGAGCTGCTGTTCTTCTCCCTCATGTTCCTTCTCAGAATCAGTGATTCTCGTCTCTTTGCACGGTTGCCTCCTGTCTGTCCTCCAACCAATCACACACACACACACACACACACACACACACACGACAGCTTGTGCCCATTCAGCCACATGTCTGTCAAGGCAAGCTCTACTGTAGCGCCCCAGGCTCTGCAAACAGCAGCTGTCCCAGCAGCACAGAGGACACAAGCACAGCCAGGTGATCAGACGGTCTGCCTACATTAATTATGAGCTATTATTAGAGGAGCTATTAGCTTCAATTTATCTTTGTAAAAACTCAGAATGTGGAAGGATGTGACGGGAGAAGGGAATCTATTATTTATTCAGCAGGTGTTAAGCAGTAGAACCAAAAGTCTATATAGACACATGCTTTTACTTTGAAGGTGAGCGGTGAGGCGTTTATGCTAGCATCGTTGACTTGTACAGTAACAAGACAGAAGAATATAACCGGGAAATTTAGGTTTATAAACACAGAAACTCCTCCTAGTGGCTGGCTACAGTAGATGTTTTAAGCCCCGCCCCCTCCATATGAAGGAATGGGACATTTTCCTGACTGAGAAATAAAAATACACCTTTCCGAAGTGTTCGCTCTTCTTGTTGCTTTATGTTTTATTATTGGGCTAACACCTTTAGTAGTAATTAGTTCTTTGAAGTTTAAAAATCTGTAAAAACAAGCACATTTTCCACAATTATTTTTGTTCCTTTAACTTAAAAAATGAAATATTTGAAGTATAAAGATTTGTAGTTCAATTTAAATACTTATGGCAGCTAATAAAAATCATTTTTACAGCCATTATATGACTTTTTATCAGCAAAAAAAATGGAAAAATAAGACAAAAAAAATTGAAAAATCTAGAATTTTAGAAAGTGTACAAATGTTACAAAAAAAATTTAAAAAGTAAAAAATTCCATGTTTTTATGTCACTTTGAAACCAACATAAGAAGGTAAAGCTACATAAAACCAGTTTACATCACAGGGCTACTTTAGAGCTGGGCAATTATCAATATAGGAAAAATATCGAGATTTATATCGTATATCGGAATTCATCTAAAATATATTGCGATATAAGTTTTGGTCCATAGTGCCCAGCCCTAGGTTCCTTCAGCTAATTCGCTCTATAAAGCAACAACAGCTACTTCTCATTCTGTTTTATGTTTTTCAGGTGTTTTACAGAATCTCTTTTTGCTAGGCAGCAAAAAGACGGAAAAAAAGTGGAGTAGAATGAAAACTTATTATGAGAAGACATTATTACAGCCAAACAGTCGATTAATTAGCAAAAACAAAAGAACAAGTCTGAATGAAAGCGTGGTCATTATCAGCACAGGAGGTGAGAACTTCTTCCCTTTTGATGAATAATTATCACTTCTTAAAGGACAAGAGGAACTCAGCATGAACTTTTGACTAAAGTAAAGTTCTTAAGTGAGAACTGGAAAAGTGGTTTCTTACGTAAAGATTTTAAGAAGCTTCCTTTATCATCTCATCACCGATGAGCCAAATAAAACAGCCTGAAGGAGGTTCTTTAAATCCCACCAGACTGCTTAAGAGGTAAATTTGTGGGATTTAACATTTTCCTTCATCACAATCAGACTCATCTGTGGACAGAGACAGATGCTGCCATGCACACATCTGTCAGCCCCAAGCGCTGACTTAATGGGCTCTAGCAAAGAGGAAGAATGGGAGAAAATGTTTTGGGCAACAACTTTTAGTTGGGTTCTTCAACGCTGTCTAACACCTGTGGAGAAGTGACCAAAATGGAGGCATTAAATGGTTCTAAATAAGCCGTGGGATCTTCAAAGAGCTGGAGCCACTTCAAACAGCTCTGTCCCCAGACATCTGCAGGGAGTAAAAATGGCAGAGTGCTCTGACGGGAGCCGGCGAGGTAGTTAAGGTCAGGGCGAGCCTCATTGATCCAACTAAGTGCTGTGCTGAAAACAGTGTGCCTCAATCAATGCTGCCTCATATGGTGGAGCGGAGGTTCCCGAAGACCTCAGCTACAGATGAATGTGACAAAGTCATCACGCTCACTCGGCCGCTCTCAGGCTCGCTTTCTCCAACCGATAACACGAGTTAATGAAAATGCCATTACTCAGACCGCTGTCAATGAGGACAGGGCGCCAACGGGCTCACAGAGGAGGGAGCAGATGGAAAGGCTGGTTAAAGTCAGAATCTTCTAAATGTTCTTGCAGCACAAACAGATGGTAGTTTCTAGGGGTGTAACAGCATGCCTATAGTCCCGGTTCGGTATGTAACTCGGTTTAACGTCAAGGCAAGGATTCCCATTGCATTTAAGATGAGCCAATAAAGGATTAGAATTAGTCCCAAAAAGGTCTTTACATTTACACGTAATCCATATACCCAAATATTTTAAATTGTCTGGGCTAATTTTTTAATGGAAACGAGCCTGTGAGCTGTCCCTCCAAAAGAGTTACCGGCATCATTTCGCTCTTCTGAATGTTAACCTTATAGCCAGAGATTTGACCAAATGTACCCAGAAGGGTCAGCAGCTCGAGGATAAGAGGATCTGAAATATACAAAAGCATATCATCAGCATAAAGAGATCCAAGACGCGAGATGCCCCTGATATCTGGGTTCTGCCAAAGGCTCAATAGCAACTGCAAAAAGGAGAGGCAACAGTGGGTATCCCTTCCTAGTTCCATGGCTACAATCAAAATCATCTGAAAAAATGTGTTGTTGGTGCACACAGCTGCCAATGAAGAGGAGTATAGAAATTTTATCCACAATATAAATTTGGGTCCAAGTTTAAACCTCGCCAAAGTCTCAAAAAGGTAGTCCCACTCCACCTGATCAAACGCCTTCTCAGCATCTAGGGAGAGTACTACTTAATCAACATTTTGGTCAGGCGGAGCAGGTGTGTACAGCACATTAAACAGAGACAGCAGAAGCTCAGGAGGTAGAGCGGGTTGTCCAGTAATCAAAGGGTTGCAGGATCAATGCCGGCTCCTGACAGAGAATACTGATTTTGTGTTCTAAGAGCGAAATATGCTTAAACCACGGTGCCTGCTAGTGGTGGTCGAAGGGACCGGTGGCACCAGTGCTCGGCATCCTCACCTCTGTTAGTGTGCCCCAGGGACAGCTGTGTCTACAGCTCATCACCACCAGTGTGTGAATGTACGTGTGCATGGGTTAATGACTGATTGTGTTGTAAAGCACCTTGAGGGGTTCTAGGACTCTAGAAGGTGCTATATCAAAAACAGGCCATTTACCAAAAAAGGATAGTCGATCCTTCACAAACCCTAGTGTCTAGTCAGGTGAAACAACTGTGGGGAGCACCGTCTCACGGTGCTGAGCCAGGACCTTCACAAGAATATTAGCATCCACATTTAAAGGTGACACCATTCTGTAAGAGCTGCAGCATTGGGGGGGTTTATCCTTTTTAAAAAGCACAGAAATAACAGCTTGACACAGAGTTGGCGGAAGCGACCGGGCAATAGAGGACTCATTAAAGACCGACAACAGCAATGGTGAGAGTAGGACTTCCTGCCCACGTCATCAGCACGGGAGTATTTCATGAAGTCGGTGCTCCTGCTCGGAGCTCAGTCATCACTTCGGCGTTCAGGCTCAATAAGCGTTCCGATCGTGTCCCGAGTCGTTTCCAGAGCTCTTCCAGGTCCAGTCCAGCCTGTCCAGTCTGTCCGTACCAGTCCTGTCAACTACCAGTAAGTTGTCTTACTTTATTCTGGAACTGCACGCACTCTCGTCTGCCTTCAAGCGACGTGCCACGGTTCCTATATTAACTGCATGTCTGTTCAAACCTGTGTCGGTCCACTCCGCGCTTGGGTCATACAACACGAAACATTTAAACTCATGCCTCTGTCTGTTCAGTCCAGCTCTAGCCAGATCCTGACAATAGATAGATATAGATATATTGTAGGCTAACTTGTGCAATATATCAGTCATCGCAGTATCATCATATCGTTATAGTATCGTATCGTGAGGTATCCTGAGGTTCCCAGCCCTAGTTGGCAATGAACAAGAAACACCATGACTGACACAGGTAGTGGTACAGATGGGTTTAATAATGATCGGTTCTACTGCTTAACAGTTAATTGTGTTGAAACCATGAGTAGAAGACTCCAGCACAAGCTACCGCAACGGGTTTTTAAATGTGGCGGAACAAAACTGTCAACTATAAATATTGGTGGGGGCATCCTCAGATAAAATGATGCCTATGGGTAGAATGAACAACTCAAGCAACAAAATCCTTGTTTCTGTTAGCTCAGCCTGTTTTTAGATTGTCAAGCCAGTTCCTCAGTGAGATGTGACTTCTGGAGACTAGCTGGTGACACTAAACTCCAGGAAAATGCACCTCAATACCATAAGTATCGGGACGTCCCATCAAAGACACAGATAAGTGCATTCAGGATGGAGTTCTGACCTCAGCCTTCTGGGATGAATTAGAAATGTTTGACTGACCACACAAATCCACTTCTGGAAGAACAGAACACATTCCCAAACCTTGTGGAAAAAATTCCTAGAAGTTCCAACTCCTAAAGGTTTATTATGGTCCAAACATTCCTCACTGTTCTGATCTTCTCATCTGAACAACATATTTTAACTTCTGTCACACATGATGTTCCTCAGACGTCTGCTCTTGTGCACCAGTCTGCAGCTCCAAGCATCTGCTATTCATGCCTGGTGCCTTAGTAAAGCTTTAGCTTTTCAGTCCATCAACCTTCTAGTTTGACTCAGCTGAATACTGTTTAACATCTAAAGACATGGACACTGACCTTGTTGGAGGACCCATTCTGTAAGTGTAATTTCCTGCCAAATGATGGTGTCCACCACTTCCTGTCAAGAGCTGTTGGTGGAAGCATCTAAAGAAAATGGAGGCAGTCTGGTGTTTGGAACCAGAACACCTCTCAAGGGCTTAGCTGGGATTTAAAAACAAACTAAGAGACGATGGAGCAAAATAAAAATCAGTTGAAAGTAAAAGTTCTAGATGGATCTACGTTCCTCAGAGCTAGAGAGGTCAACCTGAACCCAAGATGGGTACCCCCCCCCCACCACCCCCGCGCCCCTCAACATGCACACACATTACCCCCAACAAGTAGCCATCGCCTGAATGAAACCAGGACCGGTCTAAACCCACAGAACCCAAAATCTAGATCCAGACCCAAACCAAACATGTGCCATAAAGAGAAGAACGAACATTCATTTAAATGGTTAAGTTCATTAAACTTTCCTCTATTACCAACTTTTATTAGACTCTGAGGTCACATTTCGTGCATCAGCTGGAGCTGAAATGACTTCAAATGCAACAAAACAATAAAAGAAAGATCATAAAAGTGTCTGCAATGAGTGATAACTCAAAAAAGCAATTTAAATGAACCATTCAAGGTTCCTCGGTGACAAAGAAAAAAAGTCAGAGTGATTGTCTGAGGAGTGGATAAATGAGTGGTCTCCAATCATCCAGCTCCCTGATGAGGTCAGCCTCCAGTCTCACCAGCTCCAAATAAACCTTCAATCACACGTTTCTCTCTTTAATGGGGATTTGGTCATTTGTGGCCACATGCAATGAGCCTCATGATGCATGAATCAAAAAGATGACTCAAACTAGCATCACTTGGTACCAAAACCAATAAAACTGAGACATTAGGAACAAATTTGAGGATTTGGAGAGTTGGAGAGCAGCAGCTCACTGCTTTCCTCACTTGCATGGTGAGATCCGCTCACTACTACGGCTCATGCTCATTAAACTAATGTTCAACTGTGACCATTTTATTAGAAACTCCTGACTTCTGTTCCAAAAGGTCAGAAGTCCTAATATTCATGCTCCAGAAGATGATTTTGATATTTTTATCTGCTGTACTTAGATGTGTTGGCCATTTTCAAGTGTGTTTTGGTGTAACAGTTATAAATAATTACCTGTGAGTGAAAGGTTCTAGAACAGCCTCAGTTTGAAGAAATAAGGTTTATGTTCTACGGGACTGATGAGCTAACGGCTAGTCTGAACACAATCTCTCAGTCCTGCCTCTTTAAGATTTTAGCTGTGATGGTGGTGTAGAGAATCATAAAGTAATCACTCTCTGGAACCTTTTTTAATGTGGTAGTTGCACACCTTGGTCTTGCTTCATTCAGACTAGCCATTAGCCCATCAATCCTGTGAGATGTAAACACTGTTTTTCCCAAACAGAGACAGTTAAATAGACATCAGGACCAGACTCTGGGTTTGAATGGAGCCAGCTTGATTGTCAGATGTCCTTTGAGACCAGACTAGAGGTCAGGACCTCAGGTCTGGTTTCAGGAGGACCAAACTGAGCGTGAAGAATAAAGAACTGTGTGCTTCATCACACTTCCACAAGCTTCCAATATTCCACTGGAAAAAGCAGCTTTGATGATCCGGTGTGTTTCGTTCACCTACCAAACAAATCAGGCCACAAACCCTCAGACGTGTGTCCGTAAAGCTGCATGAAGCTCTGATGGTCCATCAGGACACAGCTCACCCCCACCCCCACCCGCTCTACCCACTCAGCCATAAAAACACAGGTTTCCTCATCACAACAGATGTAGCTGCATGGCACCATCACACCACATCCATCAACGCCTCTGCACCACCTGATAAGGAAGGGTCGTGCACGCAGCCTCCCACTCATGTAATGAGGTAATTATAGGCAGCGTGTGATGGATCCCTGCTGCTGTTTGTAAGTCACATGCGCGGGGCGTGCAGCTTCTTCTGTTTGTGTTGAGCAGGAAAGTTCCCTTTGCTTTGTGTTTAGGGTCAAGTTCCTGTTAGTGAGTCAGAGCCTGAGTGTTTATCAGAGGTTCACAGTTGGGGTTACAGACAAAAGAAGGGGGGTGATCCGGTGGGTTAGCAGGATTTTAGGAGCTTAGAAAACAAACTGAGAACTTAAACCTACAAACTAAATTTAGGCCTGAGAATCGCCTGAATCACAGCTAACGGGACTGAGCCACGATATAAAACCAAAGCTGACTGACCGTTCTCGTTCTCTGCTTCAACACAGGAGGTGATAGACGCTGAGAGGCCCAGAGTGTCCGATGAGGGCATCTTTCCCAGTATGGAAGCCAACGAGGGACCTTTTCTCCTGGGAACATCCCCCTCTAGGTCCTCAGGTGTCTTCTTCTCCAGTTCTATCAGAGCCTCCAGTGAGATCTCATCCAGCTCTTTGCCAAAGTGTTTGGCTACAGCCTGGAGTTCAGCGTCCTCGTTCTCCTCTCCGGACTCTACGCTGGCCGTCTGAGATGGTGAGGAGGTAGTGTCATCAACGGAAAGGTCTGAGGAGAAGAAGCAGAATTTTATTAGAAGACCTTCAGGTCTGAAGAAAACAAACAGCTCAGATCTAACTGGAACATTTTGAAAATATTTAATCCTGTTTTATTATATGTTATATAAGCCAGTAACTATTCAAAGTTAAATCCAAAATACAAATATTACAAAATTACTAAATACACTGCCTGGGCTTTTTCCAGACCAATGTGGAGTTTTCCCCTTTCAGGAATTATGTATGATTTTTCAGAAATCCGTAAAAGTGATTGTCTTATCATGTAGTGTGATATAATGTAAGCAATACATCTTTTTTTTTCGCCCCCTGCCCTGTAAAATCCGTGCAATAGGAAACTGAACTAACCAATAGCGTTAGACTACCGCTTACGTGCTTCAAATTTAAGGAAGCACCTCGGCTGATGCAGAGTTGATGAACTTTTCATGGACAAGTAAGTCTTTAAAATATAAATATATGAAAACACAACATGACATGAGAATAATACTTGTAAAACAACGTGTTTTAGCTCTGTTTGTGGGCTACAGAAGCACATTCATAAACAAGAAACGTGCAGTCGCCATCTTAAATTATTGGTGTGATACGCTTGTCAGCCACTAGGTGGTGCCATCAGATAAAAGAAATATTCTGGAGAGCTACTTTAAGTTATAAAAGTTCCATGGTCAACGCCAAACATATTTGTAAAGTTCTTGTTCTAATTCCCTCTCACATGAAGCGATTTCAGCTGTTTTATTCTCGACAGTTTCAGTACCTTCCAGAATGAGTCGTTTCAGGGCGCTGTCACTTTAAGAAAACAAGCTAGAGCTGGCCACGCCCACCCATCCCCAACTCAGGCCTTCCCACATGATGTCACACTACTCATGGGAACACCTCTTTTCCATGACAGACGTGAAATGAACGAGTATTAAAACTCCTGTAAAGCTGGTCTAAAACAAGCCGGGTTTTAGCCTTTTATTGCTTTCGTTTGGTTGATTTCACAGTGAAATGAGAATAGGTTGCTGTGCAGTTATGGACAAAAACCCTACTTGTCCACTTTTGATGGAGACCGAACACAGTGATAGCAGTTATCATCATTGTATTATGTGAACTCTGAGAGTAAATCACTGTGGACTTTAAAAACATCTTACATACTTTTGGTGTTTTATTGATGCTTTCCTCTTGCTTTATTTTGAATTGATTAAACGTTTGTACTTTAGCCAGCCTCTGTGGTTTTTAAATGTCCAATACAAATAAATTGACATTGTGTTTAATGGACTGTTGGTCCCACAGGCTGCAGCTCAGATCCATTTTCCTCTGTAACCTTCCACGTATCTGACAATATAACAAAGTTCAAAAGCATTTATTGATATTCATTAATTGTTCGGCAGTAATATAAGAGCTCTGTAAAATCGGTTTTGGTTTTCCCAGAATTCTCTTTCGATATTTCTGAATTCGACATTTCCATTCCAACTATATTAAAGACCAAGTTCACTGAGAAACCCTTTTTCACTTGTTATTTTTATAGTCACTCTGGACACTCTGGACTGTCTGAACAGCCTGCCAACAAACTTCCTTAAAAATGTTTTAGTTGCTTGAAAGCTGATGTGCCTTAATGTCGGTATTTTTCCTAAATCAGTGAAAACTGCTGCTGATAAGCCTCTTCTAAAGAAAAGAAAATTAGATCCCTTAGTGGTAAATAACTACAGACCAATCTCTAATCTCCCTTTTATTGGGAAAATGATATTCGTCTAAATACAGATTCAGGCAAAACATCTGTTCTGATGATGCTTGATCTCAGTGCATCCTTCTTGATAGGCTCATAAAGTGGGTGAGACTATCAGGCACAGTCCATAGTTGGTTCAGATCATATCTTGAAGACAGGGGTTACGTTGTTTCTATTTGTGATCATAAATCAAAGCAGATCACCATGACATGTGGGGTCCCACAAGGCTCAATTCTTGGACTACTGCTCTTCAATCTCTACATGCTCCCCCTGGGTCAGATCATACACAACAACAACATTACCTATCATAGTTATGCAGATGACACCCAGATCTACCTAGCTCTATCACCTAGTAGCTGTGGTCCCCTAGACTCACTCTGTCAGTGTCTGGAGCAAGTTAATGACTGCATGCAGTCAAACTTCCTTCAGTTAAACAAAGACAAGACTGAAGTTATTGTCTTTGGAAATAAGAAGGATAGGATGGAGGTTATTGCTCAACTTAGCTGCAGTGGAATAAAGACAAAGACTTAGGTTAGAAATCTTGCTGCGGTTCTGCAGAAAACTGAGTGCTTTTGCAAGATCTTTTAAAGATTTTATTCATCTTTGAAAAATAAATAAATAAATAAATAAATTAATTAATTAATAATAATGCACATTTGTGCCACTTTTCCATTTATGGATTATACATGTTTGAACTGTTTGGATCCACCTATAATCTGATCATTGTACAAAGGACAGATAAGTGACAGGACAGTGGCACTTCAGGGGGCCAATCAGATTTCAGCAGGGGCAAATGCCACTGGCCCCTACCCTAGAACTGCCAATACTCTCAGCGTACTAAGACTTTTTTCTAGTGTATGGTACGTATCTGTACTTTTTCATGTCATTTAACAGTCAAAATCTCCAAAATAACAAAAAACAAAACAGTTGGCCTTTAAGTAAACAACAGCTGACAACTTTTTAAAGGGGTGTAACGGCACTTATTTTTCCTCTTCAAGCAATGAGTATGGAGGCCTGCAGCGGCCAAAATACCTCAGAAACTACCACGTATCTTTCCCTACTCCCCGATATGAGTGGATACTCTCAGATCCCAGTCACGTTTGCCTTCTAAGCTTTAATAACTCCGTGCTGCACGACCCACGTGAGCATAATCCTCTGCATAATGGATGCAATTAAATCATGTAATTACCATATCACGATGTATGTTCTGTTTTATCTGGGCAAGAAAATATGATTTGGCCCACCACTAGGTGTAACTTGAGGACTCTGGAGGAAACCCTAACCCTCCACAATCGTTCTGTAAAAACAGTTCAATATCAGCAACAATCATAGCTGAACGCTTGGGGACATTTATGTCTCATAACAAGGTCCAGGACGACCTCTGACCCCACTCACCCTCCTTAGCGTAGGCAGCGTACACCCCTCTCAGCTTGGGTCTGCAGCTCTCCAACTCTGTATCTATCTCATCCTGGTAGCCCAGAAGTTCATCTGGTTACAGCAAAGAAGGAGAAGCAAAATCTGGCTGATTTTGTATGGAAACATGAAGTTAAATAAACCTGAAGAGGCCCTTTTAGGCTCCTCAAACTGTTTCATAAACTGGTTTTAAATGTCTCTTCTAAATTAATTTGTAAAAACAGATTATTTACATTCATACCTTCAACGTCATCAATCTGTTTCCTCAGCTGTAGCTCCAGCTGGAAAGTGACACAGACCAGAATCAGACCAGACACGACAGAATTAACCATCTCAGAAATAAAAACACAGAAAACAGCTTGTTTTGTAATAAATCCTTCAGTTTGAGGTGATAAACCTTATGGATTTTAGTAAATATGAGCTGTAGTTATTATTTTTTCACATTTAATTCTTAGTTTCTTGTGTTATTTTACATTTTTAAATAAATGTTTATGTATTTTTCAGTGTGACAGATACTGCGTGGGAGTTCACCCAACCAATCTACATGTGTTTTGTGGATTTGGAGAAGGCGTTCGACCGCGTCCCTCGGGGGGCCCTGTGGGAAGTACTCTGGGAATATGGGGTACCAGGCCCCGTGATACGGGCTGTTAGGTCACCAATTCTGTTCATAACTTTTATGGACAGGTTTTCTAGGTGCAGCCAAGGAGTTGAGGGGATCCGTTTTGGTGGCCAAAGGATCAGGTATCTGCTTTTTGCAGATGATGTGGTCCTGTTGGCCTCATCAGATCATGATCTCCAGCTTTTGCTGGAGCAACCAGCCAATACCTTCCTTGTTGAGGCGTGGAGACATTTTCTTTAAGGTTTTAATTCTGCGCACATTTTAATGCAGATGATGTCCCTGTTTGGCCCTCCTGGCCACCGTAGCAGCTTTTTTCAGCATTTATAGACGCATCTCTGTGTTTTCCCTTATGGGACTGATCCGTTAAAGGTCTCCTCCACCTATCTCCTGCATTAGCTTCTGATAGAAAATATACGGTGAAACGCTAGGATTAGAAAATCCTGACAGATCTACGTCACACTGTCACTTAACATTCATGGACTCACCCATCTTGACTCGCAACAGGGAATGCTGTTGTTGGTTTAGCGTCCAGGAAACAGCAGAGAACGTCTTGACTAGTAGAAGCTAACCGTTAGCATTAGCAACTCCACCACACAGCAGAACTCCTCCAGGCTTGTGTTATTTGTGGAGATAAAACATCAACGTTGCAGAGCAAACAGAGTCAGTGGTAGAGTCGTGTTGCTGTTAGCCAATCAGAGGAGAGATGTGATCTGCCACTTTCTCCTCCAACTGACGTCCTCAAACAGGTGCACCAGAGCTTTTTTTCCCCCAGAGTGTGACTTAAAAGTCATTCCTACTAGAGATCAGTGCAAATGTATTTAAAATATGAGTAAAGTTGACCGTTAAGTAGAAATGTTATTAATTATTAATTCTATTCATTTTTGTCTTAATGTGTTTTAAAAGCTCAATTCTTCCCCCTGCAGGCCCCTTAAAATGTGAACTCTGGGCAGTGTAGGGGTGAGTATTGGCAAGAATCTGCTGATACGACATATATCACAATACAAGGGAGACGAGTCGATATATTGCAATTGTGAAGAATGGATTTAATTGGAAAACTCAGGCCAGACGCTTCGAAGACACAGCCAGTCTTATCACGAGATCTCGTTGTTTCGTCAGAATGAAGGCGGTAAAAACTGCTGCCACCTAGCAGTAAATGTTTACATGTAAATCTCAATAAAAAAGCAATACACTGCTTTAAAATACTGAGTCAGTATCATAACATGAAATCACAATATTTCAGATATTTTCTAACATCTCTTGGGTAGCGATTTAAATATTGACCAAAATAAACACATTTATTTAGTTTTTCTTTTAAGTGATGAAGTAGCACCAACCTGTTGGGTTTGAATCTTCTTTAATCCGTTGGTAAAACATGGCGGGTTGCATTCCTGTTCCAGATCGACCCTCATGAACTCCTCAATGGTCAGATGGCTGGTTGGTGTGTCTTCAAACTCTATCAGTCTGGTTTAAAATATAGAATATTAAAGAAAACACACACACACACACACACACACTTTACAACATAAAAAAGTACAAAAGCTGTTGGTAAAGGCGTTCCTACCTTTTTCTCAGCGTCGTCTCACAGACTTTAACCACGTTAATGATTTCTTTAATGGTGCGACAGAAGTCGTGTAGCCGAGCAGCAACAAGGAGAGCTGGAAGAACACGTTGAACAGTCTGATTCAGCTTTTATTTACTCGCTATCAAAACATTCATAATCCATACACGAAAGGAAAAAAACAGCTGATGGAGGGGGGCGAGAGAGACAGTTCTGTTCCTACACCATAAAGACCTAACCAACAGAGCACAGAGTCTTATTTCTTACATAAAAACACTGTTTCACTAAGAACAACACCAGCATTATGCAGTGACTGGGTGTGAGAGGCTTGGGGGGTGGGGGGTTATATAATGTCATTAGACATGCCTCTCTGAGGAGGTTGTTTAAAGATGGATGGGTGTTTCTCTCTCAGGAGCACTTGTTTAGGAGCTAAACTGTGACTCTGCTGAGGACGAACGGGAACATCACCTCATCCTTCAATCCATCCATCCATCCAGGCCCGGCATCTTAGAGGAGCAATGGAGTTGTTGCTGTTTTGGGCAAATGTTGGAAAAATAAAAATGCTAGGTCTGTGATCTCTGAGCACTCAGAGTATATGTTGCAAATGACTCAGCTACTAATTTTTAGCTCATTGTCTAAAACAGATCATCTATCTGTTTCAGTCATAGTTTTTCTAGCTCACTGCCAAATTGAAATATTGTTCCATGTTGGCTTCACTTTTGTTTTCCCCATGCATAAGTGGAGTTAGCATGATCTCTCTATACAAGCAATTGTCCTAAGTGTGAGTGTGTGATTGGTCGTTTGTCTCTGTGTGTCCCTGTGATTGACCTGTCCAGCGTGTCCACTGCCTCTCACTAGATGACTGCTGGAGTTAGCCACCAGTGAGGATTAGCTGTTAAATAATGAGCGGGTTTCAGATTATTTTCTGGAAGATTCTATTTTTATTTATAAAATATTGCAATAAAATGGGGAAATTTGATTTTTTTTATTAAAAAATAAGAAGGAAGAATAAAGTGATTTTAAGATTCTTCTAAAAAATTCAAATTTACATCCTACTCATGAGCAAACGTCTCCTCCAGTCAAGTCGTTCAGCTCAGTGATGTCTATGATATGAAATCAATTATTCAGGAAACGCAGCAGAGAATTAAAACGCTGAGCATAGACATGCACAGACTAGAGAACATCTCAGGATGTCTCTGCTGGTAACAAGTCAAAGCTGCACAGATTCAGGTTGACAACATCCAGATGCAGCTCAGCTGTTTCAGACCAGGAGGGAAATCGCAACAGCTCTACAGTTTCAGGCTCTGGCTTTAGATTCACAGTCAGTTTAATCAGGACAAGTGAGTAAAGCATCTCCAAACAGACCTTTTTTTAGTGTTTATAACACTTAAACAACACAATGTAACTCCTGTCCACAGGAAGCAACAGTGATTGATCATCAATTTCACCTGCTGTTGTGCAAATGGAATAGACAACAGGTGGATATTATAGGCAATTAGCAGGACATCCCCAATAAGGGAGTGGTTTTGCAGATGGTGACCACAGACCACTTCTCAGTTCCTCTGCTTTCTGGCTGATGTTTTGGTCACTGAATGCTGGTGGTGCTTTCACTCTAGTGGTAGCATGAGACGGAGTCTACAACCCACACAAGTGGCTCAGGTAGTGCAGCTCATCCAGGATGGTGCATCAATGTGAGCTGTGGCAAGAAGGTTTGCTGTGTTTGTCAGCGTAGTGTCCAGAGCATGGAGGCACTACCAGGAGACAGGCCAGTACATCAGGAGATGTTGAGGAGGCCGTAGGAGGGCAACAACCCAGCAGCAGGACCACTACCCTGCCTTGGTGCAAGGAGGAACAGGAGGAGCACTGCCAGAGCCCTGCAACATGACCTCCAGTGGCCACAAATGTGCATGTGTCTGTTCAAACGGTCAGAAACAGACTCCATGAGGGCGGTATGAGGGCCCGACGTCCACAGGTGGGGGTTGTGCTTACAGCCCAACACCGTGCAGGACGTTTGGCATTTGCCAGAGAACACCAAGATTGGCAAATTCACCACTGGCGCCCTGTGCTCAGTTCCTGCAAGATGAAGGCATTGATGCTATG
This sequence comes from Aphyosemion australe, assembly GCA_006937985.1. Lineage (NCBI taxonomy): Eukaryota > Metazoa > Chordata > Actinopteri > Cyprinodontiformes > Nothobranchiidae > Aphyosemion > Aphyosemion australe. The sequence continues at coordinate 874,291 of SSNS01000162.1, read as the reverse complement.
GACTGGCCCGCCCGTTCCCCAGACCTGAATCCAATTGAGCCCATCTGGGACATCATGTCTCGCTCCATCCACCAACGCCACGTTGCACCACAGACTGTCCAGGCATTGGTGGATGCTTTAGTTCAGGTCTGGGAGGAGATCCCTCAGGAGACCATCCACCACCTCATCAGGAGCATGCTCAGGCATTGTAGGGAGGTCATACAGACACGTGGAGGCCACACACACTACTGAGCCTCATTCTGACTTGTTTTAAGGACATTGCATCAAAGTTGGATCAGCCTGTAGTGTGTTTCTACACTTTAGTTTTGAGTGTGACTCCAAATTCAAACCTCAATAGGTTGATCAATTTGATTTCCATTGATAATTTTTGTGTGATTTTGTTGTCGGCACATTCAACTATGTAAAGCAACACTTTAAAATCTATTCTTGCCTGGACCAGAAGCCGGTGAATCGAGTACAGCACAGGTGTGCATTTCCTGGCTCCAGCCATAGACCTTACCATGCATGAATGGTCCCTAACCCCCCATCCTGCCCCACACCAGGAAACCCAGTTTCAGTGTTTACAGATTTACTTCCTCATCCTAAATCTTCCCACCGACTGATAAGATCTGCAGTAAAGGATGCTAGTAGTTAAAGTAGCTAACAACACTGCTGGCCTCAGAGCAGCTGATCCAGGGTTCTGATAAAGGAAGTCCAGCAGAACAGTTCCCCGCCCAGACGTCCCTGCTGTCCCAAGCCTTTGGGCTGCCTGGACAGTAGATGCCTCCTCCTGTGCTCACCTGCTCCACAGAGTCCCGACGGCCTTCTTCCTGTGTGAATCCAGTCCCTCTTCATCCTCTGGACCAACCGCAGCGCCGTCATGGAGACGTCATGGTTCTTCTCACCAAACTCCAGCATTTGGGCAAAGCGGGGAATATACAGGCACGGGTCTGGTGGGTGGAGGAAGATTTAAGTGATGAGAGGGAGGACTTAGAAAGAGCTTTAAGTTGTTTTATTTTCAACAATTCATTCAAATAAACCACAAATGTCTAAAAATAAATGAGTAAAAACCGCCTGATTGTGCAGTGTTTGCTTTGTTTATGAGATTTTAAAAAACTCCCAAAACACTTTATTCCTGCATCTTTATAACTCCTTAGCTTAAGATTGATCATTAACACGTTATTTATGTCACACCCGTGAGAATGATGGTTATTTCCCAACATGTCGGTGGGCTTCCTGTAAGGCCTGGTGTTTGTCTGACTGGAGAAGGTAAACTGTCATGTCTGACAGTCCAGGAGTCCATAAACCTCTCAGGATCAACCTCCAGCCAAAACGTTGTGCAGTAAACAAACCACGAGACTGAGGAAACTTTTCTGCTCAGCTTTGGACCAAAACAAATCCCCCTGACGACCCAAAACTCTGGAAATGTACCATCCTGGTCCTGTAACTCAAGCCCAGTTGATGCTCTCCATCCCATCATGCATTGATGCAAGCGCACGCAGAAGGTGACGGAGGCATGCCGACGATATGAATGTTTTTACTACATTCATTGAAGCAGTGCAAAGATGCACAGCAGACTTTTAATTGAATTTTTAAACCCATAACATCCAGTGAGCATCCCAGTTAAACCAGTTTCCCATTACTGGATGCTTATTGGTTCCACTGGAGAGCAGCAGGATTTAGATCAAACGCACCTGAAAAAACGACCTGGTTCAGATCCCTTTAGTTTAACTTCATCTGTTTTAAATCTCAGAGGAACGACTCCAACATTTAGAGCAGAAACTTCAAGGCAAATATTTTAGCTTAGTTCTTAAAGAGTACTTCATCTTTTCACTGACGGCCTCTGGCCTAGTTTTTATTATCTGTTTCTTCTAATTATTTTGCCATTACCGTTTTCATGTGGAACTAAAATTAGAAGTAACCCTATTTTCTCTGCAGCCTTCAGACAAAGAGAAGAGGGCTTTTCGGGTCCCGGCTGTGACCACAGAGTCAGACGTCTTTGAAGTGTCTTTGCTTAAAAAGCAGAGCAGTGGAAAGCTGGTAAAGTCAGCTGGTAATAAGATCGAGGCTGATCCCTTCCCCCTCTGCTCCATGTAATAATGATACGCCTGCTCCAAGTTTTACTGCAGTGTCTAATCTCAAAACCAGGCTGAAAGAAAAATAAAAAGTCTGCTGACCCTATGAGGACCCACTTTCCCTGCACCCAACGCTCCTTCATTCCCTGGAATGGTTTTATTTTCCTGCAATCTTTTTTTTTTTGTTAATTATTTTCCCCGTTTCCATTTTTAGGTAGACTCTGCCTCTGAACCTCCCAGCACCTGAGCTATATTTAACTGATCATTTAATTACTTTTTACAAAACCTCAAGTTCTCATGAACAACTCACTAAATGTAGTGATGGCCTACTTTAACGGTAAAGGCGCCAGAAAAAAAGAAAAAACACAGTTGGAAAAGGTTTTTAAAAAGAAAACAACTATTTGATTTATTTCTAAAATTCTACTGATCTCTTTTTATTTGTACATTTTATCTAATTTTAAAAAGTTTATCCACAGAATTTCATGTTGAATTATTGTAGGTTTTTATTTACTTATTTGTTATCTCACTAGATATTTTTTACTGGTTAACCTTTTAATCTATTTTCTTGTTAGGACACGACTAGGTGCAGACATGAGATCTAATGATATTACTATAAAAAAGACAAAGAACAACAAGTACCGTAAATCCTCTAATACAGGCCCGGGCCTTTATTTACTCAAGCGCATCCTGGTTCAGGCCTTTATTGGAAGGAGGCCAGAATTAGACGCAGGCCTATATTTCAATTTGAGCAAAATTAACTACCAGTAGAATTAATAAAAACAAGATTTTGTGTCTATTTGAGCGGTGACTGAAGTCTCACGTGCAAATCAAAAGTGATGATTGGTGGGTTTCACTCACGTGACCCTGCCATGGCGCTGAACTCAAACAGTGGACAGGAAGTGTTGCTCTACTATAAAACACAGCGTGACGGATGAAAGTGAGTGTTCTAAACGAGCTGGCACAGACGCGATATCTTCCTTTAGTTCTTTGTAGCTGCGTTTCTAAATAACTGTTCAATAAAACGCCATAAAAACCTTTAGTAAACCCTTACCTGTAGGGTGACCATATTTCCATTTCCAAAAAAGAGGACAGGGGATCTGTGCCTACCGATGACGTCACACTATGGCAATGCCACACAAACCATGTTGGGACCCATTTTTTTCCCGGTGTTCTGTCAGAACACCTGGCTTAGAGCTAAAATGAATATCAGATTCTGCCAACAAAATGGCTGTATAAAACAATTTATATGTAAACTGAGGTGTTTTTGCAAACACTATAATTAATACTTTTGGGCAGGGTTTGAATTACACAGAGGATTCTGGGGGCGCCCAGTGATGGGGAGGGGGTGGGGGGTCTGTTTGCCTTGGCCCCCAAAATGCCCTGATACGGCCCTGGACGTGGGACTGAATTTAGAAGTTGATATGAATTGTATCAAATATATAAATATTACATGCTTATGAATTATTGCTTTATGAAGGTCAAAAGATGTAGTGGAATAAATCTACCAACATTTTTCCTTTTCAAGAACTTTGTTTTGTTTTCTTGTTTTTATTTGAATATTTTCCTGTCCTGTCTGGCTCTGATCTTCCTGCTTCTCCTCTCACTGCATCCAGAATAAACTGTTTCCTGGCTTCCTCCTGATTCACCTCGAGTTACTTTTGAACTAAACGGGTCAAATGAATCTACCGGCTGAAAAATAGTGGAGTGTGCGCTGCGCGGCCACGCGGGTGAGGTGAAATCACCGAACGGTGACGCGCTCCGCTGCGGAGCGCGTCAGACACGAATAAAAGATACGATCAAAAGACAGAAGTAACTCAGAAGATTATATGAACGGACATGAACGATCGCGTGTTAATTATATTTTTTGGTGGCGCCACTTTGAGAATGTTACTGTGGCCGTGCAGGACGCAGCTTCAGCAATCAGCATCATCTGTCCTCTCTGCACAAAAAAACCCACAATGCGCTGACAGTCCATGTAACAGGATCTTTTTTCGGGCTTCCCTGGGTGTGTAAGTTGAGGGCTTCCAGCTCCCCCTAATTCAAACCCGGCTCCTGGATGAAAACCCGGACATTTTCATCAATATAGGAAACCGCCCCGGACAGAGGGTGAAAAGTGGACATGTCCGGGGAAAAGAGGACGTTTGGTCCCCCTACTTACCTGTGATGAAGTGATCACTGCAAACTAGCATTTTTCGTTCTGTTTCTGCTCATCCTGCAGCCGGAGATTATGATCCACTAGTCCGCTGTTACCGTAAAACCTGGTATACGTGCGCCTCGAAAAAATCGAGTGAGGGCTCACTTTACCGTCAATCTCCGAAAAAAACAAAAACAAAAAACTGTTTCTAACAGTAGCCCCGGCCACTATTAGAGACCGGCCTGTATTTACCCCCGCTGACAGCCAGACCGGCTAATATAGGAGACCCGGCCGGTAATGGAATACAGGCCAATATTAGAGGATTTACGGTATCACATTTACTAAGTTAACACGGTGGCTACAAACACTAAAGACTCCATTAAAACATAAAAATGGATATAGGGTTTGTGGTTTGTTTGTTTTTTGTTAGTTATAATTTTGTACTTATTTCGCCTTTCTTTAATTTTATGAATGTTTACATATTTTTCTTTTTGTTTATGCTGGTGGCTTTTAGTCATTGACGGCAATAAATATGAACAATTGAACAATCGTGTAATGTAAACATTATGTGCTTATATGTGAAATTAAATAAAAAATTTCCTGAATTTGAAAAAAAACTTTAAAAAAAGGAGGAAATCTGAGCGCTCCGGGGGGTCTTGCGGCCCAGAGAGCCCGGTTCTGTAACTACGCCCCTGCTAGTTCAGATTAGTGGGAGGGGTCACAGCTGCAGCGCACTCTGAGGGGAGGGGTTTTTCCACATGACGTTGCCGCGGTGCCTCGATCTGATTGGTCCTCTGTCCTGGGCATCCGAGGAGATCCACGGAGAAAAAAAGAACCAGTAAAAATAGAGCCGAGCTCCGAGCGGAGAGACTCCTCACGAATGATTATTTACTTCAGCAGCGTCCGGCCGCGCAGCATCGTAGCTGGCTTCGGCTCGCTCGGTTATTCAGCGTGAAAAGGCGGAGAAGCAAGAGTGAGGATTACCGGAGGAGCGGATAATGCCAGCTGGACTATCCGGATTAACGAGTCGCTGGAAAAGGGAAAACTAACGAGGCTAAGAGGACATTCCCAGCCCGGCGAGGATGAGCTTCCTGCCTGTGGAAGAAGCCAGAGTGTTTGTGCTTGAAGTTGTAAGCGGACACCACCGGACCGGTTCTAACTTCGCCTAGGAGCCGGGTTGAACCGTAACCCTCCGCCCGGAGACCCCCGACCCTCCCGAGTGATCTAGGACACCGGGTACCGACACGAAGCAGATCCGCTGCTTGAGCCCATGCCCACGGCAGACTGTAGGCTGCTCCATCATGGCCGGATCATGAGGTGTTTGACTTTTCTTCTATTGCTCCCAGAAACGCTGAAGAGGTCCAAGAAGGTCGGCAGGCTCCCGGGCAGGCTGCCGGTATGTTATGAGTCCATCCTAACTCTGTCCTCCCTGACGAGCACGAAGAAGAAGCAGCAGGAGAAGAAGATGGCTGCGGAGCTGTACCCCGCCAACACCACCAACACCAACCTGGCTAACGGCACCACGGTAGAGGAGAAGCCCAGAGAGGTGCCGCTGAGCCCGGCCAGCGGCGGCGGAGGCACCGCCGCGACCTCCCCGACCAGCCAGCAGAACATCACCAACAACAACATCGAGCCTCCGACCTGGCAGTGCAGCCACCCCACGCTGCGGGAGAGGTGAGCCGCAGGCAGCTGTTAGTTCAGCCACTGTACTAGTGTCCCTCGTGAGCACCTGTAGTGTTTTGATTTCTCCCCATCACCCCAGGGCTCATGTGTGGAACTGTTTTTTTTTCCAGGAACGCCCTGATGTTCAACAACGAGCTGATGGCTGATATCCACTTCATCGTGGGGCCCTTAGGGGCCTCTCAGAAGGTCCCAGCCCACAAGGTAAAGACACCAATCCGTGCTCTACATGCTCCTGCTCATTTAGTGCAGTTTGAGTGATCCAGGTTGCATGTGTCTGCGTCTCCCCAGTACGTGCTCGCCGTGGGAAGCTCGGTCTTCTGTGCCATGTTTTACGGGGATTTGGCAGAGGAAGAGTCTGAGATCCACATTCCCGACGTGGAACCTGCTGCTTTCCTGATTCTGCTGAAGTAAGCCACTCCCAGCAGCTCTCCACCACACAGCCAGTCACTTCAGAGTGTGTTATTACTCATCGTGAGCCCAGCCGTGGCGGCAGCACAACACTGTAATTGCTGCTTCTCTCAGGGCACTTTGTTCATTTTCAAACATCTTTTTTCCTCTCGTAGCTCCACAGTTTGTACAAATGCATACAGACGGGTAGTTAGAGCTTTAGACAGGACTGCACAGCAGAATAAAAGCTTGACTCAGATGCATTTTATCCACGTTCATTTAAGGCTCTTCTCTTGTCTCAGGTACCTGTACAGCGATGAGATCGACCTGGAGGCGGACACGGTGCTGGCCACCCTCTACGCCGCCAAGAAGTACATAGTCCCTGCACTGGCCAAAGCCTGCGTCACCTTCCTGGAAACAAGTCTGGAAGCCAAGAACGCATGTGTGCTCCTCTCCCAGAGCCGCCTGTTTGAGGAGCCCGAACTGACCCAGCGCTGCTGGGAGGTGATCGACGCGCAGGCGGAGCTGGCTCTGGGCTCAGAGGGGTTCTGTGAGATCGACCTGCAGACGCTGGAAATCATCCTGACGAGGGAAACCCTCAACACCAAGGAGGAGGTGGTGTTCGAGGCGGTTATGAACTGGGCCGCAGCCGAGTGCAAGAGACAGGGACTGGGGCCCACGACTCGGAACAAACGGGAGGTTCTGGGCAAGGCGCTGTTCTTGGTGCGGATTCCTGCCATGAGTCTGGAGGAGTTTGCTAATGGAGCGGCACAGTCGGATATCCTGACGCTGGAGGAGACGCACAACGTCTTCCTGTGGTACACTGCAGCCAAGAAGCCTGATCTGGACTTCCCTCTGATTCCCAGGAAAGGCTTGTCTCCTCAGAGGTGCCACCGCTTCCAGTCGTCTGCGTACCGGAGCAACCAGTGGCGCTACCGCGGCCGCTGTGACAGCATCCAGTTCGCTGTGGACAAGAGGATCTTTATCGCTGGTTTGGGACTCTACGGCTCCAGCGGCGGCAAAGCAGAGTACAGCGTGAAAATAGAGCTGAAAAGACAGGGGGTGATCCTGGCACAGAACCTGACCAAGTTCGTGTCGGACGGGTCGAGCAGCACGTTTCCCGTGTGGTTCGAACATCCTGTTCAGGTGGAGCAGGACGCCTTCTACACGGTGAGCGCCGTGCTGGACGGGAACGAGCTGAGCTACTTCGGTCAGGAGGGCATGACGGAGGTGCAGTGTGGGAAGGTGACGTTTCAGTTCCAGTGCTCCTCGGACAGCACCAACGGGACGGGAGTCCAGGGAGGACAGATCCCAGAGCTGGTGTTCTACGCGTGAGCTGTCGGGTTTACCGAGGACTCTCACCTGATGTAGCAGTAAAGACGCTAAAGGGCCTGGTTCCATCTGAGACTTTTTCAAACGAAGAAGCTCTTGTTTGGTCTGGTTTAATTTAACATTATTATTTTATTTAAGGTTGTTATTAAGGGCTGAGTCTAACCAGCTGGTAGGGACTGCTCTCTTTTAGCCTGGTTCCAGTTCCAGCAGCAAGATCCCACCAGGAGCAGGATTCACGTGGTGTTCTGATCATAACAGCAAAAAAAGAAGGTAGCAGTCCATCAGAGACCGTCGTTTTGCACTTCAGAGGACGACCGCAGAAAGCCGCGTGTTTTGTAAAATACCGTTCACCTGTTGGCAGCTTGATGCTGCAAACACCTGATGTGTTCTGTACAAGAAAGCTTCTCCAGCTGATAATAAAGCAGGTTATAATGTGAACAGCTGACTCTGCTGCTGAGCTGGTATTTGAGGGGCTGCAGCGCCCCCTGGTTATGAAGCTGTGAACTACAGCCTGGTTTCTCCAGCACACTCAGACGGGTCGCAGGCTTCATCCGCTTATGAACATAAACGTTCACAGAACCTGACATCAATAAAATGCATCGACGTGTCTTTCCAACACAATGTGGGAACATTTGATCCACTTGGTTCAGGCTGGTATCTGAGGGGGTTCTGGTGAGAACCTGGTGTGTGCAGGACAAAAACAGACTGAAATACTACAGGTGAAAAACTAGAATCTGGTGCTAAAGTTCATTTATGTCAGTAATTCAGCTTAAACTACACGAGATACTCTTTACATGCAAATCCAGATATTTCAGCCTTTATTTGTCATAATTGTGGTGATTATGGCTACAGCTGATGAAAACTCCACATTCTAAATCTCAATCAGAATATTATGAAAAGGTTCAATGTTCTAGACTCAAAGTGTCACACTCTAATCAGCTGATGAATCCAGAACACCTGCAAAGGGTTCCTGAGCTCAGGGGTGCCCAGTCCTGGTCCTGGAGGGACGGTATCCAGCACGTTTTAGTTTTAACCCTGTTTCAACACGCCTGATTTCAATCAGCGGGTAATTAACAGGCTTCTGCAGAGCCTGATGAGTTGCTGCCCAGGTGATTCAACCACTGAATCAAGTGTGTTGGAGCAGAGAAACCACTAAAACGTGCTGGATACCGGCCCTCCGGGACCAGGATTGGGCACCCCTGCTTTAGATGGTCTCGCAGTCTAAGCTGGATTACTGACATAAATGGACTTTTGCACCAGATTCTCATTTTTCCAGTTTCACCTGTATGTCAGGCTTCTTTTCCTCCCCTCAAAGTTTTTCTTCCTATATTTGGTGAAAAATGAAGTCCCAGTAATCACTAAGGGGATGTATTTAACTGGGCCAACCTCGTTGGTTGATGGTAGGGATGCTTCGGGCCCGATCACGTGTTTTTTTAAGAATCAGGTGTAAAAGATCGGAAATTGCCAAGACTGCAAAACGTCGGGGTTTCTAAGTCTGCTGCAGCACCAGTAGCTACAGGTGCTGCCGACACATGCCTGCCCAGTCACGGGCACATCGATCAATACAGCTGCAGATTGAGGGAGTAAACAACTTGAAATATGAGCAATGCTTCTACTTTTAATATATTCATAATATTAAAACGTTTTTTTAATCAATGCACTTTCTAAACAAAGAACAACTTGGATGTGTTTTTCTTTTTCCTTCTTATTTTAATGCTTTCCTGAAAAGTATCGGATCGGGACTCTGTATCGGATCAGGAGCAAACCAACGTGATCGGAGCATCCCTAGTTGATGGTTTTAATGGTTACTTTTCACACAAGGATCTTGTAGCATCAGCTCATATCAGGACGATGTTCGGCTGCCATCACCTTTAATTCCAGCTCAACATCTGGGATGTAAGGCTTCATCAGTAGTTGCTGCAGGTTAACATCTCGTCTCATAGACCAAACAGTTCGACTCAGAAGAATAATAAACTCAGACTGGTGTCGGGTTTTAACTGCTGAGATGCCTCAGAGCAGTGTTTAGTCATACCTATAGCTGGAGCGTTGATGCACAGCTCTCTGGCCAGAAGCAGGAAGGTTCGTCCCAAAACGTAAACGTTTACCTGCAGAGGAAACAGGAGCACCTGATGAGTGAGGCGTGTCCAACCGCAGCAGCCATCAAAACCATTAAACCCCTCCCCCAGGATTGTTTCAGGCTCACTGGTGAGATCAGCTGTTGTGTCACCGGCAGGTTAATGCTTCTGCTTACGTAACCCGACCCAACACTTCACCTCAATGTGTGATTACCCGCAGAGCTCTGATGTGATGTGGAGAGGTGTGAACAGCTGCTTCCATCATTTTAATCATAAATACCCTTTAGCGGCTGTTCCTGGACCCGTCTCCCCTCTCCGAGTGGTTTCCTCCCTGTCTGACATTTGTCTCAGAAAAAGACTCACGCTGATAACATCTGAACCGGTGGAAAATATCGAGTTAATGTCCTGAAAGCAAACGTGAGTGGAAGCTGTTAGACTCATCCTAACAGCTGCTGCTGAACTAAGATCATCTCACTGCTTCTGAGAACTTCACTCATTATTCTGCCTGATGAAACATTTTCAGACGAGAGTTTGTGAAGCGAGGTCTGATACTGCTGCAGGAGCAGGGTGGGTGGAGGGGCAGGAAGCCCAGTGGTGCATCAGGGTTATTATCATGCTGGATCCTCCCATCCCAGATGTTTTATGGTCAGCTCCTGTGGTCTTTAAGAGACCACTAGGCTGGTTGGAGAAGACCTGAACCCTCTCACTCTGGCCTGTGTCCCCTCAAAGCTCCAACCAGTCCCATCTACAAACAGCTGATTGTGGGTGTTGTTTACAAACAATACCCACAATCAGCCAATCACAAAGCCCCGATCAGCTGGGGAAAACGGTGCAAAGAGCTCCAAGAAGAAATAGCTTTAAAACCCTCGAAAATCTGACCAAAACTGGTGATTTTTGAGTGTTATCCTAAACGATTCAGACCTAAATCTTTGTTAAAAACAACACATGAATGTTTAGAAGTAAATGAGATGTGGTCTGTTAGCACCCTCAGCTGACGTTAGCGAGTGAGTAAATACTGCAGCTGTAGATCTAGTGATTACTTCCTGAGAGTTTCATTAAAATCCATCTGGGGACTCATGGATATGTTGGTAACAGACAGAAAAGGCTAAGGCGGGCCACACCGAGGGTCTCAGCTGTCCACAGTCCTGACATGCTGCTGCACATCTGCTGTGTGCACACATGCTGAACATGCTACACCTGCATGAGAAAAGGGCTGTTTATGCAGCCTAGGGCTTTCACAAAATTCAGTCATTTAAATAATGCAACAAGGACCAAGTGATGTGGGTGGGGAAGCCTGAATAGTGGGCTATAAATGTCCCACAGCTACAGCATTAATAACCCCACCCACCCAAAAATCCACTTCAAACCCACTGGTAGCCTCCAAATACCAGGGTGTGCACGGTGGGGCGGGGTGGGGGTGGGCAGCACCCAGACAGCTCAGTGCTTAAAAATAAAAGTCTCTGACCAGCTGTGGCTCTGAGAAATGTCCCATCACCACCACACCCCAGACTCACTGGGAACTGGCTGCCAATAAAAATACAAACGGATGTTTCTAAATTCACACACACACACGCACACACACAGTGTAATTACAAGGGGGAAGCTTAATGTTGGCAGTGTTCAGGAAGGTGACCTATGGTAAGAGGAGGCAGTTTTAGTATTTTTTTTCTGCAGCATCATTAAGATAAAGTGAGAAGCATCACATTTTTAAGCTGAAACAAACATTATAGTCTCATAAGAGCCAACTAATCAATCAAAAACACCTTTAATGTCTTTAAATAATTTATTTCCCTGATTTTTTCTGTTTCTAAATGTTTCACAGACCAAAGAATTCACAGAAAAATTCAGATGGAACACATCTTTGAATCATACCTGCAGAACGTCGCTGAGATCCAGCAGCATGTCTGAGAAAACTGGTCAAGGAAAGAAGAAGTGAATATGGGTCTGGGGGCTGGATTTGGATTTTACCCTGTGAGGTGGAAAAATAAAAGAAACAAAGCGATTGTTATAGATGAAACACTGATTTGTCACTTCTTTAGTGCAACTTAAGTTCTTATAACATAACTACTGACTTCTATAGTTCCCTCATCAGAGCTGATGTTTCATTAGACAGACATTCATAAATTCAGGTGTTTGTTTAGCTCGTTTTTACATTTGGATTAATGGGAACGGAGCAAGCTCACAGATAAGACAGAAGTGAAACCTGTCAGTCAAGTAGCCACACTTAAAATATTAAGTCCAAGAAATAAAGAAAAGTAACGTGGGTCAAAAGTTAACCACCCCAGAGAGATTACGCTCCATCACACACAGTACAGGGAATCCTCAGGGATGTGTACTCGGTCCTTTGATCTTTAATCTGCTGTATGACAAAATAAAACAGCAAATTGAAGAGCATCAATATGGCCTCTATAAACACACTAGAAAATAAAGCATGTACAGTCCTTCAGGATGCAAATCTGGCAAGAGCGGCGGGTCTCAAGTTTCCTGTGGCTGGTCGTAAGGCTTCTGCGGGCGGGAACAAATGGCTAAAAATAAATCACAGATCCCGGGGGTGGAGGGTAAAACTGAGGTTGGTAATAAAATTAAGACCGGATAGAATAAAACTACAGAAAAAGAACATAAAATCACATATGGAACATACAGCAGGAGTGGAATTTTAAAAAAAATAGTCCAGCACGTGGCTCTAATTAAGCTAAAAAACATCAGAATTTCACCTTCAAAGTTTCTGATGTTATAAAAATAAACGATTCTTCTGGTGGAGATTTCAGAACCAGAGTTCTGTAAACACGCATCATATACATGAGGACAGAAAACCTATCCAACATGGTGGCTAACATCTTTGACCAGATGACACACACAGCCTCATCTCCGTGGTGATGCTGTCTCCGTGGCGACAGGTGCATCAGTCAGGCTGGATTAGTGGGGCTCCTCTAAAAAAAGCCTGACAATAGAATTAGCAGCAGTGCACACATGAAATAGAAAAGATAATCCCAGTGCACGTCGTCTGGAGATTACCGACGACTCGCTTAATCAGGAAAATAAAAGCTGCAGGTTCTCAAAACACATCTGGGTCCATTGAGGAATAAATCCGTGAATCTTAGTCTGAAAAGCAGACAGATGGAAGATGGAGGATGATGGGCCGGATGTTTGTTGACGTTTGTCACGGTGTCATGAGAAAACCTAACTGATGGAGTCACCGTCATCCATGAGGACAATAATGTTATTAGCTTCACTCCTGCTGCTGAGAGCAGACAAAACTGCAACAAGCTACAAATCAATTCTCATGGTTCTGGTTTTAGACGCTCAACACAACAGGAAGTCTACAACCTGCTGCGTGGAAAACCAGCAGGAAAGCCTTCATGGAAGCAGCTCGTGAAATCTATGAGGGAGCCAGACAGCGTGAGGGACGTACGACCACCTTAAGATGCTGCAGACTCTGTCCTACGTCTGACAGCTAGCTTCCCAAACCAGGAGGTAATGTTCTGATTTAGGAAAAGGTCTGAGCTCCCGGCTGCAGTCAGACTCCTCATCCATCCATCCCTGAGAGAACAGAAGCAACAAAATAGCACCAGAGCTGCAGCTCATAACTCTGGATCTTTTTATTTAATTGGTTTGAATTATTCCTCTAAATTAGGAACAAAGATCTCCGTCTATCAGGAAGAACGTGAAGCAGCTGAAGTTTACAGATGAGGAAGGTCGGGTTAGGGTAACCCTGTTCAGACACACGGAGCTCCTCTCATTAAATGAAACTCCGGGTTAGACATTAGACGTCTCTCCTCCTCCCTTCGTCTTTGTCCCCATCCTCTCCTGCATTACGGATTCACCCAGCTGCAGAGCGGGAAGTGAGCGGAGCTATTTTTACCCAGGCCTTCCTCCTCCACAAACAGACGCACCTACACTCACAAATCCAGTCAACAATGCAGCACAAAGTCTTTATGCCACTCGCCTCCGTTTCATTAGAGAAACCCACTCAGGCTGGGCTTACATAACAGCATCATCCTCACAGGCAGAGTCGGGCCTAAGCCGCAGCCTCCGGGAGATGCTCTAGTCGTTTAGAATCCAACTAAGATACAAACTAAGCCCAACGCTCCCATTAGAAATGATCAAACTCTTACTAAACACCCTCTAGAAGCTCTTTTATTTTGCAGCTCCTCTTCCTTCGTGTGTTTGGTCACCTCTGGTTATGTAAATGTTGCTGTTTTAAGGGCAGATCAGTGCTGCACGCTGCAGTAAACACTTTCCATTTCCACACGGTGGCGCCAAAAAGCAAAAGAGATAAAACAGCATAGATTATTCCATCTGCAGCTCGTCCCTCATGGACCAACAGCAGAAAGGATACGCGGCGTTCCCTCGGTTCGACAGACCAGATAGATGCAGGCGGCGATGATGTGGGACGACTTATGTCCACGGGTCAGGCTTTTGTTGAGCGCCATCTTGTAGAAGTTATAGGCGGTGTCCAAACAGTGCTGGTTCATCTGCAGCTGGCGGCCCAGAGTGTTGATGTGCTGTTTAGCTGAAAAGGCATCAGGAGTTAAAATCATAATCAGGCAGAAACATCCCAGTATAATAATATCCATATCCATTAGATCCATTATTTACTATAAACATGTGACCTGAGAGCTGCTGTCACATTAAATGTTTGTCTTTTAATTTGTTTTTTGCAAAATAATCATAAATATCATTAAAATTCCTGGGAATACTGTGATGTAACGTTGAAGCAAAGGTGGGGCTGTTCCAGATCGGCTTTTTCACCGATTTTTTCTAACTCTTAATCTCCGATACTGATATATGCGCTAACATCACATAACTAACATCAATAACTCCCATCATGCATACTTAAAGTGGAGCTACAATGCAGTTAATCAACAATCTAAAACAGCTCTGAGCCTCTAAAAAGCATCAGAAATGTTCTTTTGGCTTTCATCTGTCCCAGGAGCCCTGATACAGGCCATTCTAAAACCCCTAAACCAGCCTTGCTGTGAAAAGAGCTGTTGACCCCGCCCACTTGGCCAGGACATGAATAGGATTTGGAGGAAGACATGTGGACTAAGTACTTTATTGGAGAACATCAACTGGACGTAAGGATTGCTTTTGCTTGAGATGATGACTGTGATGAGCAGGCGCAGCTAAGAACGGTGAGTTAGAAATGTTTTTCTAAGAGGTTTAGTAAAATTGGTTACTGTGTCTTAAGTTTTGATTGCATCTTTAATTGGCATACATAATCAGAATCAAACAATGAAGACTCTTAGCTTTCCAGTTAGTTACGTAGAACAAGTTGGTGACGCAAAACGGCAAATTTGACCCGGAAGTATATACACCTTAGCCCAACAGATGGTGGTGTCATGATCACGTGATGAATTAATGCCGAGCTCCAGCCAGCAGCAATGAAAAATTGAAAATGAAAGTAAACATGGGCATATGTTTCGCTTTTGTAAACAGAATCAGCTGAGATGGTAAACTGGAGCGATGCAGAGCTCCGGGAGCTTCTCTCCGTTAGAGCTGAAGCTCAATGATCGTGGCTTCAAATGCAATAAAAAGCAAGTTATGTCCAAGATAAACGGAAGTCCGTGACAACAAAGATACCGCCCCATACCCCCTTTATACCGCCATCGCGTAATCTTTTCTAAAAAAGACACAATTGCGCCACATTAAGGCCACGGTCTGAGCTCTTATAAATGACTTTAGGTGCCGCCTCGGTGTGGCGGCCCCTCCAGGTAAAGTCCTCTGGCACCGGGTCTGTGCAGAGGGCTGTCCCATTGGTAAAGTTTCTACCTACACAATCACTGAAGCCCACTTTTAAAGCAATTAGCTAAAGTGTTAAAAACTGCTTAGTGTCACTTTAAGTGGTCCTTTAGGAAAACCAGCTGGTCCTCACGGAGCTAACGGCTACAGACAGGAATGTCCATGATTCATGTTCATCATGTCCATAGGACCACCTGAAAACACAAGAAACCTAACCTCAGGATCTGATTAGACAGGTCTGAGACACATAAGTGTGGTTTTAGAATCATCCTGAAATGATGCAAACACACACACACACACACACACACTAGAGATAAACACAAACACGTGTTCCTCATCACAGACTCCAGTTATAGTCTAACAGCTGGTGGAGACTCACGATGACGTTAAACCCAGAGCTCCACCAGGCTGCAGACCCAGTGTGTGTGTGTGTGTGTTTTATGGTCCTGACATACGGTGGATCTCACACACAAGCAGATGTGTGACCTACTGAGCGTGATGTCTGGGAATGTGAGCAGCTAAGCTCATCATGTCTCATCATGCTGTTGGAGTGAAAATCAGCACATTTCAGACAAATGAACTCACAGCCATCGTCTGGGTCGGGGGGGGGGGGCATTCAGACCTACGTGTCCCCAAGTCAAGACGATGGATGACAAAGAGCAAATGAAAAAAGAAGTCTTTAGATCATATGATTCTGGTTTTAGGGGCTGATACAATTGGGACCAGTTCTGATTTCCATCCAGTCTCTGAACCGCTTCACCTTCACGGAGTTCGCGAGGAGCTGGATCGTAGGATTTCTGAACCAAAATAGCCGTCTGCTGGTCAGAATCAGTGAGAATTGGACATGGTCAGCTTAACGTGTGTCCGGCTGATCAGGAACTCAAAGATCAAACCGTTTTCAGGTCCATGAATGCAACAAGAAGAGGAGAGCATCCAAAGTTTCCCCTGTCCATGAACTCACCACTGCTAAGAGTCAATACACGCTAGCAAAGCGAAACGTCTTAAAAAAAACAAAGATGTCCATTTGCCTTCATTAGAACCCCCTTTGTATTACCATGACCTGGATGACTGAGAACCTTCACCAGCATATTGCCTAGGGATGCACCGATCCGATCTTCATATCTGTATCGGTACAGATATGGAGAAAATTCTAGATCGGGTATCGGAGACTATGGACCGATCTATGACCCGATCCATAAGAACAGATCTATTCAGTATATTTCTATGTGCTGTGAGTGACGACGTCATGCGCTACAGCCCCACGCTGCAGCATGATTGCAGAGTTTAACGAGCCACAGCTGCAAATAGTATCACTCATGAAGTTATTACTTTAAACCAGAAGATAGTGGAAAGGTGTAAATTAAATCTGAGCAACACTTTTGGGTGTTTCTACTGAAAATTTTGGAGTTTATAAAGTTTGAAAATCGCCTCCAGCCGGGACGCTCCCGACGGAGGGAGGAGACAAGCGGAGCTCACAGAGGGCGAGTAAAAACTTACAATGCTGGCAGGTCTGTTCATTGTTGGCAAAGTTCTTTGACTGGTAATAGTTGACTCTAATTTCCGAAGAGGAATATTCACCCTCTGATGAAGACTCACTCATCCAGTGAGAGTCTGTGCTTCACGAGAGTAATCAGGCTGCACACACATGATCCGAGGCTTATTTCTACGTGATCAGGACACGGTGGGTGTAGAAATGTTCCACAAAAAAACAAACCTGGTGCCTAAAGGGTTAATACTGTTTTTCCATATCAGTATCAGATCGATATCGACAGATACTAAACTTCTGGTATCGGATCGAATGTGAAAAAAGTGGATCGTGCATCCCTAATATTGCCCTACACTCACAGTTGAATAGTTCAGACATGAACTGGATTTGTCCAAAATCAGAATCAGTAATCAGAAACGGAGCTGACACCTTCAGATAAAGCTTCAGCTCAGAAACATTACGGACAAACACAGAAACGTGGTAAATGGTCTGTATTTATACAGATCCCTCTAGATCTCTCCAATGACCTCCGTAGTCACCAGATCTCAGTCCAGTCCAGAACCTTTGGCATGTGGTGGAAAGACAGGTTCTATTCATGGATGGAACAGATGCTGTCATGTTAATATGGACCAGAACCTCTGGCTTTGAGGAACATGTACAACACCTTGACATGAAGAATTAGGGTGGTACTGACAGGAATATGGGGGGCTCTGAGTGCTCAGACTGCAGATGCGAGGGCCAGTACCCATAGACATGAATACGTAGATGCTCCACTGGGCGCTGGAGAGCGTAACAGCGTCGTTGCCATATTGGATGGGTCCCTCACTCTCCAAAACCCAAGCGGAGTCAATGCAGAGTGAGCGACAATGCCCGTTTCTACAGCCTACGATTGCAACAAGGACTTTTATGGAACTTTTCTAGCCTAACTAATAGACTTGCATAAACTGTGGAGAAAGCCGTGGCTGTCAAAACAGGAGGCGGGAGGTTAATTTCTGGCTTTTTTTAAATCTTCATGGATCATTTTTTTGGCAGCTAAAATTTACATTTTTTTAATTTATAGTTTAAAGAACTAAAGTTGGTTCACTGGATGTGGCTGTTAATGTTGGGTATTAAAAAATCTTTTTTTATTTTATTTTTTTTAAATTGCCCACTATTATTTAAACTGTCATTTGTTCACGCCACGCAGGTGGTCCTCTGTAACTATTATAATTAAATAATAGTAATAATCATAATTACTAACTGTCTTTGAACCACTTTGCTACTAACTAAGCCAGTGATGAAATGTTTATCTACTAAGGAAGGGTAAGCTTGAATGCGAGAGGATGATAAATAATTCAGTAGATCTCTGAAAGATTTGCCCCCCTCACTTTTGAGATGATGGCTACGCCCCTGCGTACCACCATCCATCTTTGTTTACAGCGACAGCTGGAACACAAACAACTCACCTCTCTGCAGCGTCTTAGCCCGAGACTCGGACCCCACACCTGTTATGTACCCGTCTCCAAACGATGGATTTTTCTGAATTCCTAAAGAACACAAGTTATAACACAAATTAATTTATATTAAACTGTTTTGTGTTGTGCTTTTTTCTTTGCAGGCTTTATTAGAAGAGCGGGTTTGTAGCACTAAGCTTTAAATGAAGAATTAAAGCTAAAACAACAGAGTCAAGCTGAATATTTAATTAGCTTTAAATGATTCAGATTGCATGTTTTCGACTCCTGTTCACCAATAAAGCAAAGAAAAAACAAAAATCACTGCAGTTTTTTAAAACACTAAAAGCTATTGGTGGGTTGACAGCGCCCTCTGGTGGGCGAGAGACGAGGATGGGTTCAACCTTTTCTTCTGACTGATACAAGAGATCTGTCCACACCCAGTCTCACCTTCTGAAGACACAAACTGTCCCACAGCCAGCGAGCTCCCACCCCCCGTCTCCACGAACTCCACCTCAGACACGATGATGTTGTCCTCCAGCACAGAGCCGCAGCTCATACAGACAGCGTCACCCCGCGCCTGGTCCACATCGATGTCCGTGCCGCCGCAGTTCTTACACACCTTGGAGCTCATGGTGGCGCTCGACAAGTCTCCACACCTGATCAGAGGGTGGAGAGAAACACGATGAAATAAGGCAAACAACTGTAGCTGCTTAAAAGTCCCCAAACCCACTTAGTGTGAGTAGAAACAGGTTTGGGAGGTTTTTCAGCGCTCTACCAGCTGCAGCAACAGCAGAAACGCTGCTGCACTGAACTAAAGCACTCACGCTGCAGAAAGAAAACTATGAAGTTTCAGACATTTTGGAACCAAAACGTTTGATGCTCGACCTTTTGGGGCAACGTATTTCTGTGACTTTCAGTGAGACGTCACCTGTCCAGAGGTACTCTGGTCCACCTCATCATGAGCAAACTGCTCCAGC
Source organism: Aphyosemion australe (assembly GCA_006937985.1). Classification (NCBI taxonomy): domain Eukaryota; kingdom Metazoa; phylum Chordata; class Actinopteri; order Cyprinodontiformes; family Nothobranchiidae; genus Aphyosemion; species Aphyosemion australe. The sequence goes on along the minus strand of SSNS01000162.1, from coordinate 854,988 downwards.
TGTCTTGGGTCTAGCCTGTAGCTGTAACATTCTGGTCTATCTAACCTTCAGAGACAACTGTGTCCTCAGCTATCTGACATCCATGTCCAGTGTGGTACACACCCTGATACCCAACAGCACTGTGACTACGACCCAGTCCCGATACGGTCCTCTGCAAAGTGCACATGGAGGAAGTGTATGTAAGACTTTGAGTGTGTAGTAAGCAAGTGTGCAAATGACTGCTGAAATGGGACAGTGAGCATTACATCCTCAACTGTGACTTCCTAAATGGGGGGGCTGGTCCCTGTTGATGCTAATTTTCTGATGATATGATATAAAAACAAGTGATTAAATTACTGGCATGATGTGTCCATAAAGACACGCCAGCACCTATCAGGTAACAATATAGCAAACGGCTGCAATATAACAAAGAGTGAAGAGTTGATGGGGGTCTGAATACTTTCCGTACCCACTGTATGTACAATAATACACTCAATACTACAATAAACTCAATATTTAGATAATTATACTTGCAAATACATATTTTCAGAAAGGGCAAAACTTCCAACACAGCAATGGTTTGTGAGTAATACCCTTGCAGATCAAGGGTGCAAAAGGGGCAGGGCCAATGTCCACACTTGAGAATCGGGACACCTTATGCAATCACACCACAGGATGGGAATGTGCAATTGAGGGGTGCAAGTGTGGAAGTTGGCACAGGGGCCCAGTCCCAATACTCGCACTTCCACCCTTCAATTGTGCGTTCCCGGCCAGGGGTGCGAGTGAGTAGAGTGTCCCGATTCTCAAGTGTGGACATTGTCCCCGCCCCTTTTGCACCCTTGATCTGCACTTCGCCAAAGTCCACATCGATACTGACTTTGAGCAAGGGTATTACCCACAATCCATTGCTGTGTGAGAAGTTTGAGAAGAAAACTCAAGTGCCTTTTCTGAAAATATGAATTTTTGAAGCCTTTACTGCACTCCTCCTCTAAGTACACTTCACAGAAGGGCGTAGGGCGCAGTGCGAGTATTGGGATTGGGACAGGGCCTAGCTCTCAGCCTTTATACAGGAAGACTGATCAGAGACACCTGAGATGCTGATTATAGGACACATCTGAGTCTACTGTCCCTGCGGACACATTCTTTTTGCCTTTGTTTGGGGTTCTATCATCTTAGTCCAGGTTCATTTCATTAGACTATTTATTAAATTAGTTTGTTGAACCCCAATCCAAAATGAAGGCCTAGATTTAATTTCCAGGAAATATTTAGTCACTTTTTTTTCAGTTTTAAGGTATTTCCGTGACCTTTGTGGGATTTTGCATCTTTAACAGAAGGGTGCCAACAATTTTATCCATGTCTGTGACAAAAAGTTGCTTCAATTTTGTTTCATGGATGCAGACATTCCAGAAAACTAAAGAAATGTGCTGCAATAGAACAAACAGCAGCAGGAATTCACATTATTAATGATGGCTTCAAGTGACAACAAGAAATCTCTAATTAATCCTAAAGAAGTTTAAACTGGTGGATTTGTAGGTCTGACTCATGGTCCTGACTGGCTCAGAACTGGACCTTCCTGCATGGCTAGGTGATTAAAGCATGAGGTGGTTGGGCCCCGGGGCCTCAGCCACGTTAATGCGCCCCTGACTATGAGTCACAGCTTGGTCAGATGTGTAATGATGCATTTACACACCTTTATTGGCTCCTATCGTGCTGCTGGATGCTTCTGTCTGGACTCTAATCTCTGAGCAGTGATTCTGCAGAAAGTCCCTGATTACAGGACAGCTACGTGGCACCGGCACAGCCCAGCAGCAGCAGCCAGCGTTCAGCCCCCACGACCGCTCTTCAGATGACTTTATCAGCTTATTTACTGCGGTATGTTTTCAGGGGGCATGAGTGTTAAACTGATACTTTCCAGGACTTATTTGAGAAGCTGCTGGTCACATGGAGGAGGCTACAGCTGGATGAGAGAAATAAAGTTTATAACCAACTCCTCCATCATGACCACCTCATCCCCCACGTGTAGCCCTCTCAAACAGCGTCTGTGTGGGCTTTCTGCCTCCAACCTTCCGCGACAGGCAGGCAGCGTGTTCCTGGTGGTTCCATACCTTCAGTCCGGTGGAAGTCCTCCGCAGCAGGCTGCAGTCACTCCGGCCCGCTGATTGTTTCCAGCTAAAGCTGTAAAGTTAAAGGTTTTGGCGTTCACGATCAGATGTTTGCTGCTGTACGGTGGCCTGTGAGGACCAAAAAAACAGATGACAACTCAGTTTTTCTAAAAATCTGTGTAACTCAGGAGTAATGCTCACAACACTCCGAACATGTGCGTTTGATACTGGAGAGACTCGGACGAGACCATCTAAGTGGGGGTCAGGGGTCATGTTCACGTGACGTTAAACTCTAATAGCGGCTTTCTGATTCCAAACCTTTATTTAGTCTATTTAGTTAGTATCTAATACTGGATGGACTGGAGTAGGAGCTAGAGCAGGAAGCGGGTTTGACTCAAACACATAGCGAACAAAAACAGACACCCCTGAATAAATGGAGACTTGTGAGCTTCCGCTTCTTTTTAAAGTGACAGGCTTACCAAAATAAGAGTCACAACAAAACGTTATGTGAAGAGCATTTTTCCTCATACAGACAGTGGCGCCCCCAGAAAAGTTTCATAGGGGTGGCCATGGGGCCTTAGAAAATTGTGGGGTGGCACCAAAGACTGTATATATAAGGGGTGGCACACCAAATTGATCCTTATGGTAACTCTGGGAAAGTTTAGCCTATGGTGATGTAATAAATGCTCCTTTATTCGTTTACATAAAAAAACAAAATGCATCCAACACACATCAAATTTAAAAAACAAAATTTTTTTAGAAAAAGACATTTGAAACAGTCATTTGATGTGTTGTTTCAACATTTATTTTAGAATTTACAACTGATTAATTCGCCTGTTTCTGCACCAAAACATTCACAAAAACTCTGGTGATTAAAATTTTTGTTTTGAAAATGGTGAGCAGCAGCGACGTAAATATGTTTATTAAATTCTGATTATTTATTCATTAAATGTATCATTTTATAGGGTTTTACATGTCCTCATTAAATAAGTTAAATTTGTTTGTGTTAACATTAATATGACTTATTAAAGAACACTGGTCTTCTCTGGAGTGGCCAGTGGGGTGGCCAGCAATTTTCTCGGGGTGGCCATGGCCACCGCTGGCCACTCCTTGGGGGCACCACTTGCAAATTGTTTTTGCTTTTTTGTCCCTAATGTTTCAGATCAACAAACAAATTTATTTGTAAGACAAAGATAACAATGGTCAAAATAAAGATTTCAAATAAGAAATTCATTGATTGAAGGGTAAAAGACATGTGGACAAGTAGCTGTCCCTTCACAAATCATCAATTTACTGTGACTAAACACTTTGGAAATCTGAGTTCAGATTGACAAGCCACAACCAGGCCTTCCAAGTCCAGACTGGTAGGATGATGAAACAGAACCTGTCTAACAGTAGGTACGTGAAACAAACGCAAAAATTAAAGACTCAGAAAGCATTCTAAAGAAACATCTACTGCAGGTCAGAGGTCATGATTCAATAATAGGATAGAAATTTGACCCCGATGACCTCAAAGACTGGTTAAACATTCTGTGCATGGAGGAAATAATATTGGAACTGACATCTGGAGTAATCCCAGAAAAACACCAATAGTCAAGCATGGTAGTGGTAGTGTGATGGTCTCAACTTTAAAAATGCCTAAATGATGCATTTGACCGTATAAACTATACAGCATGCGCTCTAATTCAATTTCTCTGTGAGGTTTGAAACGGATCCCATTTTTCCTAATTTGAGGGATATTTGCTCCTGGAAATATAACAATGACATAGCTATATTTTAATTTATTCAGAAATACCAAAAACTGCTGCAACAGTCCAAACAAAAGCACCAACACAGATGTAGAAACACTTGAGTTTATTCTCAACAGAAACCAACAAGTGCAGTATTTTCAGCAAAATAAATGGGGGGGGGGGGGGTAGTGTAATCAGAGCAGCCATAAAGTGCAGACACAAAAACTTGGTGTGTTAATAAACAATAAAAATCTCATGTTTGACTTCCTTAGACCTGTAAGTCCTAGTGTTGTGCACATTTTGGTTTTTGGATTCTTCAGATCAGATTTAACACCCATGCAGCCTCCTTCATCGCAATCGTCATTAATACAAAACCCACCCAAGCATGAGTGATTTTTTTTTTCTGACAAACTTTAACAGTCCAGCGAACCGTTAGCAGAACCGATCTTTGATCCTTGTCATCCAGCCTCAACACAAACATCTGAACTGAATATTTTTGCCTCCAAATGACCTTAAATGTATCATTTCAGACATTGTGAAACGTGCTTCTGTGTAAAACTTATTAATCCTCTCTTACCTGTTGTAGACAGCTTCCTGAACAGCCTCGGTTTGGAGAAATAGAGTTTATATGAGGTCTGATCTCATTCATGACCAAATTTTGATTTCTGCCATCCTAAAACAGCTCATTACAATGCCGTCAAATCTGCATGATATGATATTTACATGAATTTTTTGTTTTTTTAGAAGCATCAACAGTCAAATGTTGCATTTATAAAACATCTGCATAAATTGCTGTGAAATAAAGGAGACTGGAGATTTCGTAATAGCTCATCAGTCCTGTAGGATGTAAACTCTGTTTCTTCAAACAGAGGCTGTTCATGAAGTCATATATAACAAATAGGTCAGAAAAACAATTCATAATCGACCAAGCATCCATGTTAGCGTGTTTTTACAGACATGCCACATATTTGGGTATCACCTCATTGATCTGTGCTCGTTTTTGTGCTGATTCACCTTTGTGCTGAGTCATGTTTCAGTCAGACAGGTGATTTTACATCCAGGTGTGTGTCTCTGCTGCCACGGTAACAAAATAAAGCCAGAATCGGGTTAATTCAGGATAAAAAGAAGCAATACAAAAACCATCATACTTGGGTTTAAAAAGGATGTAAGAACGCACATGGCCTGTGTTAAAGTAGGAATATTTAACAAAATAGCTCATACAAAACTTTAATACATGAAAGTACAATTAAAACTTTTCTTTATGCGTTTGTTTGTCACTTGGATCCGTAAGAAGAGCCTCAGACGAGCGTCTGAGTGTGGCAGAGCGGACGTTAACTGGAAGCTAATCTGACAGAAAAAACCTGTCTTACTCTTTTCTTTGCATTTCAGGAGCTACTGATGCATCACTCATTCCTATATTTCCCACAATGCCACTGCCTCCTGGACAGCTTCTTTCTCCATCTTTATTCTTAAACCTGCAGATATCAAGCAACGATGACCACTCGGGTGTTTTAACTCCGATATCTGAGGTCCTGAAATGCAAAGAAAACCACAAACAGCTTCTTTCTGATCTTTCTCTCATCCTTCTGAGGGATGCTCAGTCTGTTTCCTCTTGTAAAAACAAACCGACTCCGTTTATCTCACTGCTAACTGGAAACTGAATCCTCCTGAACACAAACAGCAGCATGTAAGGTTATTTTGTGGCCAAGAATGAACCGTTTAGGTGTTATTCTTCAGAACTGGACTCCCTACAGCTTTCCCTCGGCTCTGCTGTGAGACTTTAACGCTGCCGGCTCTGATTTGTGCAACAAACCACAGAAGATTAAAAACAGAGCCAAGTACAGTAGGAGAAGACAGGATGACCCCCACAGAAAGCACTGATCATGGAGGTAATCAGGTGAGAAATTAGCACGATGACATCTGGTGTCAATGAGAAATCAGACAGAGGAGCAGAATCCAAATGATACCAAACCCGCTGGTTCAGGTACGTAAACACCTGGTGGAGGTCCGGTTCTGCCCGTCACTGGTCTCGAGCTTCATACAGCAGCTTGGCTGCCTGTTAGGAAGACAAAGGGCAGAGTTAGAAGAAATCAGTTTTTTTAGCCTGGAATCTAGATCGAAGCAAAGTTGACGGTCTAGCAACGCTCCACTGGAACCTCGCAGCCCCAGCTAGTATTGTGGCTGGCCAATCACAGCGCGTTTATTTAGAAAAACTATGTATTATTTTATGTTTTTTTATGTTTTATGTAGTTCTTCCATGATGTAATGGCGGACTGCCCCGTTGACTGACATCCGGCCCAATCGCAGTGCTCTATTGGTTTGGTGGGCCAATCACAGCTCCTTATGGCCCTTGTCATAAATACAGAAACTTTTAAAACAGCAGATTCTATGAAGCTTATGATGTTCTGCATGATAAACGAGTGAAGAGGAAGAAGGAGGAGGAGGAGGGTGATGCTGGTCTGGAGAACTGGAATCCCACTCCTGAGTCCTAGAATGCAGTTAAAGTAGCTCTCCAGAGTATTTCTTTTATCTGATGGCACCATCTAGTGGCTGTCAAGCATATCGCACCAATAGTCGGTGGACTCTGTAATTTAAGATGGCGACTGCACGTTTCTTGTTTATGAATGTGCTTCTGTAGCCGACAAACAGAGCTAAAACACGTTGTTTTACAAGTATTATTCTCATGTCATGTTGTGTTTTCATATATTTATATTTTAAAGACTTACTTGTCTGTGAAAAGTTCATCAACGCTGCTTCAGCCGAGGTACTTCCTTTATTTTTGAAGCACATAAGCGGTAGTCTAACGCTATTGGTTCCCGCATGTTCTGTTTGCTGATTTTACATTCAGACTCATTTAATGTTAACGAGTTTACCTGGAAAGTAGGAAAGTTCCAAGTGATCCTAGACTTTTGGGTGTTAGTTCAGCTGTTCACGGGGCTGAAGCAACCCCGGCTGCAGCTACTGACCTTGTGCATCGCAACCAGCCAGAGCGACGCCGCCTTCTTGTCATCGGCCACCTCCAGACGGAGCTGCTGGACGTCCTGACAGCCCATTGGTTTGTAATGCAGCAGCATGCCGCTGGCTCGAGATGTCCCTCCTACACACACACACACACACACACGTTAAACACAGAGCTGCTAAAGTATGTTGTGTGGATGATTTAAATGAAGGAACTGGACTCAGATCTCACTGATGAACAAAAAATGTTTGTTCTCCTCTCAGATGGAACCGAGAGAGGAACATCAACAGGTGGATGTTTACAAACACAATCAGAAAAAGGGATTTCTAAAAAGAATCGGAGTCACTAAAAGTGTTCTAGATCTAGATCTATTGATAAATTTACATATAGAAAGACAGGAGGACATGCATTAGGACAGACAGGCTTTTAGTGAAGAATCCAGCATCAGCTCACAAACTCAGTTTACCAGCAACTCTTGGCTGTCTGTAAAAATAAAATCACTTTCTTGGGGTAAATTTGTTGGTTCTTTGTGACGTTTCACCCTGAGCTGAGCAGTTCTGGAGTTTGAGAGGCGGGAGAACAAAAATTCATGCAAACACAAAAATCAATGACTGAGTGGTGGGGAGGAGGAGGAGGCCGACCTTCAGAGATACAGTGACTGTCCAGCAGGCTGGTGTAAGTGTGAATATCAGAGTCTGAGCCCAGAGGAAGAAGAACCGCCAGCCAGAGTCAGAGCAGCACAGGAAACGGGGAGGGGGGGGTTAGTCAGAGGCAACGTTAACCAGACGTTTAGTCACAACGTTTAAAGCACAAATCAATCATAAAGTTTTGATCGTTTCCTCTGTCACAGAGAGACTCTCACCTCCTGGACTCGTCCCGTCCGTCAGGATCTGCATGCTGGAGATCCGAGACAACTCCACCTCAAAATGAGTTTCACCATCGAGGAACAGGTATCTGAAAACCAGAGCAGGTGTCACACATGGATTTACAACCAATTCTGTCACATCTGAGACCCGAATCTGGATCTAAACAACCAGTCCGGTGGTTTCATTTCCACCATGGACTCACCGGTGGTTGTTGGACAGGCGGCACGTCATGGTTTCAGACTTCTCCGATGTTCCCAAGGTGACTATAAAGGAGCCTCCTGGAAGCAGGGGAACACAAACGTCTTCATGTGTGACACAAAAGTTAGCCAGAGTAAAGCCCAGATTCAGCCGCTCACCTCCCAGAAGCAGTTTCAGCTGCTTGTCGTAGAACTCCACCTCCTTCTGGGAGAGCAGGCTGCACTCAGCACACTGCCTCACCGGGTCCACGAAGCACATGCGGGGCAGCGCCACCTTCTTGCTGCAGCACTTATCGCAGAAACAGCGGCCGCAGCGCCTGCAGTGGTGCTGCAGGGGCAAAAACACACCGCTTTACTCGTGAGCTCCTCGTGGCCGCGGCCCACGTCGGGCTTCATGTTGTCAATAAAAACGTGCTGAGTGAAAGCTAACGACTCAACCTGGATTTAGCCATGGAACGCTGATGAAAAACGTCATGTTATGGGTTTAGTATGATAACAAAGAAGTTTATCTTATTAAATAAAAACAGAAAACAGGTGTGAGACTCAGAATAGCTTTTAAATGTCTTCTTTCTGGCTCAAGTCTGAGCGGGGACAACTAAAGCAGAGGATTCAGGAGAAAAGAACTTCCCTTTAATCGGGGTTAGGGATTTCTTCACACAAAATCAGAAACAGGAAACAAGATCACAACCTAAGCCTCGGCTGAGTGGTGTCAGTGTGCTGCTGCAGGCAGGACAGACCTTTCTCCTGATGAAGTCGAACTTGGTGTCACACTGCATGCATCTCGGACACTGTGGAAGGGGGAGGGGGGACAGGATGTTACACAACATGCTGATCTGAGCACATTCCAGTGACATGTGGTGAGGTTCATGACTGGGGAGGCGCCGACTGCTCTGGAGGCAGACGTACAAATATATGATCTCAAACTAGAAGCTTGCATTTTAATTTTGACCTGGAATGAAATATTTTGTTGTTTTAAAACTTGTTAGTCATGTTGGCGATATGGCCTAAAATCAATATCACAGTATTTTGAGGAGTTCACCTCGATAACGATAAATGGACGATAACTACATGTGCAAAAACAAAAGTTGTCCACTAGATGGGGCTGTCACGTGTATTATGTTGCGTCACGCGGTCATGTGACTGGAGGTGGTACAGCTTCTTAAAGGGATATGAACGTTGCCACCCTACACACATCTTTTCATTTTTTTATTACCAAGTTTATTTACATGAGAAAAATTATATCGATAAAAGTCAGATTTGATAAATGTTTGATTTATTGCCCAGCCCTAGTTGGCGATATAAAGACAGATAGCAGTGGGCGTGCACCAACTTCCTGTTTTTAGTCGAGGGCCGTCCCAATACTCGCACTATGGTTCTCAGCAAAGTGCACTTGGAGGAAGTGCACAGTAAGGCTTCGAGTGTGTAGTACACAAGTGTGCAAAAAATTGCCGAATTGAGACAGGGAGCATTGCATCATCAATAAGCTTCTGCAATGTCACCAGATTTATTTCCATCCAGTGTTGCATTAATGTTTCACCAAGATCTTGCATTGATGATGGTAGAGTCTGACCACTGCACCATGCCTTCTCCAGCACATCCCAAAGATTCTCAATGGGGTTCAGGTCTGGACTCTGGCATTGTCATCTTGGAATATGGCCGTGCCATCAGGGAAGAACAAATCCATTGATGGAATAACCTGGTCATTCAGGATATTCAGGTAGTCAGCTGACCTCATTCTTGGAGCACATCCTGTTGCTGAACCTAGACCTGACCAACTGCAGCAACCCCAGATCATAGCCCCACCCCCACAGGTTTGTACAGTAGGCACTAGGAATGATGGGTGCCTCTGTGCTGCCCTTCAGACCAGCTCTTTCTAGCCATTGGTAGGATTTCTTGATATCCGCCACTTCAGTTATCTGTTGGTGGTACATCCCATGTAAGGGTTTGCCCCCCCCACCCCCACTATGGTATTTCCAGCACCTCCTGTTCGCCATTGTCTGAGACATTCACTGAGTACGTCATCTGTTGGGGCCTTGTCCTTGATGTACTTATGGATCTTGGAAGTTTCATCCTGGACAGTGGCTCTCACACTCACTAGTCCACGGCCTCCTTCCTTACGGCTAGTGTAGTCTCAGGGTGCTGGATTTGGGATGGAACCCTCCATGCATGGTTAGGAGCTTCCGTGTCTTAACATCTGTGGTCTGTATTTCTTCCTTCGGCCAGCTTATTTTTCCTGCAGGATATCTGGTTACTGGCAGGGCGTAGCTGTTTATTGCCAGGATCTTGTTCTTGCCATTAAGCTGACTTCTTAGGACTTGCCTTACTCGTAGTCACTTGGCTGTGGCTCCTTTCCTTGCAGCCTCATCGAGGTTGGCATTAGCTTGTGCCATTTTTGAAGCAAAAGTGGAATTTACAAATAAACTTATTTTCAAATACATTTACTGGGCCGCCCCACTCATTCTTTATTAGGCCCGGCCGAAAATGAGTTTCTGGCTACTGAGGAAACGGCTAAATTCAGCGATTTTGACCATATATATATAGACCAGTCAGTGGGCACATTGATTTTATATTACTTGTCACGGTGACTGCCTCCTCTGGCCCATTCCTCCTCTACAGCAGCAGCTGGGCTCGGTTCGGCTGGGATCCACACGGATCAACAGCTGCTAAAAGCTGCGCTCAAAAGTCTAAAGATTGTCTAAATAAACAGATTAATCCAGTCAGCAGTGATAAATCATCAACCGCGTGTCATACTAAGTAAACTGTGGACTTTGGCTGTTGTCTTATGTGGCACAGAAACTGAGACAGAGACATTCCTTTACAGGAGGATGAACTGATGCTATTAGCATTAGCTAAGTGTGTACGTGACCGCGGGCTAACACGCACAACAGCGAGACAGTTTCCACGTTGACGAACTGCTACGTGGATTAAAACGAGGACTGGTTCTGACGGCTGGTTCCAGTTGTGGGCGGACTGGTGTCTGCAGCTGTAGCTGCTTGCAAGGCCCAGTCCAGGAGACAGCTGCGTGTGCAGAACCACATTAAGCTAGCCGCGGTCTGCTGAAGAAAACCGGAAATGGAACTTTTAATTCTATAAAAATAAAAGCCCACACTATTGAACAACAAAATACATTACAGTTTTACTTTATTGGTTTTATACAATGAGTAATCATATATATATTAAGATAAAAATAAATGTAAGATAATGTTAATTAGAATCATTTTAGATGTAAGCCTTTGACTTTAAACATGTTTTGGCAATGTTTATATTACGTAAGCATGTTTCATGTAAAATACAGCCTAGAAATCTAGACAGACAGTAGCCGTAGCAAAATGATTTTGCTCTGCATGTCGGTCTAGCCACGCTCCATTGGATCCTCCGCAGCTATGGTTACTCTGGTGCCAATCACAGCGATCTATCTGTTTGGTGGGCGGGATGTTACTGCGATGGAATGAAACTAAGTTGGCGATGGCTCGTTTGACGGCATCAACTTTGGACTATTTAGACTTGGGCTTTTCTTTGAGTCAAGAGCAGAAAAGGTACTTAAGTTTATTTAGAATAATTATGTATTTTCCTCTGCTTTGACAGTGTATGGCGGACTGCCCCGTTGACTGACATCCGTAGCAGTGAGTACATCATGTTGTAAGTTGGTCAATAGCATGTAGAGACAGTTTGAAAGAGAACAATAGATCCTGCCCCATGACTGAAAGCCATCAATGGGTCATGGCCAGACTATATATTAGCATTTGGCAGGCTATATAAAATATTAATTAATCTGATATGTTTCATGGTGGATTTGGATACGAACACAGATTCAATATATAAATGTGTAGTATATTTTACCATTAATGAACACTACCACCACTAAAGTTCACTAATGACAGATTCGTTATGAATTTGATCTTATATCAAACAATCAGCAAAAAATATTCCAAAATAATTGTAAAAATGTGGCATCTTTAGTAAATTGACGCCCTGCAGTTTTTATTTTGAAAGCGCCGACCGGAAATAGAACGTTTCCGTTCTCAGCTTGCTTCTGTTCGGGTTCTCAGCTCTTCTGATTGTTACTTGGTGGCTCACCTCTTTGTCCGGAACCCACTGCGGCTCGTCCAGCGAGAACGGGCTGTTAAAGGCACCGTTTTCAGGGACCATCCGCAGCCCGCTGGGGCTGCGCACCAGCTTCTTCCCATCTGGAACTGAAGACATTTCCTTGAAAGCGGATGTTTTCTGCTTCTCTTCTTCTTCAACCACAAACTCCCATAAGGACACGCCCACCAGAATGATTGACAGAGCGCTCGACGAACCAGAGCGCAGATCTGGAATCACATGGTTCTACTAGTGCCTGGAATGTTTTTCTTTCCATCTGTTGTGATATTACTGGTTATAAAGACGTAACACATTAAAGTTAGTTTTATTTTATTAAATTACGAAAACACAAATAAAATGTAAAGCAAAAGGTCAAAAATCACAGTAAGCATCATTAATGTGATCATTTTATTCTTCAAATGAAGTAAAGATGATCCGTTTCTGCAAGACAAACATCACTTCAGCTCTCACAACAAAATAGTGGTAGAAAAATCCAATAGCAAACAGGTTTTCCCTAAATTACAGTGCATTTAAGAAGAAAACAGCATATTGTCATGACATTTACACAAACTTGTGCCCATTCCTTCAATGTGATCAAGTTTCTCCTGAGCAACAACCAGTCTCTAAAGTTCCTTACCAGCTTCTCAAAGGGTAGAGAAGAGGGACGAGGCCAGTTTAAACCAGGAACATTTTTATACAGAACGCACAGACAATGAGTGTTTTATGTTTAATAAGTGCAACTTAGAACTAAGAACGTGGCATTAAATAAACGACTCACTGATCTGTTCTAATCATTTCTGTCTGTGCATAAACAAATAATGTCTTCATGTTTAAAACTTTATCCTGAGAACATATTTGCACGGCAGCCTAACTGCTGGAAGCAGAAATCACATGAATGAAACAACAAACCTTCCCCTTGAACCTTCCCATTGCCTCCAAAAACAGACAAACCTTCCATTTACATTCAAACATTATGAAATCATTCAGTAAAGGATCTATTTGCATTTCAAAATATGCAGGAACAGTTTGATCTCATGATCAGTTCTAAAATTTGGTGCAAATTTACTTTAGACAAAGTAAGGTGAAATAATTGAATTGTAAATAAATAAATAAAAGAAGGTAAAAATAATCTTTTCTACTCTTTGTATAAAAAAGAACTGAAAAATATGAAATAAAAAGGTTTATTTCACTTTAAGATTCATGAGAAAAATACTACTAAATCAATTTAGAATCAGACATTTGAACTATAAAGGCAGGAAATGTGAAACATTAAAGGTGCAATATGTAAGAATGACATCTTGTGGTCAAAATTGGGTACTGCAGCCCATTTTTCTAAGCAAGATATTACTCTCTCACTGTTGTTCTGTGAGTTCATGGCTGTTGCTAGTTTCCCCTATTGCACACTGGAAGCATCAGCAGTGCGGAATGGCAGCAGAATGTCACTGCTTCAAATTAGTTTGACTCCCTGATGAAGGCTACATTGCTGAAACGCGTTGGAGTCTTTTAGAAAGGTCATATGTGACCTAGCCATTACAATAAAGGCTTTTTAACTTTTTCCATTTGAGAGTGCCTTGGAGTTTCTTTTTGTATCTTCGACTTAATCTTCCCATCCAAAGAACACCTCAAACAAACTTATGTTGAGTCCAGGAAGCGCTCCTTGTTAGAAGTTTTTTTTTTAGAAACCATTATAGTCTGTGGGGGTGATTCAAACCAGCTGCGCCGCGGCAATTTTTAGGCGCATCCCAGAAGCGGCACACCACACCGCTAAAGATAGGATGGGGTTCTATTTTTGCCGCGAGCCGCTTCTGGGATGCATCAATTTCCACAGTTAACATAGGGCTAGACAGGAAATCACATGCGGTTTCAGTGTAAAATGCTCAGTAATTTTCAAAGTAAAAGACTATTGCAGCGATGCAATTTCATATCTATGTAGATTACGTCTATATGTGTGACCTCACGGCTTATTTACTCCCTGTATCTTTTGAAAAGTGCAGCGGTGTGTTTTTCATGGCCTCATGGCAGTGGAGAGGAACAGCATTATAAATGACATCAAACAGCGATGTCAAACATGAGTTCCTTCTTTTTGGTTTAATGGCGGATGGCTGAGAATCCGCTTCACAGCTGAGATTCTCCCGGTGTGCACTGGCACGCGGCGAAACTCGCGAGTCAACTGTTCCACTGCTGTTCCGCGACGCTGATGCTTCCAGTGTGCAGTAGGCTTTACGGATCAGCACCAGAAGATTCTAGATGACAAGTGAAGACGAGTCATACTCAATAAGTTGATAAGTAGATAAATACATTGTCATATCTGTCGTTAGCACTCTTGGGTGTTTTACGGTAGGGAGCACTTACTACACTTATTACGGTAATTTTTCTCCAGCATAGAGGAAGTGTTGTTTTATGTCGTCATGCTGTTATAGTTCTGAACAACTCATTAAAGAAAGTAACACACCACGATTGACTCATTATTCACTTCACACATACATTTCACTGTAATATCGAGTTGAGATATTTTTAAAGTAAAGTTTCACTGTATAAATCTTACATATTGCTCCTTTAAGGCCTGATTTAGTCATTACTGAAGACTTTTCTTTATGTTTACACCACAGCCCGATCATGCATTCATCAAAGCTGTAAAGTTAAAGTTATGTGCCGTATGACTCATTCGAGAGAATAAATGTGTTGAGCTGAGCTGAAGGTGGTCTAAGCTGGGCTTTAATGCTCCAGCTGGGTTCTTTAACAGGAGAAACCTGACTTAAGACTTTTACAACAAACATAAGGCATAAGGTGATTTAAATACGGTTTAAAAGCATTGTGGACTTTGCAATAAAGCACTAGAGAGAAAATAAACTAGGGTTACATTTCTACCATTGGAAGGAGAAACTCCAGCTGCTGTAGAGAAAAACGTACATTTTTGGGGATTTTCTCAGATAGAGAAATAAAGTTTTATTCAAAACAAAATAATCAGGAAAAGAATGAATTCTGATCATATTTAGTATGTTTTGTGTATTTTAAATAACATTTAAATAACTATTCTTAATCAATATTTTGGTTCAACTTTACTCACATGGTAGAGCTTTGTCTTGAATAAACGTCTGGAAGCATTTTGTAAGCTAATAAATGATCTGTCTGAGCAGACAGGCTTGTTGTGTAACAAAAAAAAAAATTTAAAAAACATAGTGAAACAGGACAGAAGGAAGCAGCTGAGATGATCAACATAAATACAGTTTATAACCATCTAAAGCTTTACATTAAAGGGGTTTTATACACCGACTGAGTTCCACTCAGGTCTCATTGGGTTAAATGTGTAAAATGAAACTAAAGCTAGCGAGACTCGTCGGTTTGTCTCGTTCAACACGCTGAACCACCTAAAGAGACCGGAGTCTACGGAGAAGAAGATAAAACATAAATGGTCTTGAAAGTGATGGGTTATTTTAGTAACACCACTAAAAAAAAAGATTGAGTTTAGTGATTTAATTTAATAAAACCAGGGTGTTTTATTGGCCAAAATGAATAAACACCATTTAAATAAAATTATTTCACTTGAAGAGCGTATAGATCATCACTGAAGAGATGTTTTAGACCATTTCTGTGTGAAACTTATAAAAATATAATAACTATCTAGCCTGTAGTAGACAGCCTCCTGAACAGCCTTAGTTTTAAAAAATAACGCTTGTTTCCACTATCGAAACTTCCCAGCATGCGTCACCAGGCTGGCCAAAAAAGGCAATTTTCTGGAACTTTCGGAGTACCTGAACAGGAGTACGTACTCAGAAAGATCCGGTACAGTAGCTGAGCGGAACTTTTAGTTACCTCATGCTGATTGGTTTTAACTCAGTAGGAAATGACATCAGCAGACTTGTTCAAAACAACCGGCATTAGTAAAATTAGAAGAGTTGCTGGAGAAGCAGAATGAAAGCAGAAGCAAATAAGCACCGTTAGTGCTGCTTTAAATTTGCCGTTATTAAACTCACAACACCGAACAACGCAGCGGAATTCCCCCACGACGACGTAATTCACGGGGCTTTGTTGTCTCACAGAGCGCCGTAAAAAACGGTTCTTCTGGTCATTGAACGCAACATTTTACATCACGCAGCTGCTCTCCTGGTCCTCTGAATGGATTAAATTGCCGTATTTCAACAGAATAAAACTTTTAATGTTACTGTGGACACTTTTTGGCGCTCATCAGTGACATCACTGGCCCAATCCCAATACTCGCACTGCGCCCTACGCCCTTCTGTGAAGTGCACTTAGAGGAGGTGCGCAGTAAGGCTTCGAGTGCGTAGTGCACAAATGTGCCGATTGGGACCATGACGCATGCCAGGATGCCGGTTGCTGTTTGTGCTACTTTTATTTTTTAAAAACTTTATTAACAACTTTCAAACAAACAAAATTTACATTCGTTGCTGTCCATATTAAATCTTAGTCTAAAATATTCAGAGCATGAATAAATATCATTAATCGTCTTAAAATGAACTTCTTTCATTTGAAAATACATGTTTTCAGAAAAGGCACTTGAGCCATTGCTCCGCCTTCTTCTCAAACTTCCCACGCAGCAATGGATTAATACCCTTGTTCGAAGTCCACATCGATGCAGACTTGGGCGAAGTGCGGATTAAGGGTGCACCTTCCACACTTGAAAATCGGGACACCCTACTCACTCGCACCCCTGGCCGGGAACGCGCAATCGAAGGGTGAAAGGGTGGAAGTGCAAGTATGCAAGTCCTGAAAGGGCTGAATTTGTATGGAGACGCAACAGCTGAGAGGACTGGGCCATGGTATCTCTCTGTGAATTTCCCCCTCCCAGAATTTACCCTGAAGTTCCGACAATGGAAACACGCCTAAAGTGTTTATGCGCTACTGAAGGCAAAGATTAAAAATAAATTGCAGTGAAATTTCAAGACATTAAGATGGAAGCAAAACATTTTGGTCATATTAATAAAATAACATTAATTAATTAGCCCTATTAGACAAACAATTTCTCTGCACTGAGGCTGTTCAGGAAGCTATTATTTATCATTTTTACACAAAAACACCCTTAAAAATATCCACAACCACCCCTTTGCTCTGGTTCACGTTTGGGTTTTGTTTTTCAGAACAAAATGATTGGAAAACTAAAACTTCATGTTTTTCTCTGCCTTCAAACAAGCTCTAGTGTAGCTTAAAATAAAGTCCAAGTATAATAAATAGATGAGCACACAATCACAGAGAACGCATCTGTACAGAAACCAGAGCAGCGTACATTCAGGAGCACAAACTCCTCTCAGGTCAAAGGTTAAAACCTGGGAAGTACCACGTCTTTGTGTGAGGCTGAAGTAGAGTACGGGTGAGACGAGGCTCCGGTAAGCAACTATTTACAGCAAGGGCAGGTCACAGGTCAAAGGTCACGTCCTTCAAGGCGCCAGGTTGGTGTGGCTGGCACTTAGGTCGTGGTTCTTTCTCAGACGATTATTTCGTTCCTGGAGGAAACAGGAAGTTAGACATCAGAGCTGCTGAGCTGAAAATAATAAATGCTTTAGAAAATTGTGGATTAAATGTTCTACAATTTATTTATTATAGATTTTATTGTATTTTGATTAGTTGCAATATAAAGCCCAGTTTGTTTTTTGTTCTTTTATTGGTTATCGTATATTCATGGGACAAAAGAAGGCCCACCGTCCTACACCTCTCAGCTTTTACACATCAGGACAAGTCTGGACTGAAAAGCCTGCTGCTAAACTGATTATCAGTGAGAGCTCCTCCGGAGCATAAGGGTGTGTGTTAACGGCAGTGACTTTAGAGAAGAACTGGTTGCTACCTATGACTCTGGATAGGGTTAAAGGTCATTTACAAACACTGGGGTTCATCATTCTAGAGAGAGATGAATTACAAGTCAAAAACGTTTAAGACAGCTGGTGATTTTCTCAGCAGACGTGGATGTAAACAATTAGAAAAGTTGTTTGGAAGGAGAAAAACTTTCTAAAAGTAACATGGCAGCAGGTCAGGAGTTCACATAGCTGCATCTGAGTGGACCACAGTATAGATGTTTACCCATAATGCACAGCACCAACCATGTCTGTAAAAACCAAACAGCACAAATAACCAAAGACCAGCTGTCAGCATGATGGTGGAGGGCTGATGGTTTGGGCTCCTTACAGAGTCCACCATGAAGTCCTCCAGAGTCTAATGAGGGTCCATCTGTCTGTCAGCTGAACTATGGATCAAACCTGCACCAGATTAAAATACTGCGGTGGGACCTTCAGAGAGCTGAGCAGAACCAACAAACACCTGCAAACGTTGTAAAGAAGAGGAGACCAAGAGCCCTCCACAACGTGAGACTGATAACATTGGTCAGAAAACACCTAAAAGACGCTGACGCTAAGGTGGACTGAGACATTAAATCATGAGGGTGAACTTCCTGTTCCTCCAGTGGCTGCAAATCCAGATCCTGCGTTTCAGACGCCAACATCATAAAGTCATTTTAGGAAGTGTCCTGGGTTCATCTCCAGAGTGTTTGCCACACGCTTTAATTACAGCTCTAAGGCACCTTTCCTGCTCTTTAGGTAATCCACCACAGCTGTAGTCTTTAAGGGGGAAATATGAAAAACTCACCTATTGCATGCTTTTGTGCTGCCACAAGGTTCTCTACTGCCTCTATAAACACTCCAGACAGATGGTAAAAAAAATCCATCCATCTATTTTCTATCAGTGATTAGTTTTAAGAATTATGTCCCTAAAACAAGCCATTTCAAAAAGTCCCCATTTGTGATGTCACAGATGGGGAAAGTAGAATAGAACCACCTGTCACATGCATGAGAGCCGCTGCTGGAGGAGCAGTGGCTCTACTCTGAGCCCTTCCCGGGTATGGGAGCTTCTCAGCTTATAGCAGCCTGAGCGGAGGTTATGTGGGCGTGGCCAGCTCCAGCAGGTTTTCTTAAAGTGACAGAGCCCTGAAACAGCTCATTGTGGAAGCTACTGAAAGAACAAAACAGCTTATTTTGAGAGGGCTCTAGTGCAAAGAACTTCATAAACATGTTTGTTTTCGACTATATAAATATTATAACTTTTAAAAAAGTAATTGAATGTCTTTGTTAACATAGTGGCTACAGAAAACGCGCTAAAATCTTTTAAAAAGGTGCAATTGTGAAGGTTTCATAGGGGGCCTAAGTCTCCTCCCCTTCCGGTCGGCTCACAGGTCCCTGAACTGGGCTATAAGTTCACGGATATCATATGAGAAATCCATGTTACATAACAAATGAGATCAAAAAATATCTTTTATAACCTCATTGACTTGCATTAATTTTTTCTTACTTCCAGGAACCCATGGTCCAGCAGCAGATGGGGGTGACTTAGGCTCCCTATATTGTTTTAAACATCAGATTTTTGATCCTTCCTGCTAAAACCTTTCCATCTCCTGGAAATTCCCGATGGAGTCCTTACTTGGTAGGGGTCTCTGGAAGTCTTGTCCTGCAGGTTAAGCACGCCCAGAGAGCTGGCTCGCTTCATGCTGCACCCACATGCAGGAAGGCAGGGGGGGGGGGGGTCAGAGGTGGAGTGGAAAGTCAGGCACATGAGTGAGTTCAGTGGTTACATGGTGGTTAATGACATCATCACGTGTATGGTAGTTTCACACCATGAATTATTATTATTTTTTAATTCCATGAAGGTTAACTCTAAAACTAAATTTGGATTATTGAGTTATCGGGTGATTCTGTAATGAGACATTTTTCATTAATATTTAAATACAAATATGTTAGAAACAAAGCTTGAAGCAGAGTTTTTACTTCTGGCCTTCAGAAACAAATTTAGATCAGCAAATAGATGATAACCTGAGTAAATACAAGATGCAGTTTTCCAATGATGGCTTCATTTAGGGAACAAAATCAACCTGGCTGGATGTGATTAACCAGGTTATTTATGGTTAGAGCTCAGCTCCAGCAGCAGCCACACCCAGACAACAGAAAGCAGGCTAAAAGAGCTGAAAGAACACATCCAACAGCCTCACATGGAACAGGTCAGAGCTTGGGACTCAATGACTCCACGGGAGAGTTCACAGGTAAAAAGACCCGTCTGACATTTACCAGAGGTCATCCTGATAATCCCAAAGACTTCTGGGTAAATATTCTGTGGACTGACGAGTCACAGTAACACTAAAGCATCCTAGTCATGGTGATTTCAGACGATTCTGTGAAGAAGAATGGGATGAAACTCCACAGCAGTCATCACACAGGATCCAGTTGGTGCCTCCAAGAGCGTTAGAGCCTGTTAAAATGGTCCGGATCTACATAGCACCTCCTAGGACCCCCCAAGGTGCTTTGCAGCACATCAGTCACTCACACACACATGCTGGTGGTGATGAGCTACAATGGGGCCGCCAACAGGAGACACGGTCCCTCCGACCATCACCAGCAGGTGGGGGTCAGAGGCCAAGGACGCGACTGTGACAGACTGAGCAGGACTCGAACCTGCAACCTTCCGGTTGCCAGATCCTCTGCCATCGGCTGCACCCTAGTTAGTAGTTTTAGGGTCAGATATATGTTTCCTTCAATAACTTAGATCATCATTTAAAAACAGCTTTTTGTTTGTTACTCAGGTCTGATCCTGAATTTGTTTGATGATTTTTAAGTTTAAATAAACCAAACCAAGCAAAAGCAGAATAAACATGTATGGGAGCAAATAGTTTTAGTGACCCGGTTCTGGATCTGGCTAGAAGGTGTTAGTGATAGATCAGACCGGCTGTTTACCACAACACAAGCATGCAAACAACACAGCTGAGTCGTCACCGTGATGCTGCAGAAACCATCCTGAGGACAACAGTTGGTTCTAACACTGTAGTTCAGTGTAATATTAAAGGGACACTAGTCAGTTTTGCCTTGTTTTTAGCACCCCCTAGTGTTCGTTGGTGAAACCGAAAGTAAAACTTATCTCCTCCCTGTGCGTTCGTCTTTTTAACACCTGATGGTGCGTTCAATTTGTCCTCGGAACTTCCGACTTCCGAGTAGGAAAAATCAAATAAAACGCCCCGCAAAGTCGGACCTCCCAGTCGGAATCTCTGAAGTTTTTCCAGAACTCTGACCTTGAGATCCAAGATGGCAGCTCTCCGTATTGACAACAGTAAGTTTTGGTTGAAATGTGTTTATTTTACAAGACACGCATATAAGCGTGCGTTTAAAATCAATGATACATGTAGCGCTTGCATCTCTAAGCTGAACAAACTAAAAGTGTTGTTTATAAGTCGTCTGTATTCGTTGAGAGCTACCAAAACAGCAGTTTTCATAACATATTGGAATTCCGACTTCTCCGACTACGGTAACCAGAATGCTGTTAACTCGCTGTCATTCCTAGTTCCGAGGTAACTTGAACGCAGCATGAATCTAACTGCTGAAATGTCTCCTCAGCCTTCATTAGTGTCTACAGGAGCGGTTCATCAACAAATCAGCTGTGTTCATGATCTAAAACATGCAGAAAACATGCTGGAGCCAGACTGCAGAGCCAGGTAGGTCAAGCTGAATTTTTCTAAGTCCCAACAGTCCGGACCTGCAAGTGGAATATTCTGGCCACAGGGGGCGACAGGGGCTGGGTGGCCTTTCATTAACCCCGTAAAGGGTCATTTTAGCACATACTGGCTCAGTGAGATGATTTATAAATATTAAAAAGTTGCAAAGTGTCCCTTTAACACTTCCTGTTTTAGATAAAACAACTAATTATGGTCTAAAGCATCTCAATGGTGGTCTCCCTGGTTCCCATTGGTTACCAGGAACACACACCTCCCTTCTTTTTAGTGAGATAGAAGCTAAAGGTCTACCGATAATGTTTTTTCTATTGCCGATACTGAAGCAGATATGTAGAGGTCACGATCTGCCGATGGCTGATATGTGCTGCAGATTTTTGGGCTGATATCTAGACGTTTTCCACCTTTTTTACTTGCTAAAATGTCACTAATAACATCAGCTGATGCACATTTCTGAAGCTGAATCAGTTTTTGAATAAAACCAACTGTTACGTCTTAATTTGTGCACAGCTCAGTGTTAAAGTCAGACACCTAAAGTTAATCAAACCAATTAACCGACCAAGTATTAAAAATTCAAAACTGGTAAAGAAAAAGAAATGTAGCTGAATGTAAATTTATATTTAAATTAAATTCTGCAGCAGCACCAGGCTGCCTGAGGATGTGCCTGACTTTAACCCCTTAACGCCTGAATTTATTTCCAAATATGGGAAAAAATATTCACTTGTGTTTTTGCTCTCAAGCAGATGCTAAATTAAGCTGAGAGAAAAAATTGACAAAAATACAGGAATGTGTTGGAAATGCATCACTGGGCAGTGGAGAATTACGGACGGTATTATGGTTGCATTTGGAGCGGAAGCAGTTTGATGCGAATTTGCAACACTCGGCATTAAGGGGTTAAATCGGCTTCACTGAGGAGGAATATCGGACGATGCTGATACAGAGATAATGGTAATTATCATTTCCATCTCTTCCTGCTTTGAAACTCTCCAAAGTAAAGACGTTTCTGCAGAGATTTCCCATGAAGATGAAGGCAGCCAGCGTCCTGTCCGCCATCCTCATGAGTCGGAGTGGAGGCAGAACCAAGAGGGGAATCAAACACCAGGGAGCACACGGAGCAGGCATGCAAGGAGACACTCAGAAGAAATAAACATTTATTCATAAATAAAAAAACAGCTTTCATTCTACACAAAACATGCAGACATAAAAAAATAAAATTCAAAGAAAATAAAAGGAATAAAAGTCCAGAGCCGTGTGACGTTTTGTTTTCTCAAACAGTCCAAAAGCCATCAAATGCAATAAATAGATGGAAGTATTAGTGGAGAGGGATTCCCACAGGAACAGGGATGAAGGCAGTTCAACAAGCAGGGATTAGTGGGGTTTCCTCATTGCAGATGCTCGACATGCAGAGGGAAGGGTTCACTCACTTCTATTGTTTTCTTTGGTTTTCTGGTTTGGCCCAAAACTCAGATTCATCTTCTCAACGTTGTTGTTTAATTTATTATAACAGCTTCAATATAATTATTATAATGTGTGCAAAGATAAAATATCAGTTGGGTTTTAAAGCAGGGCTCAGCTAGCCTGGCAAGCCATCCTATAAATGTGAATATATAACAAACTCTGCAAAGCCATCTGCAATTTGGTCTAGTTCACCAGGCTAGGGCTCAGCTGTTTTAAATGCATATTAAAGTTTTTGTTACTTTAATTTAGTGACATCTCTACTTCTTTAAAATTATTTTCTTCAATAAAATATATTTTTATAACATTTTAAAACATAGAAATCATATTATTATTAAATAAGTTGAATATCTTTTTTACATAAAACATGTCTTCCTCTGAATATTTTAAGTGTTTTCCTGTGTTACTTTTGGTCTTTAGAGTCAAGAATCATGACGTAATTATTTAAATTCACTTTCATTTGGTCAAAATATGTTTTTATTCCGTTTTAATCCCTTTAAAGTCTAATAATAATTCAATAGTTTTCCCTTTTAGGCGTTTTCTCTACATATTACAACTTATACAACATTTATGAGGTAAATTCAAAATGATGCTCTTCAAAATCTTTTAAGATTTTAAGATGACGTTTAAAAATAAATACTGAATATTTCAGTGAATAAAATGCTAATCTTAGTCACAAAAAGTGAAAATATTCCTGTTTTCTGTGAAAAGGCCCTTTTCTCCTGGCGGCCCATCCCAGCCCGCCGACCTGAACTCTGAATAATCACGTTTGCATCACAGTGCAAGAGCATCAGGGTCAACAAATGCAATGGGAAAAAGAATGAGTGTGTGACGCCCGAAGCTGCGTCCTTTCATGTGCAAACACAGGTTTAAAGTTTCACCACCAGCAAAGATAGAATCCCTTCCTTTGGATAGAAGGCAAAGCCAAGGCTGGGCTCCATCCTCCAGGTTTCCAGGGAATGAGGTGAGTCACCTGAAGCAGTTAGGGCAGGTGTCTGGATGGGTGGAGAGCTGATAGTTACCCAGAACTTTTGTGATCACTGTCCCGTGACGAGCTGCCACCTTTCAGCTTACGGACGAGTTTCTCGCTGCTTCGACGGAGCGAAGCTCGTAGCTTGCTGAAGGAGCCGCTCCTCTTCAGCGATCCAGAGCCATCCTGATGGGACAGGTCACACTGTTACACGTCTGACAGTCAGACAGGCTTATAGGCTGCAAATTAATGCGTGTTTTCAGTTAAAACCACAGGCACAATAACTAGTAAAACTATATTTAGAGACTAGACTTTAAACATTCAACTTGAACTTTGGAGGCAGTCTTTGTACAGAAGCTGTCCTGGGTCTTCCTTCGACTATGAAGATACGGAACATGGCCCACCCACTGAAGGCATCAGCAGCGCGGAACGGCAGCGGAACGTCTCTGCTTCAGATAGAATTCATTATAGTCTATATTGATCCACACCGGCCGCGGCACGGAACATTTCAGGTGCGTCCCAGAAGCGGTGTGCCGCACCACGCCGCTAAAGATAGTATTGGGTTCTATTTTTGCCACGAGCCGCTTCTGGGATGCATCAGTTAACATAGAGCTAGACAGGAAATCACACACTGTTTCAGTGTAAAACGTCCAGTAATTTTCAAAATAAAAGAATATTGCAATTTCATATATACTGTATGTAGATTACGTCTACACGTGTGACCTAACGGTTTATTTACTCCCAACATTATACATGATATCAAACGTGATCTCCTTTTTGCTTTAATGGTGGATGGCATAAACAAACCGAGACCTTTGAAGTCTCGAGGGATTTTGTGATCTCATGAGTCCACAGCTGAGAAATCGCTCCCTGGTGTGGATCGACACGCCGCAGAGAACATTAGTAAACCGTTCTGCGCCACTGACACCTCCAGTGTGACTGAGGTAATGTCCCCTACTGTCCATGCTCCCAGCAGACCCTCACAGGACGTTTAGGCTTGCTTGGTCTGACTGGTATCCTCCCCACCACTGAAGCCACCCTATAATCCATCACCTGCACTGACTTAGGTTAGAGAATTTTCTCATCTATTATGCATCAATTAAAAAACACTGAACTGCCATGTTGGACTGAATTAGGAGGAGCAGGTCAAATGCAGATGAGTTAGGACAACCTCATGCAAGTTCACGTGTTTCCACACCGATTCAGACAATTAAGAGGTTGAATGTGGGTTGTACTTAAGTCCTGAGCAGCATTAAAGGGTACTTTAACTTAGAGGTGAGAGATAATTTATCAATGACAGGGAAAGGGGACCAGTTCTCTTAGCTGTTCTTTACTGATGTTAATGTTTTCATACAGCTGAAGATGTTTAGTGACTCATCATCATGTTGCATCAGTCTGAGGTGATGGTCTGTATCCATGATGCTGCAAGCATCATCTACATTCACACAACCAGGGTCCTGATAACCAATACTATGATTTGTACTGAGTGTGTCTTGCTTATGTTCCCTTCACAAGGATTTCTCAGAAATGTCTAGAACACGTTTTTGCCTCCAATCCAATGCAGTAAATGCAGTGAGTGTTGAAAATGCGCAGGATTTTAGGGTGAGGTGAAAGTTATGAGTGATGCTGCTGAGGTCTAGAGCCGACAGAAGAGAAGAGAAGAGACACAAAGAGGCGACAGGTTCAGACTCAGGTGAGCAGAGAGTTTAGCTTTATTAGAAGTTAGCAAAGACAAACTGGAAGATGCACTAAAAGGACAAAACACACAGAAGATTAGTAGCAGAAGCAGATCCTCAGCCTCAACATCTTTATACAGAGAAGGTCAACTTTAACTTGAAAAAACACAACAAACATGTACAACCTCTCATTTAAATGCCATCTTCTAGGTGTTCTACGATGCTTCAGCACTCAGACAGCTCTCAAACATGCTGTTGAGTTACATCCATGTTATTTACACTCACTACTGTGAGACGATGTCAGTGGACACTAGACAACACGGTAACGCTGATATGAACCGAGCCTCTAACCTGCTTTTTACTGGAACGGCCTCAGAGACACTAACAGTACAGAGTATTTGATCACGTTGGCCTTTAGTCAATACAAACAGGTGGCTTGGAAAGCCCTTTGAGTCTCTGATTTCTAATAGTCGAGCAGCTAATTCCAACTAATAAGCTAGAGCGGCATTCAAACACACGCATGTCCTAAAATCAGGGTTTCCATGTTAAAGTAGAAGTGTGATGCAGTTTTAAAGGCCAGGGAAAAACCGAGGAGGTTACAGGGCAGAGCGAGCACATACATCACCTAGCAACCCATCAGGATAAGTGTTAGAGAGCCCCCCCCCCCCCTCCCCGATACAGTCAGAGTCAGGGAGCTTCAAAGCAACACGGTGACTTTGGCTCAGCGCAGAGTGAAGAGTCCCACCAGAGGGAGGAGAGAGGGGTCAGAACTGAAGAAGACTGCAAAGCTGAAGGGACTGAGGCCAGGCTTCCATCATGCAACCATTACAGAACATCTGCAGTTAGGCCTTCCGTTCAGAAAGCAGGAAGAGGAGGAGACAGGACAGCAAGGTCAGATATGATGAAAGACTTTCAAAGGATATAAGTTAGAAAACATCAAACACAGCAGCTCCTCACCAGGCAGCTAACTCAGGATAAAGAAACTCTGGAGCTACAACCTGATGTCATTCTGACACGTGTCCATGAGGTGGAGCTGTTGGACAGCTGGATGGTGAACAGCTGCTGTGTCCGAGTCTGGCGTAAACTACCATCAACACGGTTCAATGTAGAAGGAGACATGGGAGCAGCCAGATACCCACATAATCAACTAAAAAGGACGAAACCCTGATGATATAAAATCACGTTCTACAGTCTCATCGTTGCATTTGGAGCTGGATTTGTTTCCCTTCAGGTTGTTCTTTCTGGCTGCAAACATGTTTAGTTCGAACAAAAGAAGTCACCATTTCCACACAAATACAATAGTTACACATTCCTGTGCAGCACACACACACAGACACAGATGCAGGAGTACAGTACAGAGCCCAGGATGAGTCACAACAGTTAGAGGTGTTCACAGCTGCTGGAGAAGAGAGATGGAGGGAGGGGATGTTTGACAGGTGTCAAACCAAAATGGAGAAGCAGTGCCGTGTTTTAGCCTCATTAGGTACTTAATACTAGAGAAGTCATTCCTAACCAAAAACCAGTGGTGTAGTCGGATCTGCCTGGCGGGTGTTTAACTCAACGTTATCCAGGAGTCAGCAGGTTAAAACTGCATTCACACACTGATGTGTCACTCTGAAGCTCCCACAGCCACCTGCAGAGGTGGAGGAGATGCTGATTGGTTGCTCATGCTGCTATGACAACAGTTGCTACGTAGAGCAGCTCTGCAGCAGCATCTCCATCTCCAGGTCTGCAGCCACAGGGAGCTGAGAGTCGGCTGCAGAAATGTTATGGAGGATGGATCTGAAGGACCAGAATCCTCAGAAGATCATTCAGTTACTCAAACTTAACTTTCCCTGTTAAACTAAAATGTGAAAAGCTGGTTTTTATTATGTTCTGAAGCAAAAACCACAGAATGAGAGCATTAGATGGTTATTAACCTTAATGCATAATTAGTTAGGTGTGATGACATCAATGACACAGGTCTGCTGCTGCTCCCTGTCCTACTGGAGCCTTAGTTACTAATGAAACTAATATTTTTATGTTTCTTGTTTTCCTTTAGACCATCCCACAGAACGGCAGATCGGGCCCACCAGGCTCCAGGATGTGATGGAAACCAGGTAAACTCTGGAAGGTGCTGAGGGCTGTGTACTGTACTTACCCCGTTCCACTCCACGCTCATACTCACTTCCTCGCCGCCGTCTGGCCCGCTCTCGTACTTCACCGTGTCAGAGGTCAAACTCTCACGGCTACGCTGCTTCTCGCGGACCTCTGGCTCACTCAGGACCTCGGCCACGCGCTGCTTGTGCACGTTGTCCAGACCCTGGAGAGCACACAGGTGGTGATTTATTGTTGTGGCTCGGTGTGACACTAAAGATACACAAACACCGTCTAGAGAAGAGCGGTCAGTGTTTATTACCAGATTGTGACGGACCACTAATACCTCAACTTAGCTTCAACGCTGCTTCATATGTGCATCAAATTACATTTAAACTATCAAGTGTTCAGGCTTCAACGGGCCTCAAAAAAAAAAACTTGAAGTGATTTAGACTGAAATCATTCTGATTAAAAGTGTTTCAACTTCTCTCCACAGGATAAGCTATTAAAGGTGCAATATGTAAGAATGTCATCCTGTGGTCAAATGTGGGTACTGCAGTTCATTTTTCTAAGCATAAAAGTCACCATCTCAGTCCCGTGAGTTTCATGGCCAGTTACAGATCAGCTCTTGGGTGTTTTACGGGAGGGAGCACTTACTACACTTATTACGATAGTATGCCTCCAGCATTAGAGGAATTAGTCGTCTTGCTGTTAGCTTGCTGTTATGGTTCTGAACGACTCATTAAAGGAAGTAAAACGCCACGACTGACTCATTATTCACTTCACTCATACATTTCACTGTAATATTGAGTTGTTGGTGATTGAAAAAGTAGCTTGAGGTATTTTTAGAGCTTCTAATTCACCGTTAGCATTGTTAGCTCAATGTTAGCCTCTAGCCTGCTTCACCTGATATTAGAGTAAAACAAAAAGATGCGGTGGCTTCTTAGGGGTACAAGAAATAACTTCTGGGTCGCTCCTGTTTACTGGCTTCTGTTCTTTAAACAACTCTGGAGCTTTTTAACAGCCAGAGTTGAATTACAAATGCCGGCCCTGCATTTGTAATTAGCTTGGCACAGATTCAGCAACGTCACAAACTCACTGATGGTAAACTGTGACTACGTCTCTCTTTTGTTTTGTTTTGTTTTTTTTGAAAGGAGAAAAACTGACAACCCCCCAGCCGGCTGAGAATGAAACCGTTTCAGTGAAACCTTCCTTCCAACATGATTGAGACATTAAACCAGGGGTGCCCAATCCTGGTCCTGGAAGGCCGGTATCCAGCAGGTCTTAGTTTTAACTCTGCTTCAACACACCTGATTTCAATCAGCAGATGATTAGCAGGCATCTGCAGAGCTTGGTGAGCTGCTGCACAGGTGATTCAACCACTGAATCAAGTGTGTTGGAACAGAGAAACTGTGCTGGATACCGGCCCTCCAGGACCAGGATTGGGCACCCCTGCATTAAACTGTTTTGTGATTATTTCACTGTAGAATTCTTACATCTTGTTCCTTTAAGCCTCATCACCAGATGTTTCTACCACATTAATACATTTTATTTGTAATGCACTTTTACCTTCTCAAAGTAATAAACAACCATAAAACAATGACCAGAGGAGTTATAAAACTAATAAAATTGGCCATATTATAGGAGAATTTTGCCTTCCGGTGATCTGGAAGTGGATCCCAGAAACCAGGTGCTGCTGAGCAGAAAGCTCCGTCTCTCTGAGTTTAGTCCAGGGGACACGAAGATGTTTTTTTTTACAAATTCCTACAAGGAGTGAGTTGCAGCAGTCGACAACATCAGAGAAGCTGTTTTCTGACTGTTAGGTAACGTCTGTGCTGGTCTCCAACACTGATGTGTGAACCACACCTGCTTTCTGGAACGCATGGCAGCTTCCTCCAGGGTCTCCGCTGCCTCGAACTTGCCCTGCCGCTTGTAGAGGGCGCCCAGGTTCTTGAGCGTGGTGGTCACTGTGGGGCTGAACAATTATTATTAAAACCTGCATAAATAATATCAAAATAAATAATACAGCTTCAGTAGAGAGCAAATGTTACATTTTTTTTCCCCATGACAAGAAAATGTGAAAGTTTCTTCCCAAAGAGCCGACGTTACCTGTCGACTTTGCAGGCTTTGTACCAGCCTCCGTACTCTCCAAACGGCGAGCTGTCCTTCAGCTTTCCCTGTGGTAAAACAAACAGCTGACGATGAACAGGAAGCATGAATAAATTCAACCCTCGTCCCTTTGTGACAGGTGTCTCTAGTTATTATTATTGGATGGCTCTGTGACGATGCTTTTACCCCGACACACCTGTGGTTCCAGACTCACCTTGCTCTGCTCCTCTCTCTCCTCTGCATGCATCCAGATTGGTTTGTTCTCATCTGCAAAGAAACAATAAATCAGTGTTGATCAACTCAGCCAGCTTGTGTCTGAATCCCACCCGTCCTCTAGACCAGAACTCAACAGAACACAGCAGTAAAAGGGTTTATGGAGACATGTCAGTCTGTCGAGTTGATGATGAAACAAACAAGTGTGTGCTAGTGTGTACGACGCAGCCGCCTCACCGTCAACAGAGCCAAACTCCCTCTCATGAGCACGAGTGAGGATTTCTTTATACAGGGTCTCCGCCTGCTTGAACTTGCCCTGTTTCAGGTAACAAGATGCCTGAAGAACAGAACCAGCAGCTCTCAGCATCACGACAGAAAAGATGAAGCAGGGACAGTGGGCTGAGGAAACGCCTCTCACCAGGTTGTTCTTGGTTTTGGCCACGTTGGGGTCATCGGGACCCAGTTTGGTCTGGTAGATCTCCAGTGCTCTCATGTAGTAGTACTCCACCTCCTCGTACTTGCCCTGGTTCTGACACAACAAGGCAAGGTTGTTCAGCTGCTTGGCCACGTCTGGATGGTCCTTACCCAACACCTGCGGAGGAGGCAGAAGGGGACAGGTGAAGAGACAGGATATCTATACCTGATAACCCTGGTAGATGTGGTGTGTACCAATAATCCAGCTGTAAGTGACAACAACACACAACCGACCAGTTCTGACTAGTGAACTCAAGACGAGGAACATGCTGAATCAAACAGACGTTTGAACCCGTGTGATCAGCTGAGAACAGGAAGCAAACAATGACATCATCTTCTCTGAACTGAGCTGCTACAAGCTGGAGCTGGCCACATGCCCCCACCCCCCAATAGGCTGCCATGAGGTGAGGAGCCCAAAGTAGAGCGGCTGCTCCTCCAGCATCAACAGGTGAGATGAGGAGGGGTTCTATGCTAATTATCCTTATTGTGATGTCACAATATGGGACATTTTCAAACGGCTCGTAGAAGCTTCTATGATTCCTGAAACCACTCTGACAGAAACAGATCTCCACGTATGGAGTGTTTATAGAGGCAGTAGAAACCCATAAAAGGATGCAAAAAGGTGAGATTTCCATAATATGTCCCCTTTTGTCAAAGAATTTCTATGCTTCTCTATTTTCATTCTGTATCACACACATACACTCACACACTCCCACACACACACATTTGAACACACCCACTACCTTATCTCTTACTTTAAATAAACTGTGTTGGCAGCCGCTCTGGGCAGACTGTACTCTGTCCTGAGTTGGTCTGTCAATCCTTTGCAAACGATTCTGTGTGGTTTATTGTCTCTCTTATTTCCTCAGTTCCGGTTGGGGTAATTGACAAAATCCCTAACATAAATTGGTCCTTCGAGCGGAGCCTGGTCATCTCGCTGTCGACGCCAAACGCCACCGCCGGACATAGTCGCGACACATCAAAATCCTCCAGCGCCCGGCTTTCGCTGGGGGTCGGTGTTTGGACTCTGACGTCGCCAGGGGGCCACCAGGTCTGCGAACTCAAACAGCTGAGCTGGGGAGATCTGGTGAGACATTTTGTTGTGTGTAGATCCTGACTCAGAGTACCCTAAAGTTTGGCTTTTGAGCGTTTGGCCGATATAAACGCAATTAGTGGCAGGTCTTTGGGCGTTTTGCCAGGAAATAAACGCTACTCTGGACTTATATGCTGTTAACTTGGAGCACCCTAAATTATGGCTTTTGGGCGTTAGGCCTTATTATAAACGCTGATATTGGCAGGTTTTGGGCGTTTTGCTGTGGAATAAACGCTATCTCCAGTTATATGCTATTGACACAGAGTACCCTAAATTGTGGCTTTTGGGCGTTTTGCCTTGAGATAAACGCTGTTTGGCAGGTTTTTGGGCGTTTTGCCAGGAAATAAACGCTACTCTGAAGTTAAACAGCTGTGATAGATACGCCGGTAAGGGAACCGTGGGGGTTCCGGATGGTTTTTGAGCGTTTTTTGGCCGTGATAAACGCAATCTCCTGTTGTATGTCGGTCTGTCTGTCTGTCTATCTGGTCGTTCATTGGTTGTTTGCTGTTGAATGTGTGAGAGAGTGAATGGACTTATAACTCCCTTATAGTGAGGGGAGCTTATAACTCATTTTGCTCACGCACTTCTCGTACCGGTGGTCTGGGTGTTATAGAGGTTGGTTTTCACGCCGTAAATTGAATCTCGCTGTGTTTTCTACACAGTAGAAGGGCAGATTCAAAAAGCCTGACTCAGACTTTGTGCCGGGGGAGTTGTGTGTGATTTACGTCATCATGGGGAACAAATCTTCCCAAATACCTTTACACAAGGACGGTGCATTTATGGAGGCCAAAACGCCTCAATGTGGTGAAATTTCTAGAAAATGGATTAAACGCCATGGTTTTTCTGGTAATCTGCTTGTTGCAGACATTTTGAAGCTTCAGGGTGATCTTAAGATTGAGATTATAAAGGCAAAGAAAGGAGACAGAAAGAGCAAGCTAAAAACTGAATATGAGTTCTCTGAGTTGTGGCTGCAGGAGGCTTCCCGTCGGCTGAGCGGGAGGGAAAGGCGAGCTGCACAGAAAGCACAGAAAAAGCAAAACAGAGATAGCCAGGTCTTGGGCTTGATAACGCCGGAGGAGGAGACCATATTGTTGATGAGACGGAGAGGCGTAGGAGGGGCGGAGCACTCGCCAGCTGCCTCTGCTTCGTTCGTCGCTCCCTGTGATGACGCAGAGCAGTTGCCTCCTCCACCTCCTCCTACTCCTCCTCCTCCTCCTCCACCGCCTCCCCCAACGCCCCCGCCTCTGCTGTGTGGGCATGAGCAGGGGGGGGGGAGCGAATTCTTCTGGGCAGATAGTAAAACACCAGACAGCTGCTGAGAAAAGGAAGGCAGAGGCCCTCACCCTGAGGCCAGACGGTTACATAACTAGGCAGGCACAGGCTGAGGGGACATCAAATACAACAGCCACAGATCAGATTAAAACGGAAGATGCCACTTCTGGTCTTTACCCTCTCGTGCAGGTTGCAAATCCACGTTATGGTGTGGAGCCTGAAGCTGACCCAACAATCTCTGTTTACCGACCTTGGACCCAGGCTGATATAGTGCAGGCTGCAAATGGTTTGACTAAATTCAGTGATGATGTATACCAGTTCTGCTCTGATTTGCATGAGCTCAGGGGCAGTTTTTGCTTAAATGGTATAGAAATCTATAAAGTCATTCAGAATGCCTTGGGTCTCCGCTGGGGCAGAGTGCAGGGTGATTATACAGGAGTTGGGACGGATAGAGCACCTTTAGCTGCAGGGTCTATGGAGCTGTCAGCTCAGCTAGACCCACTATTAGAGAGAATTAGGACACAGTTTAAGAAAACAGCTGACTATGGTAAAATTAGTGAGACAACACAGAAACCAGATGAAAGCCCCTCAGATTTCTTGTGCAGACTTGAGCCCATTTTCAAATACAACTCAGGGATACCTTATAATGCTGAAGTACAGGAAGCGTACCAGCAGGGGTTAAAAAAAGCGTTTTTAGACGGCTTGCTTCCCCCTGTTCGTGCGTTCGTGGATAAACATTGGGTACACAAACCACGAGGCTCAGTCGCTGACGCTGTTGAACAAGCATCCCATGCGATGAAACACATAACATCGACGAGTGCAGATAACACATTCGTGAGCGCAGATAGCACAGATGACACTGTAGCTTATGCTTATCAATCACGTTATGTGCCAAGGGGCAGACAGCAACCCGGTCGCAGGGGGAGAGGTAAAGCATCTCGCCATGGTAACTGGGGCCGGGGGGATAACAATCTGGGCGAATTAACATGCTGGAACTGCAATCGGACAGGGCATAAAGCTAGAAACTGCATGCTGCCACCATCATTAGACTCTAAGAGCAAGGTTAAGGTCATAGATAATCCAAACAGTAGGGATAACCCTTATTCGAGTTATCAAGCATGACTAGAGCCAGAAACAGATACAAAAGATACCTCAGAAACACTACCAAGGCCAGATCCCGCGGCGGTGCAGGAGGGTGATACGGATAACACGACTGTTGACATTTTTGCTGCACTCAGAAAGTGGGCAGACATCTCCAAGGCTCCTACACGTGTTATCTTGTTTAATGGGAAACCGTTCAGCTGTCTGTGCGATACCGGAGCCTGTAGGACAGTTCTTACTGCACCTCCTCCTGAAACTAAGTTCTCATCCGATACGATTTTCATTAAAACTGCAGCTGGTCATGTTAAAAAACACAAACTAACCAGGCCCATTCAGGTTAGTGATCAGGAGACAGGAGCTAACACTCACATACCATTGCTAATAGACTCCACATGTCCTGTCAATCTACTCGGACGAGACCTTATGATGAAATTAGGCATTTCTGTCGTATGCACACCTGAAGGCATGACTTCTGAGATAAATCCACCAGATTCACAAGACATTCTCGTGTTAAAGGGTGATGGGGAACCTCATTACTGGTGGTCCTTAGACGTGACGTCGACACATGTGTCTAAGGAGCTAGCAGACTTAGCTTTTGCTAAAGCTAGTGCAATGAATTATGACCAGTTTGGTGAATCTGATCGCATGCCACCTGCTGAGTTACATGTCACACTCAGGTACAAAAAAGAGCCTGGGCCTGACATGCAATATGACACTAAAATTCACAAATTGACAGATCACACCATCACACTTCAACACNAAATTGGTTGGTTTTTGAGCGTTTTCCCGTGAATTAAACGAAATTGGTTGGTTTTTGAGCGTTTCCCCGTGAATTAAACGAAATTGGCTGGTTTTTGAGCGTTTTCCCATGAATTAAACGAAACTTCCGGTTATGTGAGATAACTGTGGAGTACTCGAAATTGGGTCTTTGAGCGTTTTCCCGTTAATTAAACGAAGCTTCCAGTTATATGTTTGTGTGTCTGTCTGTCTGTCTATTTGTCCGTTGTTAGTTGGTTGTTTGCTGTTGAATGTGTGAGAGAGTGAATGGACTTATAACTTCCTTATAGTGAAGGGAGCTTATAACTCATTTTGCTCACGCACTTCTCGTACCGGTGGTCTGGGTGTTATAGAGGTTGGTTTTCACACCGTAAATTGAATCTCGCTGTGTTTTCTACACAGTAGAAGGGCAGATTCAAAAAGCCTGACTCAGACTTTGTGCCGGGGGAGTTGTGTTGTGATTTACGTCATCATGGGGAACAAATCTTCCCAAATACCTTTAAACAAGGACGGTGCATTTATGGAGGCCAAAACGCCTCAATGTGGTGAAATTTCTAGAAAATGGATTAAACGCCATGGTTTTTCTGGTAATCTGCTTGTTGCAGACATTTTGAAGCTTCAGGGTGATCTTAAGATTGAGATTATAAAGGCAAAAAAAGGAGGCAGAAAGAGCAAGCTAAAAACTGAATATGAGTTCTCTGAGTTGTGGCTGCAGGAGGCTTCCCGTCGGCTGAGCGGGAGGGAAAGGCGAGCTGCACAGAAAGCACAGAAAAAGCAAAACAGAGATAGCCAGGTCTTGGGCTTGATAACGCCGGAGGAGGAGACCATATTGTTGACGAGACGGAGAGGCGCCGCTGCCTCTGCTTCGTTCGTCGCTCCCTGTGATGACGCAGAGCAGTTGCCTCCTCCACCTCCTCCTACTCCTCCTCCTCCTCCTCCACCGCCTCCCCCAACGCCCCCGCCTCTGCTGTGTGGGCATGAGCAGGGGGGGGGAGCGAATTCTTCTGGGCAGATAGTAAAACACCAGACAGCTGCTGAGAAAAGGAAGGCAGAGGCCCTCACCCTGAGGCCAGACGGTTACATAACTAGGCAGGCACAGGCTGAGGGGACATCAAATACAACAGCCACAGATCAGATTAAAACGGAAGATGCCACTTCTGGTCTTTACCCTCTCGTGCAGGTTGCAAATCCACGTTATGGTGTGGAGCCTGAAGCTGACCCAACAATCTCTGTTTACCGACCTTGGACCCAGGCTGATATAGTGCAGGCTGCAAATGGTTTGACTAAATTCAGTGATGATGTATACCAGTTCTGCTCTGATTTGCATGAGCTCAGGGGCAGTTTTTGTTTAAATGGTATTGAAATCTATAAAGTCATTCAGAATGCCTTGGGTCTCCGCTGGGGCAGAGTGCAGGGTGATTATACAGGAGTTGGGACGGATAGAGCACCTTTAGCTGCAGGGTCTATGGAGCTGTCAGCTCAGCTAGACCCACTATTAGAGAGAATTAGGACACAGTTTAAGAAAACAGCTGACTATGGTAAAATTAGTGAGACAACACAGAAACCAGATGAAAGCCCCTCAGATTTCTTGTGCAGACTTGAGCCCATTTTCAAATACAACTCAGGGATACCTTATAATGCTGAAGTACAGGAAGCGTACCAGCAGGGGTTAAAAAAAGCGTTTTTAGACGGCTTGCTTCCCCCTGTTCGTGCGTTCGTGGATAAACATTGGGTACACAAACCACGAGGCTCAGTCGCTGACGCTGTTGAACAAGCATCCCATGCAATGAAACACATAACATCGACGAGTGCAGATAACACATTCGTGAGCGCAGATAGCACAGATGACACTGTAGCTTATGCTTATCAATCACGTTATGTGCCAAGGGGCAGACAGCAACCCGGTCGCAGGGGGAGAGGTAAAGCATCTCGCCATGGTAACTGGGGCCGGGGGGATAACAATCTGGGCGAATTAACATGCTGGAACTGCAATCGGACAGGGCATAAAGCTAGAAACTGCATGCTGCCACCATCATTAGACTCTAAGAGCAAGGTTAAGGTCATAGATAATCCAAACAGTAGGGATAACCCTTATTCGAGTTATCAAGCATGACTAGAGCCAGAAACAGATACAAAAGATACCTCAGAAACACTACCAAGGCCAGATCCCGCGGCGGTGCAGGAGGGTGATACGGATAACACGACTGTTGACATTTTTGCTGCACTCAGAAAGTGGGCAGACATCTCCAAGGCTCCTACACGTGTTATCTTGTTTAATGGGAAACCGTTCAGCTGTCTGTGCGATACCGGAGCCTGTAGGACAGTTCTTACTGCACCTCCTCCTGAAACTAAGTTCTCATCCGATACGATTTTCATTAAAACTGCAGCTGGTCATGTTAAAAAACACAAACTAACCAGGCCCATTCAGGTTAGTGATCAGGAGACAGGAGCTAACACTCACATACCATTGCTAATAGACTCCACATGTCCTGTCAATCTACTCGGACGAGACCTTATGATGAAATTAGGCATTTCTGTCGTATGCACACCTGAAGGCATGACTTCTGAGATAAATCCACCAGATTCACAAGACATTCTCGTGTTAAAAGGTGATGGGGAACCTCATTACTGGTGGTCCTTAGACGTGACGTCGACACATGTGTCTAAGGAGCTAGCAGACTTAGCTTTTGCTAAAGCTAGTGCAATGAGTTATGACCAGTTTGGTGAATCTGATCGCATGCCACCTGCTGAGTTACATGTCACACTCAGGTACAAAAAAGAGCCTGGGCCTGACATGCAATATGACACTAAAATTCACAAATTGACAGATCAAACCATCACACTTCAACACCTGTACATAACACCACGGGGAAATGCAGTGTGTTCTGTTATCTTGTCTAAAGAACAAAATCGCCTTTCTCGCGTCGGACCTGCTCACATGTCTGTGCTAAAAGAGAGAAATCGCCCTTGGAAAAGCATGAGTGACCTCCTTGCTGACGCGATAAGCGAAAAATATGATACGGATGACCCTGACGGCTGGAAGCGCAGCTCGTCAGGAAAATGCCGCCGCACACTAGGCTGGAAGATAAGAGTGTCTCCAAACACACATTTACACGCATGAGACAAGCCAGATATGTCCTTGACGTGCTTTGTGGCACTGGAGGACTATCCGGAATTAAAAAACATTCCAAATGACCTGTGGTCAAAAGGCCCAACTGATGTAGGACTGATAAAAGGATGTTTACCAGTTAAGGTGCAAGAAAAATCACACTCCAGACCGCAAGTAAGACAATACCCCATCAGCAGAGAGGCTGAGGAGGGTATTGCACCTGTGATTGAAAGCATGCTCCAGGCAGGCATAATCAGACCTGCACCTGAGTTTGTGTGTCTTTCGCCAATCTATCCTGTACGGAAGCATGGCAGAGACACGTGGAGGCTCATCCAAGATCTCAGGCTAGTAAATCAGTCTATTGTCCAGATAGTGTCCGATGTGCCCAACCCACACACTATTTTGAACCAAATCACACCTGACAAAAAATGGTTCACTGTTATTGATTTGAGTAATGCATTCTTCTCAGTACCCTTGCACCCAGAGTCCCAGCATTGGTTTGGTTTCTGTTTCCAGGGTAACAAATACACCTTCACAAGACTGGCTCAAGGCTACGCGAACGCGCCCCACGAGTACACTAAGGCGTTAAGAGCTTCCATGTTTAGCTGTGTGCTCCCGGAACATTCACAAATCTTACTATATGTAGATGACATTCTGATCGCATCAGACACAGAAGCAGCATGCAGAGAAAGCACTTTACACGTTTTGCAGCATCTTTATGAGCAAGGTCACAAGGTTTCACTCAGTAAGCTTCAGCTATGGAGACCTTCAGTGACCTATTTAGGTCACACCCTGTCTGGTGAAGGAAAAGCTCTGTTACAAACTCGGAAAGCTGCGATACAGGAAGCTGCTAAACCTGTAACAAAGAAACAGATGATGTCATTCTTAGGGCTCGCTAACTTCTGTCGCACTTGGATTCCTGACTTTGCATTTATGGTATCGCCTCTCCAGAATATCATTTATGGCAAAGATCTAGCTTTAAATGACAAAATCTGCTGGACACCTGAAGCAGAAAAAGCTTTTGTGCATTTAAAGCAGCTGTTGCAGACTGATGTTGTTTTGGCACTACCGGATTACTCTAAGAGGTTTTTTCTCTCTGTTGATGCAGCGTCCGGTCACATGAAAGCGGTTCTGACTCAAAAGCATGGCAGTCAGCACAGGCCGGTAGCTTATTATTCTAAGAAGCTAGATTCGATAGCGGCAGGTCTGCCCAGCTGTGTCCAGGCCTGCGCTGCAGCTTCTGAAGCAGTTAGTCAAAGCTCTGACATCGTTCTGCTGCATCCTCTAACATTGCAAGTACCGCATTCCGTGGCACTAGTTTTGTTGCAAACAAATCTACCTTTTCTGACACACAACAGACATCTGACATATGTCTCCACATTGTTGTCACAGGCACACATTGAGATAGTTCGCTGTAGCAGCTTGAATCCAGCAACTCTGTTACCAACACACACAGACGGGGACCCACACTGCTGCAGGACACACACACATGAGCGCACCAAGCCTCGTGTTGACATACTGGACATTCCACAGGCTGGCTTCTTTTCTCTCTATGTGGATGGTTCAGCGGCTAGGGATGCCGTGGGCAGAAACCGGGTTGGATATGCTATCACCACCCAGACTTCTGTCATAGAAGCGAGACCTTTACCCTCGACTTGTTCAGCGCAAGTCGCTGAACTTGTCGCTGTCACTAGGGCGTGTCAGTTGTACGAAGGGCGTGACATTAACATTTTCACTGACAGCCAATATGTTTATTCCTCTGTGCATCATTTTGCACAAATATGGAAGAATCGAGGCATGATAACATCCAGTGGGAAAAAACTGACACACGCGTCGAAATTGTTGGAACTTCTGGATGCAGTCCAGCTTCCGAATCGCCTGGCCCTGTGTAAATGTCAGGCTCATCAAACTGATAACTCAGAGGTCTCCAGGGGAAACTCTTTTGCAGATCAGTGTGCAAAGCTTGCAGCTCAAGAGCTCCCCCTGCCGGAGACTTCATTTTACTGCACAGACACTTTGACAAGAGACATTCTGCAGGACGCACAGGTTTCAGCCTCTGACCAGGAACAGAAATCCTGGATTAAATTTAACCCTATCTCGATTAATGATGTCCTGCACGTAAAAAACAAGCCCATTCTTCCCAAATCACTGTTCGCGACTGCAGCTCTGATAAGTCACGGATTAAGTCATGTTTCTGCGGGAGGAATGGGACAGTTGATAAACACCTCTTTCCACACTGTAAACTTTTCTTCTTTTGCTAAAGACTACTGTCGGAAATGTTTGATTTGTATGAAAAACAATGCTCAAGGCCGTTTACGGCCAAAAAGGGGAAGTTTTCCGACGCCAGAGTACCCATTCCATACGATTCACATGGACTTTATTGAATTGTCACAGATGCATGGAGTGAAATATTGCCTTGTAGTGATTGATGCATTGTCTAAATGGCCAGAAATTTACCCTACAAAGAAATGTGACGCTTTGACAGTGGCAAAGGTGTTGTGCAATCATTTTTTCCCTACTTATGGAATTCCTTCTGTTATCAGATCAGACAATGGNGATAGAGCACCTTTAGCTGCAGGGTCTATGGAGCTGTCAGCTCAGCTAGACCCACTATTAGAGAGAATTAGGACACAGTTTAAGAAAACAGCTGACTATGGTAAAATTAGTGAGACAACACAGAAACCAGATGAAAGCCCCTCAGATTTCTTGTGCAGACTTGAGCCCATTTTCAAATACAACTCAGGGATACCTTATAATGCTGAAGTACAGGAAGCGTACCAGCAGGGGTTAAAAAAAGCGTTTTTAGACGGCTTGCTTCCCCCTGTTCGTGCGTTCGTGGATAAACATTGGGTACACAAACCACGAGGCTCAGTCGCTGACGCTGTTGAACAAGCATCCCATGCGATGAAACACATAACATCGACGAGTGCAGATAACACATTCGTGAGCGCAGATAGCACAGATGACACTGTAGCTTATGCTTATCAATCACGTTATGTGCCAAGGGGCAGACAGCAACCCGGTCGCAGGGGGAGAGGTAAAGCATCTCGCCATGGTAACTGGGGCCGGGGGGATAACAATCTGGGCGAATTAACATGCTGGAACTGCAATCGGACAGGGCATAAAGCTAGAAACTGCATGCTGCCACCATCATTAGACTCTAAGAGCAAGGTTAAGGTCATAGATAATCCAAACAGTAGGGATAACCCTTATTCGAGTTATC
The DNA here is from genome assembly GCA_006937985.1 of Aphyosemion australe. Classification (NCBI taxonomy): domain Eukaryota; kingdom Metazoa; phylum Chordata; class Actinopteri; order Cyprinodontiformes; family Nothobranchiidae; genus Aphyosemion; species Aphyosemion australe. Next base: position 814,034 of record SSNS01000162.1, on the reverse strand, counting down.
AAGCATGACTAGAGCCAGAAACAGATACAAAAGATACCTCAGAAACACTACCAAGGCCAGATCCCGCGGCGGTGCAGGAGGGTGATACGGATAACACGACTGTTGACATTTTTGCTGCACTCAGAAAGTGGGCAGACATCTCCAAGGCTCCTACACGTGTTATCTTGTTTAATGGGAAACCGTTCAGCTGTCTGTGCGATACCGGAGCCTGTAGGACAGTTCTTACTGCACCTCCTCCTGAAACTAAGTTCTCATCCGATACGATTTTCATTAAAACTGCAGCTGGTCATGTTAAAAAACACAAACTAACCAGGCCCATTCAGGTTAGTGATCAGGAGACAGGAGCTAACACTCACATCGATCACTGCCATCGTCCGAGCAGCACAAGTCAACACGTCATGCTATGTCTGCTTTCTGATACCACACACCCTCAAGGAGTCGTCACTTCTACGGCCTGCAGCGTTAAGTTCAGTTGATGTTTTTTGTATTCTGCATGGCTTAGCTCATCCACGACAATCCACTGACCCAAATGATCTTTGGTTACGCACAGACACTTCTGCTCTGAGGCAGTGTTCCTCATGGCATGACAATTTGATCAGACTCAATAGTACTGCTGTTTCTGCAGACCCCACCGGGAGACTCACACAACCCGTAGCTACAATCGGCACACGCTTCCTTCCTGGGAATCACTCTTTTTGCTTCAGGAGGTCACCTAGAGCCAATATTCCCAGTGTTTATGTAGGCGAGATTTATGCCACCAGATGTCATGTCCTCCTCAGGTCGGCTTGTTCCTGGCGCATCACAGGAAACCCATTCTGCCTGCCGTTGTTTCCTGACCGAGCTCGAGGACACCATCTGCAGGACTCTTTCGGTAATTACACCATAACCTGGCCGTCTGATGGAGGTTGTACCAGCCCCACTAATGCGGCCTGGCTGTGTGGCAGCAACCTTTATCAGATATTGCCTCCAGGATGGGTTGGAACGTGCGCACTCATTCAATTGCACCCTGCAGTCACGCTGCATTCAAAGTTGCCATACGCACCCCACCATAAGGCTCGTGGCCATCACAGGCGTGACTCAGACTCAGAAAAGGTGGTTGTTGGTGTGGGTGCTAAGTTCTTCTCTGGACTGTTCCCCTGGTGGGGCACGGTTAATAACGCACATAAAATAGATCACCTGCACGTTGAGCTGGAAAACCTGACTGACTTCGCGTCCCACGGGTTTTCGGCTTTTCCACCTTTCATGGTAGCAACCAGGAACATGTTAATGCAACACCAGCTAGCCTTGGACCTGCTGTTGGCCTCTGAAGGGGGTCTCTGTCATGTCGTCTCGCACACTCTAGGTTCCAGGTGTTGCACCTTCATACCTGACACATCAGGCAATGTCACAGCTGCCATTGCACACATGAATAGCCTCTTGTCTCACATGAAGGCTGAAGAAACCAGTGTTCCGAGTGGATCCACCTTTTGGCAATGGCTGTATCCCAGTTCATGGTACCGGTTGTTACTGACATTTTTGGTTCCTGTTATTATTTTTCTAGTTTTTCTTGCTGTGTTTTCATGCTGCATCGTACCATGTATCAAAAGTTGTATCACCAATATGATTAATGTTTCTCTTGTTCAGTATTCTGCTGCGTTGACTCCCGCACCTGCCACTCCTATTGATGTTGATGTTTCTGATTTGACCGGTATTCCGGTATCCCAACTGTAAATGATGATTTTTACTCTACGTTTTTACTGGAATGATGCTTTGGATGAAGTTATTAGTGTTGTGGTCTTAATCACTGACTACAGCACTGCTGGAGCATCACATTCTGTGATTCCCCAACATGTGATTGCTTCTACTGATTTCGCGTTCAGAACCGAGGTTGATTGTTTTGATTCTGCTGTTGACGCTTATTTTCGGTGTATTGATTTACTCTCCTTGTACCGCCTCGGTGTGTATGATTTTCAGGACGAACACCTGTCCTGGTTTTATCCATTCCCCCTTCCCTAAAGTCATGATTGATGAAGCTTTCATAGAAAATGGTGACAAGTTATGAAAGTGGATGCTATTTCATGCATGTTATGTATAAATACCATAAACAGGAGGGATTATGTCAAAGAATTTCTATGCTTCTCTATTTTCATTCTGTATCACACACATACACTCACACACTCCCACACACACACATTTGAACACACCCACTACCTTATCTCTTACTTTAAATAAACTGTGTTGGCAGCCGCTCTGGGCAGACTGTACTCTGTCCTGAGTTGGTCTGTCAATCCTTTGCAAACGATTCTGTGTGGTTTATTGTCTCTCTTATTTCCTCAGTTCCGGTTGGGGTAATTGACAAAATCCCTAACACCTTTAAAGGGATATTCCACCCAAAATTGAAATTTT
>SSNS01000162.1:558372-811639 GCA_006937985.1 Aphyosemion australe | reverse complement strand
CGCTGGGACGGTCCATTTCAAGTATTGCTCGTTACCCCCACCGCTGTGAAAGTTGCTGAGAGGCCATCTTGGATCCATCTTTCTCATTGTAAGCTCATCGAAGTCACCTAACCGCCTCTAGGGCGGCACCGAAGTCCAGGCTTCAAAGGGGCCCCAGTACAATAGGTCGGGGCGTCTCAAACCTGGTGAAGATGGAAGACTGCTACAGGCGCACAATTTGCATTGCCATAACGGTGATAACGGTGGCTTACATGACAGCATTATGCCTCTCGGCACTCGACGGACGGATTGGATCAGCGGCTGTTGTCTGGGGCACGAGAGATGGGACTAAGGTTGAACCTACATCTATGGTGGGACGGGGCCCCACCCTGCCCACCGACCTGAGCGATGGACCGTCTCCAGCACTCGCTGACCCGTCTGGTCGTCACAGGAAGACAAGGAAGAAGAGGAATTCTCGATCAGGATGGAAGGTCAGGACCCACACACCCAAACTGGACCCTGGTTTCGCGGTTCCTGGAATGGAGGAAGTTCGTCTGGGCGCACCACTGTCGGAAGGGAACTTCTGGTTTGCATCGATCACTGCCATCGTCCGAGCAGCACAAGTCAACGCGTCATGCTATGTCTGCTCACTGATACCTCACACCCTCAAGGAGTCATCACTTCTGCGGCCTGCAGCGTTAAGTTCAGTTGATGTTTTTTGTATTCTGTATGGCTTAGCTCATCCACGACAATCCACTGACCCAAATGATCTTTGGTTACGTACAGACACTTCTGCTCTGAGGCAGTGTTCCTCATGGCATGACAATTTGATCAGACTCAATAGTACTGCTGTTTCTGCAGACCCCACCGGGAGACTCACACAGCCCGTAGCTACAATAGGCACACGCTTCCTTCCTGGGAATCACTCTTTTTGCTTCAGAAGGTCACCTAGAGCCAATATTCCCAGTGTTTATGTGGGCGAGATTAATGCCACCAGATGTCATGTCCTCCTCAGGTCGGCTTGTTCCTGGCGCATCACAGGAAACCCATTCTGCCTGCCGTTGTTTCCTGACCGAGCTCGAGGACGCCATCTGCAGGACTCTTTTGGTAATTACACCATAACCTGGCCGTCTGATGGAGGTTGTACCAGCCCCACTAATGCGGCCTGGCTGTGTGGCAGTAACCTTTATCAGATATTGCCTCCAGGATGGGTTGGAACGTGCGCACTCATTCAATTGCACCCTGCAGTCACGCTGCATTCAAAGTTGCCATACGCACCCCACCATAAGGCTCGTGGCCGACACAGGCGTGACTCAGACTCAGAAAAGGTGGTTATTGGTGTGGGTGCTAAGTTCTTCTCTGGACTGTTCCCCTGGTGGGGCACGGTTAACAACGCACATAAAATAGATCACCTGCACGTTGAGCTGGAAAACCTGACTGACTTCGCGTCCCACGGGTTTTCGGCTTTTCCACCTTTCATGGTAGCGACCAGGAACATGTTAATGCAACACCAGCTAGCCTTGGACCTGCTGTTGGCCTCGGAAGGGGGTCTCTGTCATGTCGTCTCGCACACTCTAGGTTCCAGGTGTTGCACCTTCATACCTGACACATCAGGCAATGTCACGGCTGCCATTGCACACATGAATAGCCTCTTGTCTCACATGAAGGCTGAAGAAACCAGTGTTCCGAGTGGATCCACCTTTTGGCAATGGCTGTATCCCAGTTCATGGTACCGGTTGTTACTGACATTTTTGGTTCCTGTTATTATTTTTCTAGTTTTTCTTGCTGTGTTTTCATGCTGCATCGTACCATGTATCAAAAGTTGTATCACCAATATGATTAATGTTTCTCTTGTTCAGTATTCTGCTGCGTTGACTCCCGCACCTGCCACTCCTATTGATGTTGATGTTTCTGATTTGACCGGTATTCCGGTATCCCAACTGTAAATGATGATTTTTACTCTACGTTTTTACTGGAATGATGCTTTGGATGAAGTCATTAGTGTTGTGGTCTTAATCACTGACTACAGCACTGCTGGAGCATCACATTCTGTGATTCCCCAACATGTGATTGCCTCTACTGATTTCACGTTCAGAACCGAGGTTGATTGTTTTGATTCTGCTGTTGACGCTTATTTTCGGTGTATTGATTTACTCTCCTTGTACCGCCTCGGTGTGTATGATTTTCAGGACGAACACCTGTCCTGGTTTTATCCATTCCCCCTTCCCTAAAGTCATGATTGATGAAGCTTTCATAGAAAATGGTGACAAGTTATGAAAGTGGATGCTATTTCATGCATGTTATGTATAAATACCATAAACAGGAGGGATTATGTCAAAGAATTTCTATGCTTCTCTATTTTCATTCTGTATCACACACATACACTCACACACTCCCACACACACACATTTGAACACACCCACTACCTTATCTCTTACTTTAAATAAACTGTGTTGGCAGCCGCTCTGGGCAGACTGTACTCTGTCCTGAGTTGGTCTGTCAATCCTTTGCAAACGATTCTGTGTGGTTTATTGTCTCTCTTATTTCCTCAGTTCCGGTTGGGGTAATTGACAAAATCCCTAACACCTTTAAAGGGATATTCCACCCAAAATTGAAATTTTGTCTGTTGACATATTTCCCAGAGTTAGATAACTGGGAAAAAGTATTTTGTAACCAGTGCAGTAATTCTCCTGATCTGGCAGCAGTCTGTCTGCTTTAGCTTAGCATAAACAATGGAAGTGAATGGCAAGTACTAGCATGCTAGCCTTACAAAATGCTTTTTCCCCACTTATTTAACTCTGGGAAATATGTCAGACAAAATTTCAATTTTGGGTGGAATATCCCTTTAAATAAAAATGTCCCTTTCACCCACTTTCACTTTCAGAATAAGAGCTCATTCAGAAACCCTAAAATAAAATCATGTGCTAATGTCAAACAGCAGAATCAGTATTTATGTTGGCTGAATGTTCCTGCTGTGAGTCAGGATCTCAATTCCCAAAGCTTCTACAAAAATGCTTCTGATTCAGCACGTGCAGATCTCAGCTTGCAGCACACTCAGCAGGAGGCCGCGCATGACTCCTCAAGCCTGGATGTAATGTGAATATGAGATTTAACCGTTTTTAGGTGGACTGGCCTTTTCTCTGATCTCCAGCGCTCTCTTGCACAGAGGCTCTGCTTCCTTGTACTTCCCTCTCTTCCCATACAGGACAGCCAGGTTATTCAGGGTGGCAGCAACCTAACAAAAAAGAAATAGTTGTCATACAACAAAGTTTTTTTAAAATTGTAATCATCTTCATTTATGTGTAATAGTGATTGCATCTGCAGACCCCCACCACAGTAGTGTAAATGGATCAATTTGGGGCACGAGTGATTGACGAGAGGAAAAGGATGAACAGAATCAGAAAGTGATAAAAGTGAGCTGGAATTTGACCCAAATCAAGCTGCTGAGGGCTCTGAAGGTCAGCTCTGACCTCCGACCTTCACCACATCCTGCTGTCCAAGTGGACGGAGTGAGAGGAAGGACCTGGACATTTTCAAAATAAAGGTTTTTTTCTACACTTTTGATCTTTTTGTTTCCTCTTCTTTTTTCACTCCTTCAAAATCAACCGACATCAAGAATGATGTCCAAACTGCAGGATTATCAAGACAGCAGTCGTGTTTGATGCTCCAGAACAGACAGTAGATCAGGTGATGCAGGAAAAACACTGAATGAATCTAACTTTTATCTTCTTGTTAGGAGGAACTCTCCACAACCTCTTTCTTATCCAGCAATCTGAAGCATTTCCAGGGAATAAAGGATCACCTTCCATCGATCTATGATCTGCACACCTCCAGGGTTCTGAGGCGTGCAGGTCGAATCGCAGCTGACCCCTCTCATCCTGGACTGTTTAAACCACTCCCTTCAGGCAGGAGGTTCAGGACAAAAACAGCTTCTTCACCTCTGCTGTAGGACTTCTAAACCCCAAATAACCATTAAACCATGCAGATCTGCAATAGTCACTTCATGTTTCTTATGTTTATTATTCAGAATCTTTTTGATGCATCCGATTTTTCACATGTATGTTTGCACCATTCCACCGAAGCAAATTCCTAGTGATGAGAGACTCACTTAGCAATAAAACACGATTCTGATTCACATTTATCATGGCTCAAATCATCAGAATTTCTTTAGTGAAAAGTCATTTTTCACCAACAAAAACACTAAAGATGTTAAACTAGTTGAACTAAATGCCTCGTTAGTCCCACCCTCACCTAAGGAGGGATTTACACAGAAATATGAAGAGTTTAAGGCCTAAAATCAACACTTTAGCAGGGTCTCATCATTGAACGGGTGATTAAAAATCAAAAGGAGCATAACAATTAAGAAATCACGTGTGATTTTCTTCTCATTAAAAACCCCTGAAGAAGAAAATGCTTGGTGAAAGGAGGGATCAGAACCCTGGTGCCAGTTACAAGGATGGAGGAGAAGAGAGGAGGCTAACCTCAGTGTCACAAACTGAAGCATGATGGGAGTCCAACCAGCCTGGACCAAGGCCTGCTGAGGTTGAAACAGTGGGTCGGTGTGTTAATAAGCTGAGAGAACCTGCTAGAACGCCTCCACAGAACACCTAAACCTTCAACACCTAGAGCTAGACGCATGGTGGATAAGTTTGGGTCATCATAGAAACAAACATGAAAAAGGTCAAAGTACCTTCAGTCCTGTTTGTAAAATGTCTTCTCAAGTTTCAAGACCTCTCTACTCTCGTTACCAGTGAAACCAGACGTAGCAGAGACAGACGTACTCACCGCTGGATGATCCCTGCCAAGAGTCTTCTCTCTGATGGCCAGAGCATCATTCAGCAGGTTAGCTGCCTCCTTGTATTTGTTCTGATCCCTAAGAGACAGAAGCAAAAACACCCTGACATAAAATATAAAAGCCACTAGCATCGCTTTATTTTCAGGCGACGACTCAAAACAGCTTTGCAGCCGTTCCCACGTTCCACACCGCAGCCCGTTGACGATGAGCTGGACCAGACGCTGGGATTTACTCCAGTAAAACACAAGGCCTGTAAAGTACTTTTAGTGTACTTTGGATCTTTAGTGTCATTCTTTTGTTCCGGTCTACTTAGGCACAGAAAGTAACACTTTCTTTTGGGACTCCTGAACTCTAAATCTTGCCTTTGTTTGCCTTCGTCTGACAGCGAGGCACCAAAGTTAGTCCCAAAATGCTCCCAGGGTGCATGCCGGAGGTTTCCAGTGACATGCCACAAGGTTGTGAGGGAAACAAAGAAGGTCTGAAACATCATTAATACACGTTTCTCTGGGAACTCTGGGAACTCTGGTGAAAGAGGAGTATTTGCAGAAAACAACACTTGTTCCAGTAAAACAAAAAATACGCTGCAGAAGATGAGTGGACATCCTTAAGTTCAATAAAAAAGCATAAATAAAGAATCTTAGATTGTACCTGTAGACAAGTGCCAGGATGTTAAGCATGGTGGCTACATCTGGATGGTCATGTCCAGAGGTCTTCTCCAAGTCTTCCAGAGCTTGTTTGCAGAGGGGCACAGCCACCTCGTACCTGCCCTGGGAGGCGTACTGGATCACCAGGTTGTGAAGGGTTCTCAGGCGAGCCGGGATCTCGTAGCCTCCCTGCTGGGCAGCCGCTGCTGCAGCGCTGCCGTGAGCTGGCTGGCCTAAACACAACAACAGTAGGAAACGTGTTTTAAATAAATCCCATTCTGACTATTGCACAGAGCTGCAAAACAAACGCAAACAGGGCATAAAAGTTCTTCATACCTATAACTCGTGCTTCAGACCAACTTGTTTTATCCTTGTTTTTGCTCACTTTGTGTTAAGTGATAAATGGCCTGTATTTATGGTCGACTCCAAAAGTTCTTCAGTTGTTGACGTACATCCAGTGATTACTTTGAGACTTTTGATATAATCCATCCAGTAAATCAGGAGATGTTTCACTAACAGACAAAATAATGAAGCCATTGAAGCAGGCAGGGACATTACTGGCTGCTATTTGCCTTTTGGCAAGCCAATCTAAATGGGTCAACACAGCCCACAACACAAACTGCAGAAGACTACAGTTTGTCCTACAAACAGGATTATTTGTGCGTAAAAATCGCCCTCGTTCCTCTATCAAACACAGCTAATGAGCTGGCTCTCGCAGGCCTGAGGGCCCCATCAGACCAACAACAGCAAATGCATTCTGAATGGCATTGGTTTCTATTGCATGTCCTGTGTAACAATAGTCACAACATGATGGCAGCACCAGGATGCTGACTCAGATAAAGACAGATTTAGTTGCATCCAATCAAAGGAAAGCAGAGTGTGTCTAAAGGAGGCGTTTAGGTTTCTAACTTAAACACACAAAAAGACACGTGGACAGTTATCTGTTCACTCATCCTGCCACACATTATGTAAGAGAAGCAGCAAGAATGACAGAGTTCACAAAGAGCACCAACTTTACTTACTTATTCCTTCTCTTTATGGTTCAAAGTAAGCGACTAGAACCTTTTTTGGCCTACTGTCTTGTCTAAGGGTGCAGCGTGAGGTCTGTTTAGATCCTGCTCAGGTTTGTTTTCCCTCTCAGCGTGGTTTACTTATGTAGGCATGATGGGGTTATGAACAGTCATCGCATCGACGCTTCAGTAAGCATGTGAACATGGTTGTGTGCAGTTCATTTAATGTGAACCGACCTTCATGCCTTCGATAACCTCGTCTACGCTGCAGTTTGAGTCAAATGGCATTCCGTAGCCAGGTATGCTTGGCATTCTGACGTGCTGTAGAGCAGTGGTTCCCAACCCTTGCCTGTGTCCAAGACAAGCCACCCCCCCTAAACCCCAACTCTGCATAAAAGCATGAAAAGTGATTAATTACAAACTTGTTGGGAACCACTGCTGGGATTACCAGGACTTTTATTTCTGTTTTTATTAAGTGACACAGAATCTGTAATAAAAGTGAATCAGTTAGAAATATTTGCATATAAATGAGTTTGTAAGCCTCTGCGACCGTTTAAGGACAGAGCCGTCATCACCATTACACTTTTTCTGCTGAAGCAATTTAACACAAACTAAAGGCTCCTCAGGGACGCTGGACAAGCTTTGGGAAAAGAGACATCTAATCTCCTTAGACACTAGCCCAGCATCGCGCTCTCTCTCACACAGAGATAGGATTATTGCCAGTGGAGGAACCCTGGCCCATTCTCTCTCCTTAAACACAACTTCTATTTGTGATTTCTTTAATGTTTCGTCCTGCATTCAAAACCACAAGGTGCTTCTGTCATCAGTAGTGTGACCAAGCTAACCAGAATTTAACCCTTATTATCGTTTTACCTTAACTCGTTACAGAAAAATCTAATGTTCTGTTCCATTTTAGTTTGGTAAACACAACAAAACCACCATCTTCCTGTTTTACGTTAGTTCTTTAAGTCAATTAGCCTTTCGCCGGCCCCGCCCCCAGAACGGCTATTGTCCAATCACACATCATAGCAACCGTTACTATCCGACAACTCCAAACAAAATGATGAAGCTAAGCCTAATTTATACTACTAAGCATTAGCCTCGATAGTAGTCGTGTCCCCTTCGTTTCCCTTCAGAACCTCCTCATCGAGCTCAACCAGCAACAGCATGAGTACTCCGCCCGCCCGCGGCTGGGCGGAGGTCCACCTCCAAGACTATCCAAGACCCTTTTAGATAAGACACACCGTGTCGACAAATCAGCGTAATATTACCTCAACCGTGTGTCTTATAAACGCACATTAAGCCTATTGGCGCAACAGCAGGTGGTGTCATGATTACGTGATGAATTAATGCCGCGCTCCGGCCGGCAACTATATTAAAAATGAAAGTAAACACGGGCTTAAGTTTCTTTTTGTTAACAGAACCAGCTGAGATCAACGATGCAGAACACCGGGAGCTTTTAGAGCTGCCTGCAGCTCAGATCATCTGACAGGTGACATCTGACAGCTCACAGGGACACCGCATCGCCGCCACCGCTCCTTGGATCCATGCATCCCCGGACGCCGGACCTTCTCCCAAACTTCCAACTCCTTGTTCCCTGCTACGCTTCGCTCAGCGGAGCCGACACTAATATATCCCTCCACTGCATACTGTAACCCTTTTTGCCTCGATCTGGATGATATTGAGGAGGAATTGCTCCAAAAAATGTCGCTGACACACATCTGTCTACTTCTTTCCATCGCGGAAATCTGCCGAGCTGCAGTATTTGATCCACTTGTTGTCAGAGTTGGCAACAGTAACTAAGGGGGGCGGGGCTCGGCGAAAGGCTAATTACACTAAGGAGAATATCAGCCTGTAAGCAGGCAGCAAAGGGGTTAAATAAAAAGCTGGTGGAGTATATGCAATAAATATATGCTTTATGTGCTAGTGGATGCTGGATAATTACTGCACTCAAACCTTAAAATGACACCCGCCTGTATTACTTCAGTATGATCCTCTTTATTAACTCCCTCACCAATTCCTCTAGACAAGCTGAAGGTTATCAATACAGTGTTTATAGTGTTTTACAGTGTTTATAGTGTTTTACAGCGTTTTTCAGTGTTTATAATGTTTTACAGTGTTTTGTTGTGTTTTACAGTGTTTATAGTGTTTTACAGCGTTTTACAGTGTTTTACAGCGTTTTATAGTGTTTTACAGCGTTTTATAGTGTTTTACAGCGTTTTACAGCGTTTACAGTGTTTTATAGTGTTTTACAGCATTTACAGTGTTTTATAATGTTTTACACAGTTTAGTGTTTTACAGAATTTACAGTGTTTATAGTGTTTTACAGTGTTTTAGTGTTTTATAGTGTTTACAGCGTTTTATAGTGTTTAGTATTTTATAGTGTTTACAGCGTTTAGTGTTTTATAGTGTTCAGTGTTTTTAGTGTTTTACAGTGTTTTACAGTGTTCACTGTGTTTCATAGTATTTTATAGAGTTTAACAAAGTTTTAGTGTTTACAGTGTTCTATAGTGTTTTATAGTATTTTATAGCGTGTACACGATTTACACTTTTTTATATTGCTATATAGTGTTTACAGTTTTTTTCTATAGTGTTTTATAGTTTTCTATAGTGTTTACAGTGTTTTATAGTGTTTTACATTGCTTACAGCATTTAGTGTTTTACAGTGTTTAGTGTTTATAGTGTTTTACAGTGTTTTACAGTGTTTACAGCGTGTAGTGTTTTACAAAGGTTTATAGCGTTTACAGTGTTTTACAGTGTTTATAGTGTTTTACAGGGTTTACAGTATTTATAGTGTTTTACAGTGTTTACAGTGTTTTATAGTGTTTAGTATTTTATAGTGTTTACAGTGTTTAGTGTTTTACAGTGTTTATAGTGTTTTACAGTGTTTATAGTGTTTAGTGTTTTACAGTGTTCAGTGTTTTACAGTGTTCAGTTTTTTAGTGTTTTACAGTGTTCACTGTATTTCATAGTATTTTATAGAGTTTAACAAAGTTTTATAGTGTTTACAGTGTTCTATAGTATTTTATAGTGTGTACACGATTTACACTTTTTTATATTGCTATATAGTGTTTACAGTTTTTTCTATAGTGTTTTATAGTTTTCTATAGAGTTTTATAGTTTTCTATTGTGTTTACAGTGTTTTATAGTTTTCTATAGTGTTTACAGTGTTTTCCTAGTGTGCCCGGTAGATTCATCTTCGATTTCACAGAAACAGATCAAGTATTCTGTCTTGTTTGTGTTACTACTCTAGTGTTTAGTTATATTCTTTCTCTAGATTATGGCCACAAAAAGGACATGATTTAGAAATATATACTTTCTATCACTAAGCTGCTGAGGTTTTCCATTCATGTAATGTCTAACCCATCTGAACTTATATGACTTTAGCTGGAGTTTTATGTCATTAAAGTGAACCCACTCAAGCTCTTTCAGGTTTTATATTTGGGTCAAAATTGAATAATTAAAGTCTGAAAGTGGTTTTAAGATAAAGATGATGGAACACTTACTGCCTGGAGCCTGGTCATCCTGATCATCTGGGAAGAGATCATCCAAAGTCTCTTTACTCGAGTCATTGTCTTTCTCCTCCTAGGAGGAGATGAGGAGGACAAACGCAGAGAGAAAGAGAAAAAACAGATTCTTCAGCACTGAGGTTTATCTGAAGCTATAAAAAGAACATTACAAAATGAACCAGTGATGAAGTTATTAATCCTCTGTATTAACACAGAGCGCATTAGACTTCAGACATGTCACAAATAAACTCAAATGCTAAATCATTTTCCTTTTCCACTTTCACAAATAAAGTTAACTTACAGAGGAATAAAATACACCAATGTCCTAAAGTGCACCAGGAGGACCCTGCAGCTGCTGCTAACATATACATCTGTGAACAAACAGCATCTTTCACAGTTTCACAACGTAAGAAATAAAGACTTGAGCACTCACGGAGGGGGACAGGTCCTCATCATACTTCTTCAGCTGATTCATGAACTCCAGGTGCTTCTTTTCCTCCTCCAGCTGGGCCACGCTCTGCTCACTCTTCTGCAGCTTTTGCTGCGTCCCCGCTAACTCGTCCCTCAGCCACTGGTTCTCCTGGCAGAGCCGGCGCACCTGAGCACGGAGCTTCTGCTTCTCTGATTCAACAGAGCTCAGGTGGCTCGACAGTGCCATCATCACCTAAGCAAAGAGGGATTCAGACCATTATGGTTTAAAATTTTAGGGTTTAAAATTCTTCCCTTTTGATTACAATCCTGTCATTTCTGTATCTATTTGTTTAAGTTAAACACAATAAAAGCAGCAGGCCTTTTCCTACACATTTCCCACTAACAAGCACATTTCAACAATTTAAAAAGGATCACAAAATCGGAAATCGGGCCCGATGTGATTATTGGAATCAGGTGGAAAAGATAGGATATAACCTTATAAAGCAACTAGCATGACCTTTAAATTCATCCTCAGATAGAGATTTTAAAATGTAATGACAATGGCTTAGTTACTTTAAAACCAAACACCCTGCTCTACTAGTGCGCTGCAGCAACTCGGACAAAAACACGCAGCCAGCTGACACCAGATACACTAAAAACAAAGAAAAGTCCTACGGACAACAAAAAGGACTCAGACAAGATGGCAGTATAATAATCACATTGGGTGACTCTGGTTGCAAACGTTGATATTTGCACTCTCCTGGAGCCGCGGTATGAGCTGCTTTTTCATCACTATTTTACAGACATAGCTCTCAGGTGTTGTTCAGGGAAGCTCATCGCTAAGCAAAGCCACATACTGTTTCAACAATGTGAATTATGAGCAACGAGGCTATTTTCAAACATATTCGTAATAAACATGTTTATCCATAGGGATGTAAGAAAATATCGATATGCTAATATATCATGATATTTTTTCCTGCGATATATCGATATAAAAATTTACATGCAAACATTTGTGTATTTTCTTTTATTTGGGTGCAATTTAAATGCAGATTGCTAGTTGGTAGCAGAGACTGCCTTTTTGTTTATTTTGAAATGACTTCTGATAATGCAGAATTACTCCTTTTTATTTTTTACTTAAAGAGCAATGGGTTTTGTTTCCACCATTGAAATGTAATCCCTCTATTATGGTTCAGATACCTCATGTTAAACATGTTACGTATCAGTTTGGACTGTTTATTGAATTTTCCTACAATAAATTCAGTCTAAAAAAATCACTAAATGTATCGCAATATATTGTGATATATCATATCGTCTCCCCTGTATCGTATCGCATCGCCAGAATTTTACCAATATACATCCCTATTTATTAATGTTCTTCCTGAATAAGGAAATGGCATGAATACAGGAAGTTGATGCGAAACCAACACGAAATGTCTGCGAAATGTATTTCGCAGCAATTAGCCGCCGTTATGGTGGACGGGTTCCTTTCCACCGGCTGTGAAGTGTAACATTTTGGACGCGTCCCAGAAGCATAAGAATGTGTTGCTTACGTTTTAAGTCTATGTTTAATGCACTATGCTTCCAGATCACATAAAACTCCGTGGTTCAGATCAGGCCAGACAGGAAGTCATACACAAACGCGATGTAAAACATCCAGAAACTTTCTAAATAAAAGTCGTGCAGATTTCCACTAGTAAAAATCATACGTCATTTCCTGTGAAACCTCCATAGCCGAGGTAAACAGAACAGAAAATAAACCACAGAGCTTTTTGGATAAACGCTGCCGTCTTTCTTCTGTGAACTTCTGAAATCACGCGTGGTGTTGTAGTTCTCTCGTGATTTTGTGACCTTGCGGGAGCAGCTGCGTGAAACGCTTTCGCTCCAGTTTTGCATCTGAAACGCTTCAGGTTGGAGGGGAACCTGCGGGTAAAACGCCTCTATTACGTCACACGCAGCTCCCGCGTCTGGCGGAAAGGAGGGGTTAGCCCGTGTGAAGGCTGCTTACTGAGCAGGCTGTGTGTTGTATATTCATGAGACAAAGACTGCTGGGAGATGGAGATGATGGCCTTAAAGATGAACACTGACTCATCTGTGACTCACACTAATGAAGGGAGCAACAAGCAGCTGGCAGCTCCTTAAAATCTGCCTTTTTTATTCCTGCACTGTAAAAACTTCATTTAATCAACTGTTTTGAACTTCATGTTCCTTCTATCACCACAACTTAGGATGAACTTCACACATTCCTGCTGTGATGCATTCACACACGTACCTGAGCCTCACTCAGCCCAAGCTCCAGCATCTCCAGGGACTTGCGGATCATGAGTGACTTCTCCTCCACCAGGACCCCCTCCTCGTCCTGCTTCAGGCAGCGCAGTGTCCCTAGCAGCCCATCCAGGATGGAGTGGTGTTCTTGCTTCAGAGCTTCCAGGCCCTGGATCACCTGCTTGGTCCGAGAGATGATCTCATCCTGGGACAGCTTCTCCCCTGGGTCCTCCTCCTCCTTCATACACACCATGGTGGACATGTCCTCACGCATCCTGCAGAAGAGAACACTGAGGAAGGTTAGGACACAGTTTTGATCATATTTAAGAATATTTACCTTATTTAATGCAGTGCCTTTGCAGATAAGAACATTTTTTCTTTTAGAATAAAATAAGACTAAAGGGTCTAAAAACAAGGCTTTTTTACTTTCTTAAAATCAGTTTTGCAGTGTGGGAAGAGCTAAAACAGAAAATTAGATTCAGCTCATTTAGCAGCAGCATGTCAGAACACGGGAAACGTTGAAACAGTTATGGGGGAGCCTTTGCTGTTTTCATGACATTTTGTCACCTTCCCAGTGATTCAGCTGTTTGAATCAAGACTCCGCTGTGAGGGAGAATGATGCTCAACACCATGAATAACAGGAGCTTCTTTATTTCAGGGTCTAGTCACAGGTGTCATTTTAATCCTGCCGTGAAACCACAAATATATTTTGTATTAATCCAGCAGATCACAGGCAGGTCAGCTCTGGTGTGAGAGTCTGACGTTGACCGAAGCCTGACACGGGTAAGCTATGTATTATTTTGTGAGTATTTTTCTGTGAAAGCTTACTAATGCCATGGTGGTGCAGGGGTTAAGAGCTCACCAAAATAAAAAAGTACCAACAAAATGTTCATGAACACCAATTCAATTAGATTCCAGAGTCTCTTGCAATTTTGTATTTTCAAACAGTTGCCAGCAGCCACAGCCCCGTGAGATGCTGACAGGTGATGACAGATGTGTGGATCACATCATCAAACACGATCAAAACATTTAGATCAGCCAGAAAAACTAAAGCTGATCCTGAGTCTGTCCAGAATCACATCTACAGGCAACTTCCTTCTTATGATATCCTGCATTTCTTTACACACACACACACACACACGTGCGTAAGAGGATTATGACAGAGCTCTTCAGCAGAAGTTAAAGAGCTGCAATAAGCTGAATCACTACAAAGACGTGGGGAGTGACTGATGATCCAACAACCTGGCCCACCTCTGTGTGAGAGCATCTGAAGGCAGCAGACTCCTCCTGGGCTGGGTTTAAATATAACCTGGTCTGAATAAATGAGGCGGCCGAGGAAAGGCTGCAGCTCCATGTGACTCAGCAACCAGCCAGCAGCCAATCAGCTGAGCAGGAAGCAGGAAGCTGACATTGCACTGGTTGGTGGGAGCGGGGGTGAAGCAGCTGTAACTAACATAACATCAATCTGACAAAGTATTCCTCTATTATTAAATGAACTAAAACGTCTGGCTGCCACTCACGCTGGTCATAAAATTAAACAACATTCAACTCTAATCAAATGAAGTAACATGATGTTATTTATTATTTACACAACCATTAATGACTCAGACAGAGGAGGTCGATCAGCAGGGACGACAGGATTAAAATGACCTTATAATCACAGTTTCACACCAGTTTTGTTATTAAAACAGAGACATGTGAGGGAGAAAAGCTGAGTTACACTAAACAGACCAAAAGACTTCAAAAATGATGCCAAGGATGCGAGTCCTGATCCAGCCTATCCTGGGGGATGTTCCACGAAAAGAGTTTAGAAAATCCATGATTTTATGAAGAATTCTTGCTTGACACAGCGTATCAGTTCACTGCAGGATTTTTTGGTTCAACAAACAAAGCTCAGGTGGATTTAATCGTCTCTAATTCAAGCGAGGAGTGACGTGCGAGGCTCACAGGCAGACCCTGTTAATCGATGCTAGATAAATGAGAATGGAAGGAAAGTAAAGAGCCTCGTTCTTCCAGACGGAGCAAGAATTATTCATTCGTGCTTACGAGGACTACAAAGATATCAGAACTAAAACAGATGTAACAAATGTTACCATTTTTGCTATATGGTTGAATATTTTTGATGTTTTTATGATTCCCACCCCACGACTGAGCTCTCTCTATGGGTTGTGGCTGGTAAATATTCACATATATAGGATAGCTTTCCAGGCTAACTGCAAACTGCTAATGACAGAAATTCACTTTTAATCTCAAAGAATGATGCTTAACATAATTAAGGTTTAGCATCAACTCCAGTCCCGTTAACCTCTTGAACCCGACCTTCACCTATCTCCTGCATTAGCTTCTGATAGAAAATAGACGGTGAAACTCTAGAATTAGAAAATCCTGACAGATCTACGTCACACTGTCACTTAACATTCATGGACTCACCCATCTTGTCTCACGACAGGGAAGGCTGTTGTTGGTTTAGCGTCCAGAAAACAGCAGAGAATGTCTTGGCTAGAACCGTTAGCATTAGCATCTTCACCACGCAGCAGAACTCCTCCAGGTTTGTGTTATTTGTGGAGATAAAACATCAACGTTGCAGAGCAAACAGAGTCAGTGGTAGAGTCGTGTTGCTGTTAGCCAATCAGAGGAGAGATGTCCAAATATCAGGAAATAAGACTCCAAATCTTGTCATGTTCAGCTGTCCTCTGATGTGGCATTCTGCTAGTTCCTGAAACAGGTGCACCAGAGCTTTTTTTCCCCAGAGTGCGACTAACAAGGCATTTATTCCTACTAGAGACCACTGCAGATGTATTGATTAAACGAGTGATCCACACCTTTAATAAAACTGATTTTGAAGGTCTTATAATCAATTCAGAATCATTTCTGTCCACCCCTGCTTATATCACTAATAAAAAAATGTATACATTAAGCTGCTTTTGAATTTATAAACTGCTTAAATTCAGTCAGTTTAGTTTAACCTCTGCTACCCAAACCAGAGAGTCGGACTCAGCAGCAGCAGTAGTTTAGTCAGGCTGTAATACAGAAGTGAAAGTGGCCATGTGCTTTTCTTCCTGTTCTGATTCAAAAAGGCCTCAGAAATCTCAGCTCCCTCTGCACCACGGGGTCTTAAAGACACACATGTTGCTGGACCGTTATGAGCAGGTGAGCAAAATAAATGATCTTCAGCCTGATGGATGACCAGCTGATCAGGTATTCAGATGGAAGCACAATAACGTTTTTACCTGTGAATATAAATGTATGCCTGTTATCACTGTTAGCAAAACATCTAATAAATGGATTTCACTGAAACTTTCTGAGAGAAATATCATCACTCATCAAGTACTAAACAGCTTTTGGTGTGAACCACAGACATCATATACGTAGACACCCCGTGTACCGGCGCTGCCTATAGGAGCTGCCATAGTGGCCGGCCGCCATCTTGATGGGTCTCCATTCGCCCCGAGTGCATTCATTTCTACTGAGGAAGGTGATTACCCAAATAAAAACACATTTAATCACAACATCTGACACATGGCATGACATGATAGGTCAAATTTAAATATAATTAAGTAAAATAAAAAAAAATGTAAAATATAAAATCCCATCAGGTAGGCTAGAAAAGTCCCAGAAAAGTCCCATGTGATCTGTTTTCAATAGTGCACCGGTTGTTGCAGCCATATGCTGCCCAAAACAGGCATAGCTGCTCACTCTGCATTAACTCCAGTTGGGTTTGGAGTGCGAGGGACCCATCCAAGATGGCGGCAACGCTGTTACGCTCTCCACCGCCCAATGGGGTGTCTATGTATTCATGTCTATGGTGTGAACCCGTTAAAGATGGCTGCCACATCTAATCAACCATATCCAGCACAAACATTATATATACTATACTATAGCTCAGTTTTACAGTAACATCTATGATGTAATGTGTAAGTGACAGAGTTTTTCATATGAGTGATAACAGAGTATACAGGAGAGCAAGAAATGGTTCTAGAATAGACTAAAAATGTTTTAACTCCGTTATTTTCCAAGCTGATGAAAATCAACAAGCAAAATAATTTATTGTGGAAAAAACAAGGTTAGCTATTTTTAGAATCTACAGGTCCTTCTCAAAAAATTAGCATATTGTGATAAAGTTCATTATTTTCTGTAATGTACTGATGAACATTAGACTTTCATATATTTTAGATTCATTACACACAACTGAAGTAGTTCAAGCCGTTTATTATTGATGATTTTGGCATACAGCTCATGAAAACCCAAAATTCCCATCTCAAAAAATTAGCATATTCCAACCGACCAATAAAAGAAAATTGTTTTTAATACAAAAAAGGTCAACCTTCAAATAATTATGTTCAGTTATGCACTCAATACTTGGTCGGGAATCCTTTTGCAGAAATCTGCTTCAATGTGGCGTGGCATGGAGGCAAATCAGCCTGTGGCACTGCTGAGGTGTTATGGAGGCCCAGGATGCTTCGATAGAGGCCTTAAGCTCATCCAGAGTGTTGGGTCTTGCGTCTCTCAACTTTCTCTTCACAATATCCCACAGATTCTCTATGGGGTTCAGGTCAGGAGAGTTGGCAGGCCAATTGAGCACAGTAATACCATGGTCAGTAAACCATTTACCAGTGGTTTTGGCACTGTGAGCAGGTGCCAGGTCGTGCTGAAAAATGAAATCTTCATCTCCATAAAGCTTTTCAGCAGATGGAAGCATGACGTGCTCCAAAATCTCCTGATAGCTAGCTGCATTGACCCTGCCCTTGATGAAACACAGTGGACCAACACCAGCAGCTGACATGGCACCCCAGACCATCACTGACTGTGGGTACTTGACACTGGACTTCAGGCATTTTGGCATTTCCCTCTGCCCAGTCTTCCTCCAGACTCTGGCACCTTGATTTCCGAATGACATGCAAAATTTGCTTTCATCCAAAAAAAGTACTTTGGACCACTGAGCAACAGGCCAGTGCTGCTCCACTGTAGCCCAGGTCAGGCGCTTCTGCCGCTGTTTCTGGTTCAAAAGTGGCTTGACCTGGGGAATGCGGCACCTGTAGCCCATTTCCTGCACACGCCTGTACACGGTGGCTCTGGATGTTTTCACTCCAGACTCAGTCCACTGCTTCCGGAGGTCCCCAAAGGTCTGGAATCGGTCCTTCTCCACAATCTTCCTCAGGGTCCGGTCACCTCTTCTCGTTGTGCAGCGTTTTCTGCCACACTTTTTCCTTCCCACAGACTTCCCACTGAGGTGCCTTGATACAGCACTCTGGGAACAGCCTATTCGTTCAGAAATTTCTTTCTGTGTCTTACCCTCTTGCTTGAGGGTGTCAATGATGGCCTTCTGGACAGCAGTCAGGTCGGCAGTCTTACCCATGATTGCGTTTTTGAGTAATGAACCAGGCTGGGAGTTTTTAAAAGCCTCAGGAATCGTTTGCAGGTGTTTAGAGTCAATTAGTTGATTCAGATGATTAGGTTAATAGCTCGTTTAGAGATCCTTTTCATGATATGCTAATTTTTTGAGATAGGAATTTTGGGTTTTCATGAGCTGTATGCCAGAATCATCAATATTAAAACCAATAAACGGCTTGAACTACTTCAGTTGTGTGTAATGAATCTAAAATATATGAAAGTCTAATGTTTATCAGTAAATTACAGAAAATAATGAACTTTATCACAATATGCTATTTTTTTGAGAAGGACCTGTATAATGTTTTAATAATAAACTCAAGAGGAAAAATGAGACTATTGCCAATGTATTAAAGGTATGAGTATAGTTGATATTTAAGAGTGACTAAAAAGGCAAAAACAGAAGAAATCAGTAGAGG
Source organism: Aphyosemion australe (assembly GCA_006937985.1). NCBI lineage: Eukaryota > Metazoa > Chordata > Actinopteri > Cyprinodontiformes > Nothobranchiidae > Aphyosemion > Aphyosemion australe. Next base: position 793,219 of record SSNS01000162.1, on the reverse strand, counting down.
CAGATACTTTTCCACACCAGTGCAGCTCTCTATTCTGAAGGATTCACACAGCAGCTCAGATAGCATCAGTGTTGTCACAGAATGTCTGCTCACTTGTGTTCAGCCATGATTTTATCAGCATTCATCTGATAAAAAATTAGTTATTCACATCTAGTTCTAAGACTTCAATCTGATTTTGAAGGTTTTCAGCATGATGGAGTTATTAACAGATAACTATTGTTCTGAACATCCTATCCCTAAAAGTGGTCAGTAAACATTTAACTTTAGATTTAAAGATTAACTTTACTCAGATTTTTAATACATTTGCAGTGGTAGTAGGCTGTAGGAATGATTGCCTGGTAAGTCGTTCTCTAGGGAAACAAAGCTCTGGTGCACCTGTTTGAGGACGTAGAAGTCAGCTGGAGGAGAAAGTAGCTTCAGACGACAGGATTTGGAGTCTTATTTCCTGATATTTGGACATCTCTTCTCTGATTGGCTAACAGCAACACGACTCTACCACTGACTCTGTTTGCTCTGCAACTTTGATGTTTTATCTCTACTAATAACACAAGCCTGGAGGAGTTCTGCTGTGTGGTGGAGTTGCTAATGCTAACGGTTAGCTTCTACTAGTCAAGACGTTCTCTGCTGTTTCCTGGACGCTAAACCAACAACAGCCTTCCCCGTCGTGAGTCAAGATGGGTGAGTCCATGAATGTTAAGTGACAGTGTGACGTAGATCTGTCAGGATTTTCTGAACCGAGCGTTTCACCGTTTATTTTCTATCAGAAGCTAATGCAGGAGATAGGTGTAGAAGAGTGATCATTTTCAAAAATAATAAGTCTTGAAACCAAAGAGATGCTTGTGTGGTCGCTATACTATGTTAGAACGTTGTTAAGAGGTTTTTTAAGCTGATCTGCTTTCCAAATTTACCATTGCAGCTGTAAAGATAAGCTGGAGCAACACCCCTAAAGGTGCAGCAGTAGTGTGACATTAGCATTATCTACAGGGACTGCCACACACACACAGAGACACAGCAGGATGCTGCAGAGGTGTGTGTGTGTGTGTGTGTGTGTGTGTACCTGTGGCTCAGGTTAAACATCACAGGCTGCTGAGTCTTGGAAGGGGGGGGGTTAGTATTTGCACGCATTGTACAGTCGGAGGTATTCCCAGACACATCCCAGTGATTCCCAGCTGTGAGCTTCACACTGGGGTCCTCTGTCTCCCAGAGGCTGTCGGCTCAACACATCTCGGCTTGTGAATTTTAATGAGACACACAATCACATGACGAGCCCGCAGGCTTGTTTCAGTCCGGTCCTTGCCCTCCATTCTTCCACCTGCTTTTGTTTAAAAGATGTGGCCTGAAGTGGATTAACCAGAAGAACTAGTTAGCCTTCACGCTGCTGTCAAACCTCACGGCTAACTCGGAGCTAGCGCTCAATAATGGCGTCTAATTCCTGGTGTCAACGTAAACATGGACCGCATAGCACCCATTCACTTATCTCAATAAAGGCTGCCAATTTGGTTAAACTTCATTCATTTGATTAAGTCCCCTCTGACTAAATGACAACTCAAAAATGCTAATGATAAACACAGAACATGGAGATAATAGGCTAATGACAGCAGCCCAGGAAATAGACGTAGCCATTCTTACCGTTCCGTTGGACATGAATTGCTAATGAGGCTGGACTGAGACGGTCCTTGGTTTCCTGAAGATAAAAGTGATCGTTCCTTCTGTGGACAACGGGAACCGGTGGGTGTGAAGAATAGACGAGCTTAGAAACAGGATCCCCCCGGTGCGGGTCTCCGCCGGCTGCTGGTGACTTCACTGCATCAATGGCTGAATAATGTAGCTCAGGCAGTCGTTAGTCTGAGCCGTTAGGAAGCCTCCTGTTCCTCGCTGCTTTCATGGTGAAACCAGCCGTACAGCAGCGTGAGAGGGCCGGACAGACACCCAGAAAAAAGCCCGTCTCTCGGTCCTGGGAGTGACAGCTTCTGTCCTCAGAGTTCCTCCGTCCGGACAGTGTTGACGTCATGCTGCCAGGGGCGGGTCTACCGGGGGGCCGCACCCCCCCAAGTACCCCCTTGTAGCCAGGTTGACCATTGGTTTTAATTTTGGGGGCATGTAATCCCCAAAGACTGTATATATAAGATATAAGATATGTAATCCCCCTCACCCTCTTGCTTTATTTATGAACTGAGGTTGCTTTATCTTGAGACGCCTCTTTAACCTGGCTGGCTTCATTGCCTCATTTGCCATTTAAAGCTGCAAATTTGGAAAACAAGTTAGCTTAAAATGCCTCTTAACAACGTTCTAACATAGCTCTAAATATATTGTGGAGATTTTTAAAAAATGTAATTAAGTGGTTCTCGCATTTGACTAAAAACCTCAGCCAATAACACGGCTCGGACCAAAAGCAACAACTGGACCATCCGGTTGTCGGCCTCACTGAACCACTGCACTTCTGCATTTACCTGGGTCCTCCTGGCTTGCATATTTAGCAACAGAACACCACTGGTGTGAGAGGTTAGAAAGAGGTAGAAAACAGTGACTGGTGTTTAGTACTGTCTTGTTTCCTCTGGCAATGCGGGTTTCCGGTTCTGGCGGACGTGGCCTGGGATGATACCTGACGACAGGGATGAGTGTTCCATGACCGCGTTTGCATGACGAGTAACACCTAAATCAACTTTTGTTTTGCTGAAAACCTGTATAAGGCTGCACAGTGGCGCAGTGGTTAGTGCAGTTGCCTTGCAGCAAGGAGGTCCCAGGTTTGCATCCCAGTCTGGTGCCTCTCTGCATGGAGTTTGCATGTTCTCCTTTGCACACGTGGGTTCTCTCTGGGTACTCCGGCTTCCTCCCACAGTCCAAAAATATGACTGTCAGGTTGATCGGTCTCTCTAAATTGTCCTTAGGTGTGTGTGTGTGGTTGTTTGTCCTGTGTGTCTCTGTATAGTCCCTGCAATGGACTGGTAACCTGTCCAGGGTGTACCTCACCTGAATGTCCAAAGATTGCTGGAGATAGGAGATAGACCCTGCATGGATAAGCGGGTACAGACAATGGATGGATGGATGATAACCTGTGTGATGATAACTAGTGCTGTAAACATGTGTACGGTAATCATTATTTTCGCTGTTACACATTTGATTTGAAGGGTACTTAGCCTCCTCTTCAAAGTTTTTTGTGTGCAAAATAGTTTTAATGAAATCAGACACTTTGATGAGTTAAACATTCATTTATTTATTTTGTTTTCTGCACAAAAAAACTTCCTTAAAATTAAACAAAATATTTATCAGAACGCAGTCATCTAACACGTGTTATTGTGCACATTAATGAGACATTCATGAATTTATAAATGTTTTTGTGCTAGAACCACCTCTTAAAGACATTTCAGAACTATGAAACCCACATCCAGACTCACATCCTTGAGCAGCTGGAGCCCTGCACGCTGCTGCATTTTATAAATGACAAGAGCACTCAGATCCTTTAGTGACGTCCCTAAAACTTCACATTCTTTAGGTTGTATTTATGTTTTCTGTACATTTTTTAAATAGTCATTCATAAATACCTCAAACTTTGTGGTTGAAGGTAAAACCTTGGTAGCAGATAAAAATAAATGAAACAGCTGACAGGATGAAGTCGTCAGGTGTTTGGAGAGCTTTTGTTCTTCCTGAGGTGCCTCTCAGTAAAAGTCCTCCACATGCTGGTGAGAGCGACTCGGGCCATGAGCACCGTGATGCTGAAGTTACGTCGGTACCATTCCCTGGATCGGAGAGGAGACAGCAAATAATAAAGACGATGAAGCGTTTTTCTGGGCTTTAACTAAATAAAACACTGAGAATAAACGTCCAAAGTGCCTGCCTCACACCGGCTCAACCAGCAGCTCGTTATGGGAAAAGCTCCCCAGAGTCGTCTGTGTTTGCTGCAGTGTGATAACACACACCCAGCAGCATCAGCACCATTAGAGACATCAAATGCAAAAACAACTCACTTGTTATAATTTGCATGTCGGCTTTTGTTTTTGTCCAAAAAGCTTTTGTAGAACAGAGCCATCTCTTCAGTGTTCAGGGACCGCCGTCTTCCTGAACGGAGCAGACCAACAGAGTGGATTTGACGTAACATTTTCACAATCCTGACTCCATTTTCATTTTTGAGTAACGAACATAACAGGTGAATGAGAAGCCTCACCGTCTTCGTCACGCAGACTCAAACCTTTGGCCTTCAGCTGTGATATGATGAAAGCTTCTTTTTCCTGCAGAGACTTTATTAATTAATTTAGTTTTTGGAAAAGTTTGTTTATTAAAAAATCTAAAGGCAAGTTTATTATGCTGTCTCATTGAAATTACATCTTTGCCAAATCAAATTGAAGGACTTTCAAAAGATTTTGCAGCCTGATTTGCACATAGATGCTCGGTACGTACTGCAGATGCTCAAAACAATTCTGTCTCATAAAGGAAATATTAATGTCTGCTACAGTTTCAAGCACCTGTAAAAATCCTGCAGGCTGCAAACACAATGAATGTGTTACACTTCCCTGATATGAACTCTTGGCCTCCTACGGCAGCTGTCAGCAGCCTCTTAAGGACCATATGATACCAAACCAGTCATTTCAACAAAAACTTTACAAAGGATTTTCTCCAATGAGCTTTGCTGCCCTCTGCTGGTGAAAACAAAGAACTGTAAACAGCATGTTCACCTTGCTAAAGCTGATGTTCTGCTTAGTCCAGAACTCATGGTTCCAGTCTTCCGTCTCCTGCCTCAGCTTCCTCAGACGCTTCTCCAGGTCGGATTCCTTCTCAGGGACGTGGTACACGATGGGACGCATGTTGGACAGGCGGTTCGGTGGACCGATCCAGTCATGTGTGGAGCTGGGCTTGGGCCTGAAGGTGGACTGCTGCATTTAAAAAACAAAGTACAAAACTGTGAAGGGAAACAGACGTCAGTGTGGGACCAGCCAAGCTGCTGCAGCTTTACCATCAGGTACTTTTGGAGAAGATGGACAAAGCTTCTCCACCTTTTCCTGCCTGTTTAAAAGTGAAGCCAAAACAGCCCACATGCATGTGCAGCCATGTTGTGTCCCCACATTCAGGACGTGGAGCAGTAAGCCCCGCCCACTCCCCCCAGACACAACCATATTGCTACAATGTAGCGCCTTAGGGGGTTGTAGAACTCCAGAAGACACTCAATACCCAAGTACGTTAGTACGGTTTTGTGTACTTTTCAAGTATGATCTTTAGGGATGTAAGAAAATATCGATATGGAAATATATCATGATATTTTTTCCTGCGATATATCGATATTCAAAAGCTGTGTATTGAATTTTTTCACGAATTTACATGCAAACATTTGTGTATTTTCTTTTCTTTTGGTGCAATTCAAACGCTGACCACTAGTTGGCAGCAGTGTGCAATGGGTTTTGTTTCCACCATTGAAATGTAAATCCCTCTATTATGGTCCAGATACCTCATGTTAAACATGTTACGTATCAGTTTGAACTGTTTAATGAATTTTCCTACAATAAATTCAGTCTAAAAATATCGCTAATATCGTCTGGCTGAATGTATCGCAATATACCGTGATATATCGTATCGTCTTTCCTGTATCGTGATACGTATCGTATTGCCAGATTTTTACCAATACACATCCCTAATGATCTTGGCAAGTACAGCAGAAAGTCGTTCTACCAGGTACGGGAGGACTAGGACGGCATTTGGAACAAAACCGTACTCTGTTGTATCATGGCAACAAGCGCTGCTTTATGCTACGGTTAAAAAAACGACCTGACATAAAAATAAAAGTCTAGTTTGTCCCTTAAATAACAATGAATACATTTTATTTGTATAACATGTGGTCTACTTTTGATCAAAATTGATAAAATACCAGCATTTCCCGCTGTTAAATGAAGAAAATGTTTCTTTTTCATCAAAACAGAGCAATTTCAGGCAACAATACTTTTATTTTGATAGAGGGTTAGCCAATTAGCCTTTTGCAGTATCATGAATAGTCAGAAGAAAAAACACAACAAACTTTACAGGTTACACACAATTATCTACAATGGGCAGCAGCAGCTCAGGAGGTAGAGCGGGCTGTCCAGTAATTGGAGGGTTGTAGGTTCAATCCCAGCTCCCGGCAAATAATTCTGCTGTTGTGCCTTTGGGTAAGACACTTAACCCTTCTTGCCTGCTGATGGTGGTTGGAGTCCCAGGGCAGCTGTGGCTACATTGTAGCTCATCACCACCAGTGTGTGAATCATACACTGTAGTGTAAAGCGCTTTGGAGTCCTCTGACTCTGAAAGGAACTATACAAGTGCGTGAATGTATCATTTACAATAACGGATCACTTTAATTTATTTAGACTTAATTATTTGTATTTTTGATCTAAAACATTACAGTAATGAGCTTTCTCCTCTGCATTTTTCCATTCGTAGTATAATGATTTGCGATGCAATTATGCACAATGCATTATGGAATACCTTGCTGTCCCAAGTCCGCAGAAAGAGGCATTGATGCATCCTTGATACAAAGGGCGGAGCAAGAACTCCGAGCATATTTGCCATGACGCGTACTTAAGATTGGAACACTTGGGCCAACGTTGATGACGTTTCTCGAGGACGTGAGTACACAAGTTCAGAGTCAGATGACTACGCATATTGAGAAATGGCCTATTTAAATACAGACCAATTAACAAATAGCTACATTAATATATGCAGGTGAAAGGTAAGGGCTATGTGAATAAACAGGAATAAACTCCCGGATAAAGGTATTTGAGGCGTGTATGTTTCTGTAAAAGCACTTTCCCATTTATTTCCATGGAGGGGGCGGGGCTTAAAACGTATACTGCAGCCAGCCACTAGGAGGCAGTTTAGGGTGTCTGTTTTTGGCTTCGATTTTCACATTAGGTTCCAGTGTCTCCTCCTATAAATGTCGCAGGGTGGTGTGGAAATTTCAAAATAAAATAAAAAACTGTCCACTAGTGACGAGTTTCTCAGGGACAGCCTGAAAGGCTTTACCTACATTTATCTGTGTGTTCTAATGATTAAAGAGCTGTAAAACGTGAAGCAGCCTGGTCCTGTCCACAGACACGAGTCTACATGAGCCGCCGACCTACGACAGCAAGCTTATCAGTACTAAACAGGCATCAGGATGAGAAGAGCTGCAAGGAGAAAAACACGAGCCCAGACCCAGAGACCAGAGCAAAGGTACGGAGAAAAAACTGTCAAATAATCTAGAGATTTTAAATAGTGTGAGTAAATGTTCACTTTGATGCTATGGGACATTACTTGGGAAAGAAAGGGAAATTTGGCTTTAATGCTCTAAATCATCTAAGATGCTACATCTACAGTTTGAGTCTGAATGTTACGGAACAAACCTCGCAGTGATAACAGAGTTTTACTAACTTTAAATGCTCTGTTACAAATTATTTCACACGTGTTTCAAAACATTTTAAAGCTTGTCCAGTATAGAACTGAAACTGGTTGGTTGTTGGATTTGCAGCATCAGGTCAGATTTACTGAGATCAAAAACCATCCTAACAGTTGAAGTTCCTTTTTAACACAGGGCCCCTCGTTTGAAAGCTGCGTCACAATTCTGGCATCCATTATGTTTTTGGAGAGTTTCTGCTTGAGTTTCTTTGCAGGATGTCAGAATGACCTCCCAGAGCTCCTGCCTGGACATGATCTGCCTCCCCAGGAGGCTCCAAAAGCTCTCTATAGGGTTGTGGTCAGGGGAGGATGGAGGCCACACCACGAGCTTCTCTCCTTTTTCTGCCCACACTTAGAAATATCTAAGGGTTTCATACCTTATCTAAAGCATTTCATGCTTTCCAGCAGCAGAGACAGTTTTTTCTTACCAAGCTGGTTGAAAATAGAATGGAGCCATCAGCCTCTACATCGGTACTGAGACCTAGTATGAGCGGTGTGGTTTTCTCTCATCGTGGTGAGGTGAATTATGGGTAAACATCTCTACTTTGGTCTTATCTGTCCAAATATCAGTGATCCAGAGGTCTTCTGGTTCATTCAGATAAAACTTCTCAAACCTAAGTCAAGCTGCCATGTAGGACAGAAAAGGTTCTATCCCACAACCTGTCCACACAGAAATAAGTCGTTTTCTAGTTTTCTGTCATGAACTTTAACCTTTAACCTGCTGACTGATGTCCGTAGACTTTGAGATGGAGCTCTTGGAAGTTTCTCTGAGCCTTCCCTGGTCTGACCTTCAGATGAACTTCCCATGATGTCAACTCCTGGGAATACTTGGGAATAATCTTTCTCTCTGGAGAATGGTGGACTCAAAGTCGTCTGGAAATGACCTTTAACCCCTCCCTGGTAGACCCCACACACACACACACACACACACACACACACACACACGTATGTTCTAGACCAGAAAGAAACTCCTGTTTAAATATGTGGTCACTCACATCTATGATGCTCAGTAAATCAGCAGCATCTGGATGATGTTTCCATGGAAACGGATGGATGTCAGATTTGTGTTATTTTGAGAACAAGGTGATGTGTTCATGTACAGTTTGATAATCAGATATTCAGAAACTCTAACTGAGATCTCACAACCTTGAGAGCGTAATTTTAGGTGACAAACCCTATTAAACAGACCTGTGTCGGCTTGTCCCGTGGCGGTGTTTGAGCAGAGCTGCAGAACCGACAGCTGACTGGTAAAAGTCGGTATGAACGCAGACTAACATATACCGAACGTCCCGCTGCTGCTCCGACTGACATTTTTATCAACCGAATCCTTCACAATCCAAACAGAACCGACCGAACCGAGGCTCTCGATAACCCAAACACACGGTCACGATGCCGTTTCTAACCCCGGATGTTTGGTCACGGAGAGGAGGAAAGGTGCGCTGGAAAACCTCAGCGGCATATCCGATTATTCTGTAGGCGGTACAGCCTTTCTGTACTGGTATCACCGCCCTTCCCGCTCCGCGCGCACCGCGTAACTAAATAAATCGCTTTAAATGTTGGCCAACAATAACCTATACGCTGTTAAAACACTAACCTCGTTTATCAAAAAGACAAGCATTGTTGGCATTCTTTTACATTTATTTGGATTTAATTTTATTCTAAAAATATTTTGTTGAGTGTGTTCTTCTTCAACACGACTAAACGAAGGTAAATGAAGCTGACGAAGGCTCACTGAGAGAAGACGAACTCCGTGTTAGTTATTATGCGGGAGCAGGACCGTGGAAGGTAGTTAGGTGCGTTAATGTTGAGCTTTAATCAGAGGAGGTTCGTCCTTTTCAGCAGCACTTCACATGGCTGTACGCTGGCTGTGCAGGTAAGTGTCACCGCTTAGGCGGAAATCTCATTTTAAGACTAAAAACCGGAGCGTTTTAGGCCAAGGTGGGGCAGAGTCAGGTGATCATCCTGACGGACACACGAGCATCAGGGAGGGGGGGAGAGCGGCTGGCCTTGTTTGTTGCTGTCCTGGATCCAAAAGCTCCAGTTAAAGCCCGCGTAAGCCTGGCTTCTGCCTTTATATTTAGATTCAAGAGCCTGAAAGCGAGCTGAAGGCAGAGCGTGGCGGTTGTGGTGGTGGGAGGGGCGACAGCAGCCCCCCGTCTCACTCTCTCGGTCGGTCGGAGCTGAAGCAGCGCGGAGGATCGTCTCCTCCACCCAAACACATATACCGTGATTCCAGCTCCTTCGCTGCTCTGGCTGATGGAAACAGACCTCTGGCAAAATGTGCGCCAACGTGTTCGGAGTGTTAAAAAGGTGAGAGGCTGTAGTGCTGCTGAGAGAGGATGCTGACAGCGGTGGAGGTGTGGTGTGGTGCGTGTGTGAACCCGATCAGCCGGTTTTCTGTGGTCGCAGAGCCGTGCAGCGTGCCCGGTGCGGGGGCAGCCTGGTGCTGATGGTGCTCGGTAGGCTTGCTGTGCTACAGGAGGGAGGACCGAGCTCTGCGGCCGGGCTGATCAGCATCAGCATCACTGGACAAGGTGATGGAGGATGTTGCTGAGATGATCCTAATGAAGACTGGAGCTCCAGCCTGACCTGCCCAGCCCCTCGTCCTCTTACATAAAAGCGCTCCTGGGAATCCATCATCTGCTGATGCTGATGCTGTGGCTTACAGTTACAGCGTGTGGCCTCAGATCAATGATCTAAATCTGTGCTGCACCTGAGGCTGTGTGTTTCTAACGGCTTGTAGAAGCACATGATTCCTGAAACCCAGACCTGACAGAAAATGGATGGACTTTTTTGTCACGTTTGGAGAGGCAGTAGAGACCCACATGGCAGCACAAAAGGATGCAAAAAGTCAGATTTGCATTAAATGTCCCCTTTTAGAATGAATAAAATGAATAAACGCAAAGAAACATGATCAACTACTATAAAAGCAGAGAAGAGCTGCTATGGGAGCCCAGATGTCCAAAAAGGAGCTGGTGCGCATACAAGCTGCCTTTTAACTGTTTTAATGCCTGTGGAAAAACATCAGTGGTCATGGGTTAGGGTTAAAACTCACCACCAGTGTGTTTTGTCCTCATTCTGTCTTCTTCTACTGACTTTTAACCATCTAAGATGCTCAGCCTTCAGAAGGCATGCGTGACTTTAAGATGCATTAAGAGCGGTTGTGCACGATCAGTTAAACATGTTTTGATTTAATCGCTCCCCCTTTCAAGCAAATTGATTTTAAAACTAAAAGAAGTTTAAAAAAGACCACTTTTGTGTTTTGAATTGAGAGATTTGACATGAAAACATCCAGCAGCTCCTGTGTCCTCCCATCAGACTAGCAGACAGAGGTGAGGGTACAAAAACAAAGTCCAGCTCTCAGGGTTTTCACATGAAATAACAATAAATGAAATAGTCTGAGTTGTTTCTGTGTAGAAGGTCTAATGATGTCAAATCTTACATCCTACATGACTGATGAGCTAACGGCTAGTCCCAGCACAGCTAATAATTTCCTGCATGCACCAGAAGAGCTACGTTTAAACATCAGATTTGAAATGGCTAGACGTTTCTAGCACAGACCTGTTTCAGCTGAGCGACACCGGCTGATCTGGTGGTTCTGATGATCAGCACCAGGATCTAGGTCAGGGTCTTGTCAGGTTTGCTGGATTTAGTCTCGTTTTAGGAACAGAGCTCACAAATCTGCTTTTAGTAAAAGTCAGAGAGTTTGTGGTTCTATTTAGCAGGAAACCTTCACTACAAAAAAACATCAGTCTTTAAAATGTTACTAACTGTTCTGGTTTTCCTTTGTCCTGCTCTCCTCCAGCCTCTTTGGGAAGCCTTTTGATGGGGGCAAGAGGATGGAACATGGTGGCCCACAGGAGCCGCACCAACAGCATCCAATGGAGCAGCAGCAGCACCACCCTGCCATGATGCGGCTCTACGAGGTCCAGAAGGAGGTGCTGTCTCTGGGGCCGCACGTCTGCACCTTCAGCGGCCTGCAGAACGATCGGGAGTACAAGCGGATGGAGCGCGAGCTGACCCGGCTGCTGCTGGAGGTGGACCAGGTGGACACGGAGGGCAAGGCGGAGTTGCAAGGGGCCCGTAAGAGGTCTGCTCAAGAGGTGGAGGGTCTCCTGCGCTACTTGGAGGAGAACGCCACCCATCCATCCCGTCTGGCCATGGAGGAGCTGAGCGTCGCGGCTCGGCAGCTGGTGGACGACCGTGTCGTTGCTCCGCAGCGAGCCGGTGGGGTGGCGGAGATCACAGATGAGCTGCTGGATGCTCTGCAGGAGCTGGTTCTGAAACTCACCCAGATCAAGACCGAAGGCAGGGTGCCGCTCCGCAAAGCCCGATACCGGGCCTTAACGCGCTTATGCGCCGTGCAGGACGTCCTGGAAGGACGCACACCACAGCAGACCCTCTCCTTACCGCTGTCGGGGGACTCCAACGAGGCCGTGCACCGCATCAACCAGGTGATGGTGAAGGTGAGCATGGCTCGCAGCCAGCTCGTGGCTCTACTGATGGGACTGAGTGGGAGGGACAGCTGTGCCCACCTGTCCCGCATCCTGACGGAGCTGCAGGTGGAGCTGGACGCTCTGGACGTCTCTGGGAACGCAGCCGTCAGAAACTACAGGAAACAGGTGGTGGAAGAAATCAACGGGCTGCTGAAACATCTGGATCTCGAGGGAGAGGGAGACGACACTCGCAGGTTGGTGAAGTGGTTTCTACCTCGTGTGCAGGAGTAAATGTTAACTATGAGGTGGATGCAGGTGTGTTCCTCCCATTGATCCAGTTTGTCTCCATAGGTACGATTTGGCTCAGAACAACTCCATCCGTGAGATCGAAGCCGTGCGTGCTCACGTCTCTCACCTACGAGAGGGCGTCCTGCGACACTGTGCCATGAGCGACCTCAGCTTCAGACCCAAAGCTGAGCTTCTGAGCCTCCTGACACACCTGGACCAGGTGGACACGGCCAAGAATCCGTGCATCAGAGAGGCCCGCCGCCGCGCCGTGGTGGAGGTCCAGGCTGTTATCACCTTCCTGGACCTACGCGAGGCCTTAGCCCAACGCTACCCGGGCCCTGACGAACGCCCGTCACACCGGGCCGTGTGGATGGTTTTGGGGAGCCTGTCCGACCTCCAGGCCCAGGTGCTGGGCTTCGACGGCAAACGGGCTGACAAGAGCTACATGATGCTGGAGGAGCTGCTGACCAAACAGCTGCTGATGCTGGACGCTGTAGACGCCCAGGGCGACGAGGCGACGAAGGCGGCGCGGAAGCAGGCGGTAAAGTTTGCCCAGAACATTCTGAACTACCTGGACATGAAGACCGACGAGTGGGAGTACTGACCCGCAGGATCAGACGTCGCTTAGGGGATGAAAGGAGCCGACAGCGCGTGTAAATTAACTAAAACTTGTACACCGTCATTCCATTGACTGTAAATAGTGACTGGAATTCTGCAGCAGCGCTGTTCTTTGTCTGTTTGTGGTTGTCATGGCCACCCACGCTGAGAAAAACATCTTCATTAGTGTGTGTGTGTGTGTGTGTGTAGCCTGCTGCTGATGCTCAGAGTCATGCTTGTTTCCTGGGTTGATGGTGAGCAGCGGCCTCGTGGCTGGTGGGTGGGGGGGTTAGGGTGGAGTAGCTGAATCTGATTCCTCGTGACCAGGTAGCAGAAGGTCAGACCTGAAGCTGTTTCTGTTGTTTTTAGTGAATCGGGCTGGAGAGATAGTTTCAGCAGGAGCAGGATGCTTTATTTGATCACATCAGGCTATAAATGGATCAGATCTGGTGATGTTTGTGTTTCTGATGATGGAGGAACATTAATGTGAGGCGCCGGTGTCTTTAGGAACAGGAAGCTGCGGCTGAAGCCTGCAGGAACCCTCAGAGCTGCTGCTGTCAGACCAAGTGAGATCTGAATATCTGTGCCTTTGCTTTTCACTTCTTCACCCTTCAGTTTGTGAGAAGCAGCCTTGTAGAGCAGCGAGGAGCTGGAGAGAGAGAGAGCACCGCGGCCATTATCACAGATATTTGCACTAATCAGAAACACCTTTTATCTCCTGCTGAGGTTCTGATCTGCTGTAAATCTGACTGCAGACGCTTTAATCTGACAACAGCCGTTAACGCTGGCACCAGTGAGAGGACAGCAGGAGAAAATCAGACAATAATTATTATTAAACCAACAGTAGAGGAAGATATTTTTGTCCTGAATAGCAGGAAAGATGGTTTTTCATTTCCAGATGTGCTTCGCTCGTCTTCACCAGCAGCTGTTTTACATGAGAAGAACCACGGAAAAAGAAAATCTAATGTATTTATTCCTTTTTTATGTCTCCTGAAGCGATTCTGACCAGTGTAATTCCTGGTTTACAGCTAAAATCTGAGCCGTGTTACTAGGTCTCATTACGCTACAGCCAAGGTTCAGACAGGCTCAACACATCACGTCTCGGTTCATGGAGGAGGTTCTAATCAGGCTCAAACCTGGTGGAAAGGAAAAATCCAGCATTTAAACAACTTTACTATGAGAAGTAAAACCCAAACATGCACACTGCTTTTGCCCTCCCACAGCTTTCTGCTGCTTTTGTTGTCGAGTGTTTCAGACGAGCAGCACGATCCATTTCAGAGACGTGAGGAACAGAAGAAGCAGAACTTCTGAAGCAACAAGGAGAAAGGGACAAAAGTGGAAGGTGTGTGTCCTGTTCCATCCGGAGTCAACGCTGAAACATCACCATAGCAACTGTCAGGCATGGTGGTGGTAGAGGGATGGTCTGGGTCTGGACCCTGGCTGTAACTCTAGCTGAAGGAGAATGCCTGACCTTTGACCTTAAACAGGTCGTTAAAGCTAGAGAACCCTCTGATGTGACGCTTGATTGCAGTTGTCAGCAGGTTGGGGGGTCGATTACTTTTGCACACGGGTCCAGGTGGGTCTGATGAACCTTCGATGGTGGAATCTGCTGATCTGACACGTTTTACAGGCGAAACAAAGGCAGAAGCAGCTGAAAGCTGTTTGAGACTCTTCACAGCTCTGTGTAGATGAAGAGGTGAATGTTTAATGTTCTTTTTGTGTGATTTTATCAGCCAGGGTTGTTTTGTGGCGCTCCGGTCGTTCCGTAAACGTTTGCGGCTCTTTGCTGATTTTTACGTTCTTCTGTCTGAATGCTCGGCGGCGTTTGGACTTTGAGTGAAACGCGAACCTTTCATTGGTAGAGAAGCATGAATCCACCCGTCCTGACATCCAGTCCTTGTTAACGCAATTATTGTGAAGTGGGCGTTTCCTCCAGTCGCTGTTTAGCTCCTCGCCTGTTCCAGGGACCTCTCACCAAGCCTTTTACCTGTTGCTGGTCCTGGACCTGGTCCTGGAGCGGACTCACACAGGATTCATGGCACTTCACCAGCCCTGCCAGCCTGGTTTTCCCAGCAAACCTCTGCTCTCTTAGACCAAACCAACCTCAGCTTCACTTTTGCTGTTCCACACAGGTGTGCGTTTCTTCGTGGCACTTCACTTTGTTCCTGTGCATGCTGTTCCTTTTGAATCATTTAAGAGTTTTAAGCCATACGACCAAACAAGTTTCCCCTCTGAGGTTTGCACAGACTTAAAGGGAATAACCCCCCAGCATCGTCTTTTTAAAAGCTTTTCCTAAAGCGAAGAATTTGGTCCGAATGGAAGTTTAAACCCTGAGTTTTACGGCTGAAACTGCTCCTCCCGTAGATTTATCATCACTGATTTGTTATTGACAAGTATTAAAACAGCACTATGTTGGAGGTGTGAGCCTCGCTAAAAGGGTCTGAACTCAGAGTTAAAATAAGTTTGAGGACATGAAGGATTAGTTTTATGTGTGAATGTTTAAAAGACACCTTGCTGCATTTTAAAGGAGGAGCTCACTTCTGTTTTTGCACTTTTTGTCATTTTTCTCTTGTTTAAACTCAAATTTGTTATTTTCACCAATGATTTCATAGTTTATGAGAATGTGGCTGTTAGCTTGTTTACTTTCACTTAACTTGTTTAGAGACTTTAGTTGAAGATGGGATGATTACAGACTGGAACAACTATGGGATGAACCTTTGAACAGGAAGGAGAATTGTGTCAAAATAAAACAGCTTTGATTTGTTTACAGCTAAAAGGTCATTTATAGTCAAGAAGAAGAGTGTTCTGTAAAATTAAAAAATTGTTACAGCTTCCTGAATGGCCTCTGTTTGGAGAAATGGAGTTTAGATCTTACAGGACTGAGGAGCTAACGGCTAGTCAGCGTAGCCTTCTTATAGTGGCTCCAACCGCCACAGTTTCATAGCAGTTCATTCACATGTACGTTTGGATACGGATATTTTGGTAGAAATATTTGAATCTTCCTGCCAGACCCGAGGCCCGGGGGACCAGAACTGCTACATCCTGCTAGCTTAGAAATCTAGACAGACAGTAGCTGAAGCGAATAGGGGCATCAGCAGGTCTACCATTGGCCCAATCAGTTTTGCGCTCTATTGTTTTGGTGGGCCAATCACAGTGCTCTATCAGTTTGGTGTGCCAATCACAGCGCTCTATCGTTTTCGTGGGCCAATCACAGCGCTCTATCGTTTTGGTGGGCGGGATGATGCAATGGAGCTGAAGAACAAAGATGGCGATGGCTCATTTGACGGCTTTGGCATCAACTTTGGACTATTTAGACATGAGCTTTTCTTTGAGTCAAGAGCAGATAGAGGTACTTAAGACCTTTATTTTAAAAAAGGATGTATTTGCATCTTCTTCAACAGTGTATGGTGGACTGCCCTGTTGACTGACATCTGTAGCCATGAGTACATCACGTTGTTCGTTGTCCAATAGCATGTGGAGACAGTTTGAAAGACAACCATAGTTCACGCCCCACGACAGATCCGTCTATGGGTCATGGCCAGACTATATATTCATAAATATATGATGTCTAACATTCTGCTAATATTTATAAATAAACACAGAATTTTAGGCTAAGTTTTCTCATCAGCTGAAACAGTTTCTCCAAACTGAGGCCCATCAGGAGCAGAAACACCAATATTAGCTGATCTAGATAAAACATTCACTGAGATCAGGAATAGAAGAACCAGCCTCTCCAGGTTATTTGGGACTAAAATTAGCTCCCATCCTCGTCACACGGACGCTCCTGGTTTCTCCTTGCAGCTCGACGGCTAAAAGCCTCTCTGGTTGTGACGGCACCGCGGTCCATTAGGAAGATCCAGGTCCGGTGGGGATTCAGAGTGGGCCTTTATTTACACCCAGCAGCTAGGATCTTTTTACCTGACAGTACCAAAGTTTCGACTTAACAAGCGTTTCCATTGCTTTACCAGCATGGTCTTCCATATTCTAATTTTTTTAGTTTCACCTGCTTGTGTGGAGTCACATAATCCAAAGGGGTTCGAAGGAAGGCAACTGGACTTCTTTGGTTTCTTGAAGACGTTTCGCTTAGCGAAACGTCTTCAAGAAAC
Source organism: Aphyosemion australe (assembly GCA_006937985.1). Lineage (NCBI taxonomy): Eukaryota > Metazoa > Chordata > Actinopteri > Cyprinodontiformes > Nothobranchiidae > Aphyosemion > Aphyosemion australe. The sequence goes on along the minus strand of SSNS01000162.1, from coordinate 776,397 downwards.
CAAAGAAGTCCAGTTGCCTTCTTTCGAACCCCTTTGGATCACCATGACCTGGAAGACTGAGACCCTTCACCAGCACGTGGAGTCACATCTCAGTCCTGCTTGTCTTCAGCCTTGCCTTTTCTTTCTGCAGATAACAGGAATGTCGTCAGTGGTGGAGACAGTATTTCAGTTGTTTCTCCCAACAACTTTTACGTAGCCTTGAACTGCATTGATTGTGACAGACTTTTGATGTTTTTATCTCGTGAAAAGAAGCAGACTGAAACGGGACTGAATCTGTCGTGTGAATGCTGTGAATAGGATTTGTATTTCCACTGCTCTAATAAAGACGCTCTTATTCTGTGTGCCGCAGCTGGTTTTTATTTCAGAGTTAAATTTTGCACAAAAAAACTGCCTCGTGTCAAAAAGAGCTGGTAGGAAAACAAAAAAAACTATGTGTGCCCCAGGGCAGCGGTGGCTACATTGTAGCTTATCACCATAATGTGTTATAAAGTGCCTTGGGGGGTTGCAGAACTCTAGAAGGTGCTATACAAGTAGTACGGGTCATTTAACCATTTTTTTCCCCCAAAGAGTCCCATCAAAGTTCAAATTACACATTTGACCAGTAGGGGGCTCCACTTACCCCAATCCAGCACTGGAGGAGGGAGCCTCCGACTCAGTGGAACGTTTGGACATGCCCTCCATCAACACCAAGAACTCTGTGGAAATGTGGAAGACCTCTACATGGATGACATCAGGCTGATCCACCTCAACAGGATTTACAGCACAGGAATGTCACTCAGACTGGGAATGTGGTGGAATGATATTCAGGAAAGGCTTGGTGATCCTAACTGAAGGCAACATTTTAGATGCTCAGGTCCGTTGGAAGTTCCTTGGGATCCCTCAGACAGATGGTCATCACGATGAAGCTAGAGGGAAGTCAGCCACCACAGAGTGAGCATGTACAGCACTCAGTATTTAGTTGGGGCTCCTTTGGTCTGGATTACTGCAGCGATGCAGCGTGGCGTGGAGTCGATCAGTGTGTGGTACTGCTCAGGTGTTATGAGAGCCCATGTTGCTCTGATAGTGGCCTTCAGCTCTTCTGAATCGTTGGGTCTGGCGTATTGAATCTTCCTCTTCACAATAGCCCATAGATGTTCTATGGGGTTAAGGTCAGGTGAGTTTGCTGGCCAATCAAGAACAGGGATACCATGGTCCTTAAACCAGGTGCTGGTAGCTCTGGCACTGTGTGCAGGTGGCAAGTCCTGTTGGAAAATCTGCATCTCCATAAAGTTGGTCAGCAGCAGGAAGCAAGAAGTGCTCTAAAACTTCCTGGTAGACGGCTGTGTTGACCTTGGACCTCAGAAAACACAATGGACCAACACCAGCAGATGACATGGCACCCCAACCCATCACTGACTGCAGAAACTTTACACTGGACCTCAAGCAACGTGGATTCTGAGCCTCTCCTCTCTTCCTCCAGACTCTGGGACCTTGATTTCCAAAGGAAATGCAAAATGTACTTTAATCAGAGAACATAACTCTGGACCACTCAGCAGAGTCCAGTCCTTTTTGTCTTTAGCCCAGATGAGACGCTTCTGACTCTGTCTCTTGTTCAAGAGTGGCTTGACACAAGGAATGTGACAGCTGAAACATGTCTTGCATACGTCTGTGTGTGGTGGTTCTTGAAGCACTGACTCTAGCTGCAGTCCACTCTTTGTGAATCTCCCCCACATGTTTCAATGGGTTTTGTTCCACAATCCTCTCCAGGGTGGTTATCCCTATTGCTTGTACACTCATTGCTACCACATCTTGTCCTTCCCTTCTCCTCTCTATTAATGTGATTGGACACAGAGCTCTGTGAACAGCCAGCCTCTTTAGCAATGACCTTCTGTGTCTTGACCTTCTTGTGCAAGGTGTCAATGGACGTTTTTTGGACGACTGTCAAGTCAGCAGTCTTCCCCATGATTGTGTAGCCTACAGAACTAGACTGAGAGACCATTTAAAGGCTTTTGCAGGTGTTTTGAGGGATCTTCTGTGGATGGAGGCTTCCTCACATCCTTCTGTCTCTTCATGGAATCCCAGACACACTCCATGATGCTGAGATCAGGGCTCTGTGGGGACCACGCATCACTTCCAGGACTTCTGGTTCTTCTTTAGTTCTTAATGACTTTGGCTGGATGTTTGGGGTTGCTCACATTGCATTTTGTGAATTTATTTTAAAAAATTATATTTCTGAAAGAATTTTATGTTTACAGCATTTTTCCACACCTGCCTGAAACTTTTGCACGGTCCTGCATAAACAACTAAAACCTGGACATTTTCATCAATCTATGAAATATCCTTGGATGTTCCAGACAGAGCGTGGAAAGTAATAAAGTTTATTTAGAAAGCACTTATCACAGACAGGACCAATCACAAAATGCTTCACAAAATGATCCCAAAGTGGACATGTCCAGGGCCAAGAGGACGTTTAGTCACCCTAATGTCCACGCTCCTTGGAGCTGTCATTGACTGCAGATGCTGGAGGATGTTCTCTGACAGTGTGAGGGAACATCAGCCTGTCTGTGGGTTAGTTCTGTTGGTGTAGATATGACCTCCAGCCACAAGAGGGAGGCAGGAGTCTCCTGAAAGAGCCGAGCCTCCTCCAGAACGTTCTGATGTGACTGCATGGAATTTCTGACTGCTGCTGCTGGGGTTTGTGGTCTTGTGGGTTCTCCTCCCTGCTCTGCAGCTTGCTCTCAGCTTCTTTTGCACCCTAAGCCGCCTTCAGATGAGTCCTGGCAGGTTAATGATGAGCAGCTTGCATGTGACATGACTGTTGAGTCAAACCTGCATGACTTCCTTGTTCTAAAAGGACTTTTTCTGTTCCCGTTTCCATATTTGGTGCTCATGAAAAGACTTTTAAAAGTAAACAACACTGTGATCACACCAGACAACAGCAACTAGAAGCACCGGGGCTAAAGAGACCAACTTGATCGGTCTTACAGACAAAACGGTGCAGCTTTAAATTATAGATTTGGTCTCCATAGAGACTGGAGGTCATCTCAGGTCAGACACGGAGAATTCCGACTTTCAGGTCTTTATGAGCTGAATTGCACCTGTGCTGCTCTCACCTGGATAGGAGACGTGCGACATCATCATCAGCCAATCAGAAAGCCTCTAATCTGGTTTAAAAGTAAAACTGGCTGACTTGGAGCCACTTCAGGGTGCCACAACATTCATGTTGAATCTGAGAACTTTATTAAAATGAGTCTGACGTTTCATGGATATATTTTCCTATCAGACTTTTTCTTTGTTGCAGCAAGCGAGAAACTCAGAAGCTCCTTTAAGAGGGTTAGGCATGGGCGACCATGACTCATCCACCTCAGCAGAGCAACTAAACAGATCTTCTGGATCTGGAGTCCTCACATTCCTGCTCGTCCACCCTGCTGCTGGGCAGAAACTCTTCACCACAACTGTGTAAACTAGGGTGGAGCTCTGCTGCTGCTCCAACAGGGATTCCCCACACCGTGTGTTTCCCGTCTGTTCTTCCTTGTTTTCCAAACAGGAAGTGGCTCAAAGACGTGACTCTTCCTCTGGTGGTGCTCAAACACCCATTCAGCTAGTAAACACTGATCCAGAGTCAGTGGGTGGATCTCTGATCTAAAAACCCTCCGGATGAATTCTATAAGAGAACATTTCACAGCTTCACTGAGTTCCTCCAGTTAAAATGAGATGAACTAGTTATTCACTTTAAATGTTTTTACACTCAGGGTGAGTTAAAATCCCACTAGAGCAACGTGCATGAGAAGAATTCATATTCTGGCCTGAGCTGCATGCAGCGTTTCTGCAGAACACAGGAGAGGTTTTCAGAGCTGCAGCATCAGCTGACGGCTGGGTGACGTCAGAGCGAGGCAGAACAAAGACTGGTCTCACACCTCTGCGCTATCACCACTGATAACACACACTTAGCTGACGTCCACAGACGAGAATCAGACTCATTTTTTAAAGTGAAACTTGAAACCGAGGCTTTATTCTTCAAATGGGTGAAAAGTTGGAGCTGAGGCTTCAGCCCAGACTCACACCAGCTCTTCCTCTCCTCTGCTGAAACCTCTCTGAGTGACCCCGTCCCTCACGGTAAAAGCTGGCAGGAGTCCAGACGGAGCCACAGGAATGTTAGCCGAGGGCCACGTCCACTTTTAATGAGTTTGATTCCCAGGAAAAGAACAACTTTGTACTGAAGCTCAGCCTCTGATCAAAGGCTGCTTTGTATCAGATGTTTGCACACCACCGATGTTCACGATCTACTTTTGCACCAACATTTAAGTCCAGAGGACCAAACATGAACTTTGATCACGGTTTCACTGAAATCTATGGAGGTTGAGCAGGAGGTTTTCACTATAAACAAGGAAGAGAGGTCACATCCAACAAAACATCACAAGTGGTGGGTGGGGGGGTCGCCCCATGACCAATGAGCTGCAGGTTCGAATCCCAGCTTCATCCATCTCAGTCGTTGTGTCCTTGGGTAAGATTCTTCACCCTCCTGGCCTGCTGGTGGTGGTCAGAGGGACCGGTAGCGTCTGTCAGTGTGTGTGTGTGTGTGTGTACTTGTATTTATAGGCTTATGTGGACAAGTTTTAACTTTTAACCTGTAGTGTGTGGACATTTTAACATTGTGGGGACATTTGGCTGGTCCACACGATGACAAAATACCCTAAAATGTGGTTTTAGAGGTATGGAGTGAATTAACCTTTGTTTAGGTTAGGAATAGAACAGCATTGGTTATGGTTAGGGTATGGGTTAGGCATAATACAAAAATGAATGGATGTCAATGGAGGGTCCTCACAAGCATATAAATACAAGTGTGTGTGAGAATGGGTGAATGACTGTAGTGTAAAGTGCTTTGGAGTCCTCTGCATTTGATCAATGCTGCACAAATACATTATTTTATTTATTAAATTCATTTTAATTCAAAAACGTTTTCATGTTTTTGATTTTGTCCTGTTTAAAAATCATAAAAATAACAATTTAAAATCCTAATATAGGAAACTTTGACAAATAAATAACTAAAAAAAGTCTCGCTTCCATTTAAATGTTCCTACAGGACCCCCCCCCCCCACACACACACACACACCCTCTGTGATTCAGTGACATCCTGCTGTAGAGACCGACATTAGTTTCTTAGTTTAGGTTGAACAGGTTTAATTCTGGGTCAGAGCCCCTCAGAGGGACTGAAGGTTTAGTGTTTCTAATGATTCTGATGCTGCTTTTGCTGATGTGACTTTCGATACATTAAAGTGGCCTCATGGGACAAAAACACAGGAAGCTCCTTACCGGTGAAGTATGGAAAGCCAAGCAGCCTGAACAGGTTGCTGATTAATATTTGATCCTGTAATCAGATCGTAGAGAACAGACAGGATGGAAGCCGTGGTGAACACGCTCCATCTGCTTCTGATAGCAAACAGGAGCTGGCTGCTTCTGCATTTGATCTGAAATCACCAGGTAAAAAATGGCTGCAGGTGTGTGTGTGTGCAACGAGGGTCATCTACAGCTGTCATTAATGTCAAACATGAAGGTGTGAAATCATTCTAAAGGTGATGGAGTTTGGTTAACAGCTTCTTACAAACCTGCAACAGCTTTACACCTCTCTAATCTGATCATGGCCGACACCCCCACTCTCACACACACACACACACACACACACACACACACACACAAGGATTAAAAAGTTAGAAGACATTAAAGAGTACGGTGGGTTTAGATCACAGGGATGAACAACTGCAGCATCAGATGACTAATCTAGTTTTGGGTGGAGAAACTGTGGTTCTCTGCTTTTATCGAGCTGGGAGCTCCACCGTGACCAGGAACTAGAACGGTTTGTATCTGAGCAGGGATGAAGATCAGTCTGAAGCTCCACGGGAAAAGACTGGATTACAAACTCCAGGCTGGGAATGAGTTTCTACTCCAGGTGGAGTTGTTCAGGTCTCTTAAGGTCTGGTCCACAGGTGAGGGTAGACCTGGGTACTGATCTGTTGAGAGGGTGGAGGCCAAAGTTGAGTCATTGCTCCTCCTCATCAGAAACAGATGATGTGGGTTTAGGCATCTGGCGGGAATGCTTCTGGACACCTTCCATGGGACACGTCCCCCTGAGGAGACTCAGGGCTGGACCAGGATCTGTGCCTGATCACGATCCTCTCAGAAAATAGATGGAAGTCTGATTAAACTGATGTCTCATTTGATCCGATTTATTTCCTTTTTCAGCAGTTTTCCATCTTCTCCGTGACTTTCCATCTGAACTGAGCCGACCTGAGCGCTGCCCTCTCACCTCCCTGCGGTCAGGTCGCGTGCCAGGTTGTCTCGTGCAGCGTTCCTCCCTAAGGCTACGAGGTTCTGATCTGGACGTTTGCCCGGTTCCAGCACTTAACTCAGGAGTTCAGAGGACAAGCGGATCAGGCTGCAGGATTTCCAGCAGCTCAGGACTGCTATTCCCAGCCTCGACAGCCAGATTAAAACGCTTCTGGTCTTCAGACAAAGGGGTGGAGCAAACATCTGACTCAGCGACTAAAGGCTGAGCAGAAACAACAAACAGGAGCCGTCGGATTTAATTCCGATGAAAGTTTTCTAAAATTACATTTGAGAAACAAATGAGATTAAGATTAGAATTAAGACGCGTTATAACTTGTCCCATTGTGACTAGCTGATCGCTGATCATAGCTGATCTCTCTGTCTCCAGACTGAGGCTGTTCAAAGGTCTTCAGATATTAATGAAATCGTTGACACGGAACACATTTAATTAACATTTCTTCAGTGACTCATGAATGAAAACTATCTGATACCAGGAAGTGAATCGGCTCCACCTGCTAGAGCTGACCCAGTCCTCACCTGAACTAGACGACCGGAGTCAGACGTCAGGAACCCACAGAGCAGAACCAGCTTCTCCTCCACATGCAGCTGGAAGCTTTACTACCAGAAACAACGTCTGGTTCTGGAAACTGTAGAGACGAACTCCATCCTGACAGGTGCTGCTGCAGCTTCCAGACTCACCGGCTCTCTGAGCAAAAACAGGAGTGGGAATTCTCAGCAGACCCGTCTGTGGAGGAGGACGGCATGGACGTCTCAGAGGAGCTGTTTCAAATGCTTTTGGCAAATAAGTATGTCAACCAGGTCAGAGGGAGTTTTGGTTTTAGATCCTTTTCTGAGACCAAGAATTTGAAAAACTAAACGTAAACAATAGTATAATTTACACGAGTTCAAATAAGGCCATCGTGAAAAAAGAAATGCATTTTATTTTCACGTCACAATTTAGTTGGGCTGCAGGAGGAAATGTTCCCAGAATCCATAAACGCCTCAAAAAGAAGAATTCACCTCGTCCCATTTCAACACGATAAAACCATTAGATTCAAATGGAAGCTTCACACGAGTCACTGGTGCATCTTTGATTTATTTTGAGTCATTAAAGAGAAAAGCAGGTCTTTGCTGTGAGTGGACACAGATACTCAAGACAAAAATAAACATCATTTCACTCATTCTTGGTGTTTTGTTTGCACATCAAAAGGAACATAATCCTACAAATGAGAGCAGATATTAATCCCGTAGAAACACTTCGTCATAATCTGTGTTATAAGCTCTAATCTGTAGAAATAAACAGCTGTCAGACGGATTTTCTCTCCTGCTTGATGCAAGCAACAAACTAAAGACCGCCGGCGGGAGAGCCGGCCTCAGGTTCTGGGTTTGGTGGCAAATGTGAGGTACCCCGTGTGACCCGGCATTTCTCTGGGTGGTGTGGTGGTCTTCATGGTGATGGAGGCGTGGTTTAGACTTGGAGTGGGCGGGGCCTCCTCCTTGGGACCCAGTTCAGTCTGAGAGGAGGGGTCTGGGCCGAAGTCGGGCAGAGGAAGTGAGACGGTTCGGACGTCGTGGACCCTCAGAAGCACCTCCACGGTGCTGATCTCCTCAAACGCCTGATCCGCCAGAACCTCACAGGTCCTCTGGACCTGCTCTATGCACGGGGAGAAGGAGCACAGGCGACCTCCTGCAGGAGACAGACACCAGACATCACTGCACATCCTGGAGGAGTCAGGTCTACATCAGCCCATCCTCCCAGTGTCCATGTAGGACCAGAAGAACAGACAAACATAAAAAGGACATTTAATCCCGCTCTGGGGAAACTACTGTAGATGAAATTGGGTCTGAGCAGAAAAACACGACCAAAGCTTCAGGAGATTGGACCCGCCGGCTCCTGTTGCACCAGGAGACGAGCCGGTGATCTAAAAAACCCACAGATCACCTCCTCTAGTCTCCAACGAAACCCTGAGGTGTTTGCAGCAACTAGCCGGCCCGAGAGGCTGAGCTGCAGCACAGAACCGAGCCTCGGTGCAGAGTTAGTGACAACCTGCAGCTCAGAGATCAGGAACAAAGGTGGTCCCATCAAACCAGATGGAACCAGTCCATCACCAGTTCTCCTGAAGGAAGTCCAAGTTATTAACTGCATTCCTCAGTGGCATTAGCTGCTGGGGTTCGTGTGTGTGTGTGTGTGTGTGTGTGTGTGTGTGTGTGTGTGGGTTTAAAAAGATTTTACAGTAAATTACTTTTTCAAAACCTGGAGAAACATGAAGCCTGGGTGAAACATTTGATTTCCTGCTCCAACAACAGAGACCAGCTGATGTGTCGTCAGGGCGATGGAGGTCATGAACCGTCACAATCCCGCCTCTCTGGACTATGACCTGATTATGTTTTTATGTACACCACACACAGCTGCTCAGCTGGAATTGATGGGTTTGGGTTCAAATGTGCTTGTGTGTGAAAGTTAGAAATAATTTCTATCTGCTGCCGATAGCTGAACAGCCTCTGTTTGGAGAAACAGAGTTTATATCATATAACAGGACTGACAAGCTAACAGCTGGTTTGTGTGTTGCTGCCATCTCAAAGGTTAAATCTATTCAATTATTGTACTGAATGAAAAAAATATCACAGAAATTATTTTGAAAAGTTTTAAGACACTCAGACTAGCTGTTAGCTCATCACTCCTGCAGAATTCTCCAAAGTCAGGCGGAATGACTGAAACGTCCCTTTAAACCGCGCACGTCCTCATCAGACACGCGTTTATTATTCTATTATTATTCAGGTTTATCGTCTCCTGAAGATACAAAGGTCATCGGAGTTGAACTCTTCCTGATGATGTCATGCACCAGAGGTCCTGAATGAAGTAAAGATCATATGTGCAGACGGCAGCATGGCTGAAGAGCGCTTCGTGTCTAGTAACCATCACATGACACCCCGCCCCCCCAATCCGACACAACCCCCCTCTCCTAGCAACGAAAAGTTAATGTTTACACCAGGGCATCTCTAACAGCTCCTCATAGCGCGTGCATGCACGTAAATGTGAACCAACATGAGATGAAGCTCATTTGAAGATTTTGCAGTTAGTTTAGAAAAAGCCTCAACTTTAACAGCTGGATGTTTTTCCTACTTTCTGAAAAGTCTTCAGGCTGATCTAGTTTTTAGTCACCCTCATTCCAGGGCCAGGGCGTCCTCTACCTCATGCGTTCCACGGGCCTTAAAGCAGCCGTTCTACTGGTTGAGCCGTCAACATTTACTATGAGACCGCAGCGACGGTGGTGAAAGTGGAGTGGTGTGTGTGTGTGTGAGAGAGAGAGAGTGAATCAAACCTAAAAGTATGAATCCACATTCAGGAGCTCTGAGCAACACCGAGTATGGTCATATGACTGCCTCTACAGTGAGGATGTGGCAGCGCTTATCTGTGTGTGTGTGTGTGTGTGTGAGAGAGAGAGAGAGACTCTTACAAGAGGAATATGAAGCTGTGGCACCATAAAAGGGAGCCATGGAGAAGGTGGGGAGCTATACGGTGAATTCCTCCTCATGCTGGGACATGCTGAGTTTCTATTCTTTAGGGACATTCGAGGAAAAGTCCTCTGTAGGGGAACGGATCCTTGGGGGTCAGGCGGCATTAATGTGAGACAAGAGCAGCTCTGAACTGGGAGAAGATCCCTGAGACCCTCTGATAGAACATGTTCAGTTTCAGAGGCTCGGCTTCGAGTTTCCAGAGTTGACCCAACAAACAGCCTTAATCCTGAATAACCAGTTTTAAATAACACGTCTGCTCAGGTTTCACCCATGACCCGTTTGTTCATGTGTGTGCTTCGCACAGAGGCAAGCCCTGACAAAACTAAACAACTTCATTAAAACTAATATTTGTACTTAAACGGTTAGTCAGCCTGAACAAACAGCTTTATAATAATGGAACCCCCCCGGCTGAAGGAATCCTAGAAACCAATCATAAACTAAGGATAAATACGCTTAACCACCTGCCTCAACTTGTCTTGACCTCCAGGTTGCTATGGAGACTCCAGTATGCTTCAGTAGCTTGTTTTATTTAGAGCTCCTGTAGCTATGGCTGGATGTGATGAGGATGGATGAAGGTCATGGGAGCAGCAACAGGAACACCTCCATCAGGAGGTGGAGAAGCCTTCAGACGACCTTTTTGTATTTATGTCGTCCTTTTAAGCAGCCCGACATCCCAGTGGTGTTAGAGCGGTCTGCAGGCTCTCTAAAGCTCTTTCAGAGCTCATCTGTGGACTTTAGCTACATGTTCGGTTCTTGAACTCGACCATGATGGTGAGGAGTGAGAGAAAAGGGACAAACAAGAGTGTTGAACAGATAAAAACTAATTATTTCTGTTCTTTCTGCATGAAATATTTACACATCTCATCATTTCCTAATGGAAAACCAGCTGAATGCATCAGGCTCCAAAGACACAAGTTCCAGGGGTCTGAACGTCAGCCAAAGGCCAAAGAAAAGCTCTCAAACATGTTCAGAACATAAAACCTTTGGTCCACGTTTAAAAAAGGACAAAAATCCATTTTTGCTTGGAAGGAAAAGATAAACAAATGAGGAAGAGGAGTTTTTACAGCAGCCTGGATATCTTCTCTGTGCTGCACCACGTTCCTGATGTTTACCAGCAGAGGATGGAGAAACCACAGATCTGAGTGCTGCAGTGGAAGAGGATCCCTTTGGGAAGATAAGAGTGGTGTTAATGTGCATTAAGCCCGAGCAGACGGAGCGGAAACAACATCTGTGGAAGTGGTGCTGATGCAGACCCAGGTGAGTCAGGACGGGTCTGGGATGTCTCTACCAGAGACACAACCAGCGCCTACACACGTCGATACTGACTAGTGAGCTCATTTACTCTCATAAAAACGCTGCTAAAGCACAGAAATTCTGTTCCAAAGCTGCTCCGTGACTGGCTGTCACCAACTTCAGTCAAAGCTGGACATCAAGAAGTAAACCCAGACCAACAGCGAGTTTCTACGGAAGCACAGAAGTCTCAAAATTCAAATGAGAGTGAGGAAAAATGGTGTTTTCAGGAGTGCTTGGAAATTAAACTTCTTAGCTGACTTCTTAGAACACCAAAACAAGACCAAGGGGAGGAAGTGGGCGTCATTCATAAGAGTGTGCTTGCAAAGCAGAATGTTTGTTTTAGTGGATTGCATTAGTTTGTGATTGCTCAAAGGCAGTACCCGGGGGAGTCTTACCATGCTTCTTCAGAGCAACCTTGGCATGTCCCACTGCCTCCCAGGGGCTGGGGATGTCCAGGAAGACAGCATCTGCCACCCCTGCCACTCCAAACCCATCCTTGCACACGTCCTGGTTCCTGACCGTCACCAAGTGATCCACACGATGCTCCTTGAACTCCTCTGCCACCTTGAGGGCCCGCTGCTCATGAAACTCCACCGTGTACAGGTGACCGGTGGGGGCGATGGTGCGCAGGATGGCGTGGGATAGGGAACCGCTGCCTGTACCTGGAAACAGGGAGGGAGGATGGAGTGGGACACCAGTTCTCTAAACAACAGTTAAACAGAACCATAAATATGTGACTAGAACTCCTAAATTACTTATTTGACACAGACGGATCTCCATCAGGTCTAACAGTCAGAAGGTGGTGATACATCTGAGACTGGATGGAAAATCTATCCTGGGTGAGTGAACCCAGCTCCGGGCTACTCAGACTACACTCTGGCACATGAGTGGAGGCTTCATTTCCAAGAGTACGTTGTTTTGTTCCTGTTACTGCCTGCTGCAGCCGAGGAGGATGGAGGCGGGAGAAAAGTAGGTCTGATCATGTGATTTGTGGCTAGAGGAGCTGCAGGGAGAGGCCTGCACATCCCATCCTTCACAGAAACTCCTCCTCTTCCCGGCATTATGTCACCAGCGCCTTTGTCAGGGTGGCAACAAAGAGGACAGTGTTGACTGCTGGCATGACGGGTTTGGACCGGATGTTGAGGAAACTGGGCCATCGCAGGATGGAGGAGAAAAGAGTGGAAAACAAATAAGAGCTGTTCAACAAGCGGCCCCACGGTAAACAAAAACGACACCTGATCACCTCCTCTGTCATGTAGTTGTCATGACAACAACTACTGTCTTGTCACCAGACTGAACTAGTAGATCTGACGAAACACTGGATGGGTCTTCATGGCTTCCACCTGAGGGTTGATGTATCAGAAATATTTCCACCTGAGACGGTTAAAGTAGCTTTATTGTGAAAATCCAGTATACACGATCACAGCAAATGCTTCTACTTTAGTTAGTTTTGTCTCTCCCACACGCTGCCAATGCATTAGTCCCATTCTAAACTTTAAAGACCAAGTTCACTGAGAAACCATTTTGCACTTGTTATTTTTGGATACGTGAAAACAGTCTTCTACCCCTATTTCCTGCATTAGCTGCTGATGGCAAACAGGCGTGGAAACACTCGGATTAGAAAAGCCAGACAACTGCACGTTATGTCAAGTTAGCGTTCATGGACTCACCCGTCTTGACTCACGATGGGGAAGGCTGTTGTTGGTTTAGCGTCCAGGAAACAGCAGAGAACGTCTGGGCTAGTAGAAGCTAACCGTTAGCATTAGCAACTCCACCACACAGCAGAACTCCTCCAGGCTTGTGTTATTTGTGGAGATAAAACATCAACGTTGCAGAGCAAACAGAGTCAGTGGTAGAGTCGTGTTGCTGTTAGCCAATCAGAGGAGAGAATTCAGCTAAAACATATCTCGTTTTAAGTTTTGGTTCTTATCGTCCCTCGCCACCTCTAACCTACCCTGAGAACATAAAAATACTGTGAGATTTGGTTATAATGGGATGAGTGATGTTTCCTGTCCTGTCTGAGCTACAGAGTCTCTGTTTACTGTAATTATGTCAGCACAGGAGCTTATGGGTAGTTATGGTGTATACCAGACTCACCCTCTGTCTATTCTACACAGAGAACTGGTCTGGTAACACTCCTATTCAAATAACCCCACCCCCTGAGGATTCTCACCGAGCCAATCAGCGCTGAGCAGCGTACATCACACACCGTGACGCTCAGTTTCTCATAAACAATGAAGATGGCGTCTGAAGCGGAGTTCGCTGCGGCTCTTTCATCTGTTCTAAATGACTTGGACATGTCTTTAAAACCACAACAAGAATTAGTGCTAAAAGCCTTTCTTTTAAAGAAAGACGTTTGCGCTGTGGTACCCACAGACGTATATACGTAGATGCCTCCTGGACTGGCGCTGCCGTAGTGGCCGGCCACCATCTTAGATGGGTCTCCATTCGCCCCCAGTGCAGTCATTTCTACTGAGGAAGGTGCTTACCCAGCTAAAAAACACATTTTATCGTGGTGTCGCCTTTACTTGCGCTAATAGAGCAACAAGTAAAAAAAGCTGGGGTTAACTGCAGTGCAGCTCAGCGTGAGCAGCGCTCCTTTGACTACAGCTAAAAAACTACAGCGTCGCGTGGTAAGTTGTCATTTCCGCCTTTTTTCGGATTGGTTATTTCTGAGCTGGCTAGTCCCGCCCCTCATGGTGCTCGCTGCCTCTGAGTTTCCAGACTCTTCCGCTGTGTAGAATAGACAGAGGGAGAGTCTGGTAGGCCAGGCTAGTGTATACCATTAACTCATGGGAGTTTGGACCTAGAAGATTCATGTCCCCAGGATTAATTAGAGGCCTCTACACGAGTCTAACACCAATCTGACATGTAGGGTACGAACATTGCCCCTGCACACTTGGTACCTAGCTGGTATGAGCGGCTCTGGCCTGACATGCTAGTGTGAGTCTGTAAAGACTCCTTTCATTGGCTGACTGCATCACTTTCCCAGATGTGTGTGAATGAAGTCAACAAGGATTGATTCAAACGGGAAAGTTCCACCTTCAGGATGTAAACCCGGGTTCCTGCTGTAGGACTTTAGGTTGTTGTAGTTGTGGGTGTTTAAACCATGCAACCACCTTATAACACCCTGCATAGGCAGACCTTACTAGAGTGGAAACAGGTTTGGTCTTTAATGGGTTCTGACTTGGTAATGACTAGTGTCTAAAAACAGAGAAGTTCCTTAAGCTGAAGTTAGAAATCCTGAGACAGAGGAGCATGTGAGCAGCAGCTGCAGTGATACGTCAGCCAGCGGCTCGGAAAAATGAAGCAGAGGACAGTGAGTAAACGTTTCCACTGAGCAGTAAGTCCACCAGCTCTCTGTTGGGACCTACTGCTTCACTCACAGCTCAGGAAATTCTCCGTGCTATGGTCGTACTTTTTACTGTCAGGAAACTCAGATTCAGATTCAAACCTGCAACCTTCTCATAGCAAGGCAACAGTGCTACCAGCTGCTCCATCACACAGCCCCTTTCTCAATGTTTCCCAAAGACATCATCATGTCCTAACTCTGAGTTAAAAGTCAGGCTTTAACCTAGCTGGGTCACCTGCAGAGGAAGGTAATGAGGGAGAATCAATGCCTCAACCACCTCAGCTGACTCCTTTCCATGAGGAGGAGCAGCTCTACTCCAAGCTCATCCCAGATGATGGAACTCCTTAAATTCTCTCTAAGGCTGAGCTTGTCCGCCCAACTTAGGAAGGTCATTTTAGACATCGATTGTGATCAGATGATCAAAGGTGAGGGTTGGAAAAGAAATGGACCAGAATATCAGGAATGATGCTTTTCAGCTCCTTCTTCATCCCATCAGACGAAGTAGCTATCCCTGACAATGAGTCCAGCTACTCTGTGAATGAAACCCATTCAGCGGGTCATTACTCCCAGCTCGTGGCCATAAGTGAGGGTCAGACAGTAGATCGATAGGTAAACAGTCTTGTGTCTCAGCTCCTTCCTTCATCACAGATCGTTAGAGAGTGTGCACGTCTACAGATAAAACCTCGATCAGATGGTCTCCATCCTACCATCAGTCACAAACCTAAACAACGCCTCCTCCTGTGGCAGACTCATTCCCAGCCTGGAAGGAGCATTCTACCTTTTTCCTGTTGAGAAATGATGGAACAAATGTAGCTGATGGGATTTTGGTGACCCTTTCATTTTGGTGATGGTAGAGAAAAGCCCCAGTCACCACCCCAAGTCCATTCCATTAGCTGGTGGGCTAGCTAAATGTGCTAACTGGTGTGAAACATTAAAGACTGCATTAGCTGAACCCAAACGCCTGGCTAATATCCAGGTGTCAGGAGCCACGGCAGCTCGAGTCTGGAGAAGAGAACTGGGACTCCAGGTTTTCAGAAGTGAAGCTAGACTAAGAGACAGAAAGGGTGATGGAATGATGATGGGGTGGGTGATGATCTCTGATCATGACCTCTAGGAATAGATGGGTGGATCACTGACATTAGCAACACAGCTAAAGCTCTGAGCAGCACCTGGCGACAACATGCTGGTGCTGATCTGTACCACTAGAATAACCCTACAGGTATTATTGCTGGTGACTGGAAACACAGGAGGTGAAGGAGAGCGACGGCAGGGTTAACTGCACAGGAAAACACACACTACATAAAGTCTGAGCAGTCAGAAACATCTGAGGCAGCTCACAGCTGAGGCTCTGCAGGGGAACACGTCTGCATCAACAGGAAAAAGTCAAGTTGACACAGTCCATGCTTAGTATGAGGACTGCTGTAAAGACGCTGACACAAGTCAGTGACTCGATGCAATCTGCTGGGTTCCTTATATAGGAAACTTTTAACTGATTGGCTTAATGAACTGGACTGTATTGGAATGTTTACTCTGTGAAGTGCCTTGAGACGACTCTTGTTGTGATTTGGTGCTATAGAAATAAACCGAACTGAATTAAAATATTTATGGAAAATATAAATAAAAGCAGAAGCTAAAGTGAATGAAGGCTGCAACATGACAGGTTGATTTCACTCTGCCTGCTACGGTTTTTAGAACCAGAACATAAACTCTTGGTTTTAGAGGCACAGCTGCAACCCAAAGCATTAAATCCTGTCAGCAGCTAGTCTGTAAACTTCTAAATACAAGAGTGTATTTAGAGGGAAGGGCAGGCTGCAGAGCAACAGTAATGACTGCACAGACGTATCCATTAGAGGGAAAACATGGATGTTTATTTACTTACTCTCCCAATGGCAGCAATTAAAACTGTATGCTAGCTGCAGGAGTGGGCAATGTGGCCCAAAAATAATATCATATTGTTTAGAGTTTTCCAACTATAACAATAAACACATTTGTTATTATTTATCCTGCAGTAACACTGGGGCCATAGGAAATTCCACCTTTTCTGTTTTTATTTCTGAATTCTATATTTATTATTCTAAAATGTGTAATTATAAAAGGGAAAGAATAATTCAACAAATCAGTCGCCTCAGAATTTAAAACATAATGATGTGATGTACAGTGGGTACGGCAAGAATTCAGACCCCCGTCAATTTTATTTATATTGCAGCCGTTTGTTAAAATCAATTAAATTCATTTTTGTCCTCATTAATGTATACGCAGCACCCCATATTGACAGAAAAACACAGAATTTTAGAAATGTATGCAGAGTTATTAAAAAAGACAAACTGAAATATCACATGGTCCTAAGTGTTCAGACCCTTGCGCTCATATTTAACTCCGGTGCTTTCCATTTCTTCTGATCATCCTTGAGATGGTCCTACACCTTCACTGGAGTCCAGCTGTGTTTGATTCCACTGATTGGACTTGATTAGGAAAGCCACACACCTGTCTATAGAAGACCTTACAGCTCACAATGCATGTCAGAGCAAATGAGAATCATGAGGTCAAAGGAACTGCCTGAAGAGCTCACAGACAGTGGTAAGTGGTAAGGCACAGATCTGGCCAAGGTTACAAGAAATCTCTGTTGCACTTACGGCTCCTAAGAGCACAGTGGCCCCCATAATCCTTAAATGCAAGATGTTTGGGATGACCAGAACCCTTCCTAGAGATGAGTTTTGGTATGAGTGTCACAGCAAAGGGTCTGAATACTTGGGACCCTGTGATATTTCAGTTTGTCTTTTTTAATATCTCTGCATAAATTTATAAAATTCTGTGTTTTTCTGTCAATATGGGGTGCTGTGTGTGCATTAATGAGGGAATAAAATTATTTAAGTGATTTTAGCCAACGGCTGCAGTTTAACAAAGAGTGAAAAATTGACGGGGTCTGAATACTTTCCAGACCCACTGTAACTTTCACAAAGTGCAGTGTTCTGCAGAACACCGAGTGCTTTTGCAATCTTTCATTCATTCATTAGGGACAAAAACGTCCCTAATGAAGCCTGAGGGTTAAAGAACTACAAAAGACGAGGAGAGAGATGATGCCAGAGAGAGGAGCAGGAGAGAACATGGTGGACGGTGTTTGTTTTGGTCCGGAGTTCAATTAAAGCTGCTATAGCAAATCTGCAACACAAGCTAGCTTTTAAACACAAACACAGTCATGGAACGCTAATGCCACGCACCCTGATATGGGAACTCAATATGGGGCCATTTCCCGTTTAGATGAATTATGTCCGTGTGAAAGTTCAAAACAAGCATTTAGATATAATTCTACACATTAAAAACAAAAATAATACTTATATTGCCCGAGTAGGTTTACATTTAGAAAAAACAGTAAGGTTCCACATATAAACCCATCAGAAACTAACTCACACGTGTAAGACATGAGACCCAGCTCTTACCCGACTCACAGACGATGGAGCCAGGCTTCAGCTCCAGCATCATGGTGATGATGGAGATGTCTGTTGTGTACAGAATCTGGGTCCGGTGAGGCAGGGAGACGGTCCAAAGTTCTGGTGTGGGGTGAAGCACCTGCACCCATCCACCTTTGCTGCAGGTTACTTTTGACCCGTAGCGCTGACCTATGAGTTGTGTGGAATGGCGAATCACCCCATAGCGTGTCTGAGTTTGGGCGCCGTGCTGCACTTTGACTGGCATCACAGAGTTGTGACCCAGGTAAACAATGATGACATCTCCATCTTGAATTAGGTCTGAGTACTGCACAAAACTCATGGTGTGCTCGGTCGCGCTGCAGGAGTGAAAAAACACAGCTTCATACCTGCTCACTATTTATTTCAGCATTAATGCTAAACAATATATTTTATCACACAATAAAATAAATAAATAAAAGCTGAACAACAACCTGGCTCTCATCTTAATCTACCACCTACAAGGCTTTTATTGTGGTAAGTAGATAAAACGTCATCAGGTTCCGTTTCCATGGTAACTGCTGATTTTTCAGCAGCACGCGCACTAACCGTTTTATTCAATTTAGACAAAGTTGAACACAGAAAGGACTCTGCTTCAAGTTCGGTTAAAACAAAGAACGATGTCGGATAACACGGATAAAAAGTAAGTAATGTTATTGTTTCATGTGTTTTCAGATAATTTCTCCTAATTAAATTAACTTATCTGGTTTTTAAACGTACTTTTCTGAACCTGGTCTTGGGTTAACATTTCAGATATTTGTCACAACTGTTAGCTACCTGAAATAAAAATTAAAAATCAATTTAAGTAACAACCCCGTAATGTACAGAGTGGTCACAGTGTATAAAGTCTGTAAAGTTCCAATCAGATATGAAGATGCTTGACTATTATGCTAACGTTAGCAGAGCTAGCTACCTTTACCGTAACGTTGGCTGATTGTCGTTAAAACCGTTAAAACTTTGGACCTCCCTTCTCTTTAACGGGTTCTTCTTCTGGTGTTTAGCTAACAAAATAAAGCCAGGCTCACGAAATGATAAACTAGTGCTCCGCACACAGCTGTTAGCGCCGTAGAAGCATCAAGGACTGCGTTCATTCATTGAACATGTGCCGCTGTTTTCAGCGGAAGTTGAATCAAACCGACCGGATGTGTAACCGGACCCGCCCGGCCCGCTATGAGCAGAAACAAATGGTTCCGAACGGCTGAGATCCTCAGAGCGTACCCCGAACCAACCCACGAACACAAGTTAAAATGTTTGAAGTTAAATTAGGACACTTGTTTGACATTACTGACACTATTGTCGGTATATGAAACAGCAGTTATAATCTTCTTGTTGTAATGACATGTCCCGCGTCTGTTTTCAAACACAACAGTAACTTGTTGCATTAAAAGTAACGTTAAGCGCGTGTGTGGAGGCTGGCCCAGCTGAAGCTGCACCCGCCGTCCAATTGAATGAATGGACTACAAATAGCGACCAATAAGATCCGACAGTCCCACTATAAAGTCTGATCTGGAGCGGGTTACGGCGGACCAGAGAGCTGCTGTCACCGGAGCGCCGCAGACGTTAAAATAGGGATCTTTGTATCAAGCCCCGGCAGTAGTGTTAGTCCCCAGGTCCGGAATCAACAGGTAGGGGTGCTTTCATTAGATTTGATCCACTTTGATAAATCAGGGCAAGATGATTTAGTTTCCAAATGAATTAGTTGCAGCTGTGAGATGAAGACAGATCTTTTCTTTCCGCTTCCTGATTAGTCCCGTTGTGTTTCTGCTTTCATAAACTGGTGGCCCGTCTGGTTGCGTTTCACCGACTCTCTCCCATCCGTCGTCCGCCCAGGAAACAGCCATGCCTTTCGGTAACACTCACAACCAGCTGAAGCTGAAATTCTCCTCGGAACAGGAGTACCCGGACCTCAGCAAGCACAACAATTACATGGCCAAGGTCCTGACCCCCGCCTTGTACGAGCGTCTGAGGAGCAAACAGACACCCAGCGGATTTACTCTGGATGATGTCATCCAGACTGGGGTGGATAACCCAGGTAAAACCAGCTGCTTCAGCCTCGGGTTGGGAGGGAAAACTTTATGCACTGTGACCTGAACGGGTTAACTTCTCTCTGGACATATGGAGAGCTGTTAAAAGGGCCCCTCTTTCGGGGCAGTATTGCATAACTTTATAGCAGATGTTGCAGATTAGCAGTTGCATAATTTATATGAAACAGCTGCTGGGAATCCTTTCCTGCTTTCAGGTTAATAGTTTCTGTGTGCTGTAGAAGTAATGAGGCCTGTTTAAAGTGATCTAACATGTGACGAGCAGCTCCACCTGTACACACCTGACCTGTTGTGTTTAGCTCAGAGAAAATGACCTGTGTGACTCTGAAGAGGCTGTCAGCTGAGGAGGAGTTCCCAGATCTCACTCGCCACAACAATCACATGGCCAAAATCTTAACCCTGGCTATGTACAAGGAGCTAAGAGAGAGGGCCACTCCCAGCGGCTTCACCATAGATGGTGTCATTCAGACAGGGGTTGATAATCCTGGTACAGTAACAGCTCCATCCTAAGGCCCATCATACTTGAGGATATGTGTGTGTGTAAGTCTACACTGTGTGTTTTGCTGTGACCCTGCTGATTTTGTGCTCAGGTCACCCCTTCATCATGACTGTGGGTTGTGCTGCTGGGGACGAGGAGACGTACGAGGTCTTCAAAGAGCTGCTGGACCCTGTCATCCAAGATAGACATGGAGGATACAAGCCCACGGACAAGCACAAGACGGACCTGAACTCTGCCAACCTGAAGGTACTGGACTGCAGCTCTACGCACAGCAGAACTGAACCTAACGTGAGTTCTGTTTCAGGGTGGCAATGACCTTGACCCCAACTACGTCCTGAGCTCCAGAGTTCGAACTGGTCGCAGCATCCGTGGCTTCTGTCTGCCCCCACACTGCAGCAGAGGGGAGAGGCGGGCTGTGGAGAAGCTCTCTGTTGAAGGTAAAGAAGCCTGATGGCTGCAGGTTCTAACCCTACAGAGACCCCATTCCAGGAAAGAACCCGCCTTTTACAAGAGCTGTCTGTTCAGGGAAGTGAAACCATCTGTGTAGATGACATGCCCCCTGCTGGTAGCAGGTGAAAGGACATTATCACACCCCACTGCTGAAGTTTTCTCCAGATAAACATATGACTCATCTTTTAGTTAAACTTTAATTTCTGCCCAAATCATAAAGATGGAGCAAGTTTAGAAACCCTAAACCTGAGATCAGATTCTTCAGACTGAAGCATGACGTTTCTGATAATCGTGTCTCTCTCTGAAGCTCTGGACACACTGACTGGAGACCTGAACGGGAAGTACTACGCACTGAAGAACATGACGGAGGGTGAGCAGCAGCAGCTCATTGATGACCACTTCCTGTTTGACAAGCCAGTGTCTCCTCTCCTGCTGGCCTCAGGAATGGCCCGCGACTGGCCCGATGGCAGAGGAATCTGGTAAAAACAAATTCCATCATTGTCCCCCTCTTCTCTTCTCACCAATGAGACTAATATGAAGTAAAACTGCTTCAGGCACAATGACAACAAGACCTTCCTGGTGTGGGTGAACGAGGAGGACCACCTGCGTGTGATCTCCATGCAGAAAGGAGGGAACATGAGAGAAGTGTTCACCCGTTTCTGTACCGGACTCACCAAGGTGAGCAGGAAATGACCCTCAGGTAAATGAATAACTTTGTCTGCATAAATCTAACAAGTGAACTCTTCAAACATTTAGATTGAGAGCCTGTTCAAGGAGAGGGGCCATGCCTTCATGTGGAATGAGCACCTGGGTTACATCCTCACCTGTCCATCCAACCTGGGTACCGGTCTGCGTGCAGGTGTGCATGTGAAGCTTCCAAACATGAGCAAACATGCAAAGTTCGAGGAGATTCTGAAGAAGCTCAGACTCCAGAAACGTGGAACTGGTGAGAACCACTTGTTCCAGAGGCGTCCGTGAAGCTGACCAACATTTTCTATCCCAGTTAGACTCCAAACAACGCTCTGTTTGCCTTCAGGTGGAGTCGATACTGCTGCTGTGGGCGGAGTCTTCGACATCTCCAACGCTGACCGACTGGGCTTCTCTGAGGTGGAGCTAGTTCAGATGGTGGTTGATGGGATCAACCTGCTGGTGCAGATGGAGAAGAGACTGGAGAAGGGCCAGGCTATTGAAGATCTGATGCCTGCCCAGAAGTAACCCCACCCCCCTCCTAATTGAATGACCAGTAATGCACTTATTAAAGTTTGGATTTGTGTATTTATGAAAACATTCCTGTGAGGTTTGAAAGGAAATAAAATGTTCTTGTTCAAGTTAAACTGGTTCTTTAGCCTCAACATCCAACCTGCGTTGATCTTTGTTCAGGAACTTAACCATCATGGTTAGAAGCTCTGTTAAATGTTCTCCAGGCTTTCTGTAGCACTTCTAAGTTGCTGCTTTTTTCCTCAACTTTCAGTCCTAAGCATGACTTCAAAGG
Organism: Aphyosemion australe; assembly: GCA_006937985.1. Classification (NCBI taxonomy): domain Eukaryota; kingdom Metazoa; phylum Chordata; class Actinopteri; order Cyprinodontiformes; family Nothobranchiidae; genus Aphyosemion; species Aphyosemion australe. The sequence goes on along the minus strand of SSNS01000162.1, from coordinate 753,983 downwards.
TAGGCAGATGTTCAAACCATCTCCAGATAACCCTTAAAAAAGACTCATCTTCCAGCTTATCAACCTGTTTAGTTTCTGCCTGTCCAACTCATATCTTTGTTTAGGAACATCAGTCAGAATGGCTGCTGGAAACAAATATTTAGACAAGACTGGTTCATCAAAAAACCTTCCTAAAGTCGGAACGGATCCAGGTCCACTTGCTGATCACACACAGGCCTACATGTGAAAAAGAACTCTGAACAGATTAGAATGATTTCCTTACCAAAACAACTTTAATTACTAATTGTTGCAAATGTAAAATGAAGTGAAGCATTGTGTTGCTAATCATCTGTGATAAACTCCACTCACACCTAGGAACAGTCCAGTTAACCTGACCCACTCAGGCATTAGGAATCATAGTTCATCTGTTTTCCAGTAAATTCTGGTTTATCAGAGACATGAGTCGTTCTGTTAAAGCAGAATCGAGGTTAAACTGCTGAAAGCTCACGATCCGGCTGAAAACCCATTTCCTGTTGATGCCCACATCTCCAGACATTAATAATCAGTCGACGCATTCCTGTGAACAGACATTTTAATTGAGACAAGAGTGACCCATAACCATGTGGACCTTTATATGGACTCCCCATCATTTCTACTGTTTAACAAAATACAAAAAGAAAAAACAGAGTATAGTGGTGAAACCATCTTCAAAGTAAGATACATTATTTACAAAGAAGAACAGAAAGCTACAGTTTCCTTTTTTTATCCAGGGGGGAAAAAAATGAAATAAATAAGACCAGAAATGCTTTTTGTCCACATTCACAGCATGACAAATCATTTAGTTAACGTTGACCCCCTGTGGTGAGAAGAGACTGAGATATTAGTAATTATTGCCAAAAGCTTTTATCTATACATTATAATATCCAATACATACTCTGTTTAAAAAGGAGACATTTGGAAACTGCTACTTGGGATGATTGTACAGCTTAAATACCTCTCCATATATTGATTTATAGACTTTAAAACCCTTTTTCTTCATAGTTTTAATTCATTGGCAATTTTGGAAGCAATGTTTTTGAAAGCGATGGATGATCCGGATATCCTTTTGAAGCGGACGCCGTTGAGGGAGAGACGGGGGAGTTTGCAGACCTCCATCTCCCACTGCACCAGGTTCTCGGCCCGTCCGTCTCCATGGACACAAAGGAGGAGGAAGCTCTCTTGCTGTTCGTAGTCGCAGTTGTTGGCATCGAGCACCTTACGAATCTCCCCCATGATGTCGCAGGGCTCCATGGAGCTGGTGGTTCTCATACTCCAAGTGAATCTGAGGGAGCGGGGTTTACCGTCTTTATTTTCCCCTTTTTGATCCCCAGGTACATGGCGACTGTCGGGAGAAAAAACAACACTTTAGCCTCGCAGATGTTCTTCAGCTTTCAGAACATTCATCTGCTGGATTAGTTTCATGTAAAATGATCACGAGTGTCGTTTTAGAGGTCCTATGTAGTTATCGGCCGACACATTTCCTAATCCCAGCTGCTTAGTGAGAGTCAGAGGCAGAAACAGACAAAATATTACACACAGATCAATGTAGCTAATGCAAACCCTTCTGCATCCTCCCTCCCATTTACACCCACCAGTCACACATTTACTGATTTATTATTTAGTTGTGATTTACATTTTGTCTGTGACCTCATTTTTTAGAGAAGTGTGTGGGTCATCTTTGAAAAACCCAGAATGATGCAAAACTTACATTTTTAACCTTTTAAAACTAAAATTTTTCCTCTCTGGGGTCAGGAAGTAGATGTTAATCAGAAAATTGGGGGCAGAACACGGCAGGATTATGAATCTCACTAATATTCATGATATTCTAACATCTCTTCTCTGATTGCCAACACCAGCGCAACTTTCTTGGGTTAAAAACGATGTTTTATCTCCACCATGTTGTGGCGTTGCTAATGCTAACGGTTAGCTTCTACTAGTCGAGACCACAGACATATATACGTAGATGCCCCGTGGACTGGCGCTGCCTATTGGAGCTGGCGTAGTGGGCGGCCGCCATCTTGGATAGGTCTCCATTTGCCCCTAGTTCATTTATTTCTACTGAGGAAGGTGTTTACCTAACTAAAAAACACATTTTATTATGCTTTTTCCACAAAGTCAGACACATGGTATGGCATGATAATTAAAAAATAAATATAATTACAATAAAAAAAAAATAAAAAAATAAAATCCCAACAGGTAGGCTAGAAAAGTCAATAGTAATCCCATGTGATCTGTTTTCAATAGTAAACCGGTTGTTGCAACCGTAGGCTGTACAAAAAACGGGCATAGTTGTTCACATTGCATTGACTTTGAAGAGTGAGGAACCCATCCAATATGGCGGCGACGCCGTTACGCTCTCCAGTGCCCAATGGGGCGTCTACGTATTCATGTCTATGGTCGAGACGTCTTCTGCTGTTTCCTGGATGCTAAACCAACAGCAGCCTTCTCCGTTACTAAATATTCTGAGTAAACCATGAAAACATATTTAGTTAAATCTTTATTCTTTTGGTAAATAACCAGCATAATCTAGTCTGTAGCGACTTCTTTAGTGGTTCTCTGGGTTTTTCATAGATTATAAGACAAATGTGTCTTTTTTTGTCCTGATCTTGCTGTGAAGTGGAGTTGGACACGTTTCATGAGACGTTTTCAGGTTAACAACAAAGACATGCCATGCTAACAGAGCAGCACAAGAGTTCAGAGCCATGCAGCCAGAAAAACAATCCAAATAAAAACCAATCAGAGGCCAAGCTTTAAAAACACACTGCAGGAAAACATTCAAACACCCCACCATAAACAATAAAAGAAAAATATAACTGGCTCCTATAAACATGTCTGCTGCAAACAAAAACAAAGCAAAGCCTACATCAGGGCCGGGGTGTGTGAGATAAGATAACCTCACCTTGAGCCCTCAAGTCTCCCGTTTCTCTCAAATTCTGTTGAGACTCTGAGGCACATGAGAAGATAGACAGGGAGGTGGGGGGGCGGGGTCATAGTGGAGGACAAAAAAACATTGTGGATTGGAGAAAAGACATTTTAGATCAAATCCAGTGAATGAAAATAGGAGAAAGTGATGAGCGTGAACAACAACATGAGCCACCACTAAAAAGATAAAAGTAAAAGGGATGGACGGCTGGGCCCCTGTCACCATGAGAACCCAGCCATGATAAACGACGGTCCCAAACTCAAGCCAACAGTGAAGCAGCAGCGTTTCAACCCAAAAGTGGAGCTAAACAGGAGGAATAAAGAAAAGCAGAAGCGGCACGAAAATCTGCTGTAAGTTCAGTAAATCATTAGAGTGTTTTATGGCCTCATCAGTGTTGGTCACTATTAATGAACCCACTAATGGTGACTAAATCACACATCAGGAAGTTAAGATTCACTTAGTGTTTTAGGTTGTCCTCCAATCACAGAGAAGCTCACAGAACCCAAAGTTCCTCCAACAACCGTCCCTGAGTGTACAGCTGAGAAAACCTCTCACTGAGTGGGCGGTGGAGTTCACAAATGATTCAAGAAAAGGAGGAAGAGCTTGAGTACACAGATGACTGTAAAAACCTGGGGCCTCATTTAGAAAACTGAGTGGAATCCTTTAAACTCTACTTAGAGCTGCTATAGCAAACCTGCAAAACAAGCTAGCTTTTAAACACAAACACGGTCATGGAACTCCTGTCAGCCATCATCCCTAGGCCACGCCCACCTGATGCCAGAACAAGCATTTCCAGAGGAAACAAGAAAGTGCTAAACACCAGTCGCCGTTTTCTAGGTCCAAACGTCTTTTGTTGTCCGTGACTTCAAATGGTGTTTTTCTTTTTGGGACTTTGGGAATGAGTGGAGGACCCATGGAAGTGCGCCGGTTCGGTGAGACCGACAACCGGATGGTCCAATAGTTGGTTTCAGTCCGAAACGTGTTTTTGGTTTTTAGACAAATGCAAGAGAACCACAAAATTCTTTTGTTTAATCTCCACACAATATTTACAGCTATACTACGTTAGAACGTTGTTAAGAGGCATGAAAACATGTTTTACACTAGCTTGTTTTGCAGATTTGCCATAGCAGCTTTAAGCTCAGTAAAATTATTTACTTATGCAAATAACTTTTCTGCCCTATAAAACACTGCTTACGTACGGCAGCACGCACTTCCTGCTTTATAAATCCCACTCTTCCTAGAAACGTGCTCAGGGGTTTCTGGATGACATCCCTCCTCCTACACGCCCACTTTCTGCCATAAATGTTCAGTGCAAACTATCTTATAAATATTCCGCTTATAAAAAAAGCCAGCTGATCTGTGACATTTCACGGGTAACCATGACAACCGAAACGGAAAAGTTTATTGCCTTGAAGCAACACCGCAATGTTGCAGTGGTGGGATGTGGAGCGATCTTGACCGACATAAAAAAATAAACATAAAAGGTGAGACAATTAATGCACCAATAAGTCATTTAAAGATGAACGTGATATCTTAAAAATATACATTTTCATCACGGTTCTCATTCAGAGACGGGGGTGCGATGGCGGCTGTTGTTTTGGTGTGTGGGTCATCATCTCACCAGCATCGCTGCCAGTTTCCCTTTTCCATTATACCAGGGTCTGATTTGTTTAAAGTTGCCACACCTTCTTGTCAAGTTTTCCTTTTAAACAACAAAGTTTGTGACTTGCGCAGTTTTCAGAGCGCATTTTTTTTCTAAAGCAAGCTTTATAAACAAGGCCCCATGGTTGCAGGAAGATGTTTACGATCATGTTTTCCTTCTGGATTAGGAAGGCGTAATGGCTGCCTGCTTTTATTACACGGTGATGAAAGTCTGACGGGTACGTAGAGAATCACCTGGACCTCTGAGTACAGCAGTTGTGTTTGTTACTCATCCAAAACCTCTGGTCTGTCCTTGTGGACATTATTCTATCCTGTTCTACATCCTTCAGGGTAGAAAAGCACAAGTCCGCCAACTTGTGACTGATTTTATGTTGCTGTTAAACTGACTGTGTGTGTGTGTGTGTGTGTGTAGCCATCTGTACAATCATGTTTAATTTTGTTTTAGTGTAGATTTTGCTTTCCTCATATTTGTTATAATTTCTTCTTTCTGTTCCTGTGAAACCTGCAGCCACTGAGCAGATGTGCTCTAAACCCATCAAATCCAACACATTCAGGGTTTTAAAGCTAAAAAAGGCAGAGATGGTTAACTTCACTGGGTCTCTAACAGCTTGGGCACAAAAAATAAATAAAACAACCTAACCGACTGCAGTCGGACCCCCCTGGAAGCGGCTTTAGTGGTTCCTGTCCTAAGTATTTTATCCAAATGGTTGCCAGGACGATGTGCAATGTCAGGATTTAAAGAGAGGATGTTTATCCCCGTCGTTGCCCTGGAGACGTGTGCACCTGCTCTCACCTTCTGGCTCTTCTCCGTTTAAACCCCAGCAGACCTAATAAAACATCTCCTGTCTCAATAAGACACCACAAGATTATATTAAAGCAACATCAATAAAGCTCCTGCTCCTGTGACAGGACAAGCTCTCGTCATGCACGGCAGCCAGCGGGACAGAGAAACAGGATGGGTGGAGGACGAAGACACCTCCAACTCTCAACAGCTCAAAACAACAAGAGGGAGAGTGAACAGACGGGACTGACAGCAGGTTCTGGATCAGCCACAGAGGCTGTTCAAAAACATGACCGAAGGGTGAGGCGGGGGAGGACGGAAGCCTGAAACCAGACTTCACTTTTTTTTTCTGAGGGATTGAAACAGCCCTTACTCTAGATCTTCATCTTCCTACAACTCTCTATATCTTCTGCTTGTGAATCTGAAAGAAAGAAACGGGAATCTGAAGAAACGGCAAAAATCTCAATGGAAACATGGCAAAAGAAAGAGGGACAGAATAATTAAATGATGGCATGAGGACAGGCCAAAATAAGGAGCAGAACCATGGAGGGATGAAGAGAAGGCAGGAAGGAGAAGCTGAGAGACACTGAAGGGCAGAGGACTTACTAAGGGTCTTTCCTCCCTGGGTAGAAGGGTTGGCCGGCCCTGTTTTGGCCATCTGCCGCTTGGTTGGGTCAATACTGACCCTGGGCATAGAAGAAGAGCAGCAAGATAAAGGTAAAGGTTAAGAACACCAGAAGGTAAGGAGGACACAAACACAGAAACTGAGAAGAATGGCGGGAAAAGCGGGAGGTTACTCAGCCTAAAACCATCCTGAGAACAAGTTAAAAAACAACCAAAACTCACTGATCAAGTCCCAAGATGTGAAGAGCAGAATGTGGCCGAAAGAGCCAGGGCTGACAAAATCTAGTAGAAGGTTATCAGACCGAAGCAGGATTTAGCAACCAAATCAAATCATTAACATCCAGTTTTCCACCTTTTACTAGATTTTTTCACCTTGGAGGCTCCACAAAAAACAACAGAAAGAAGGGAGAAGGTGATGGAACCAGAGAAAACACAGAAAGGATGAACATCCACAGATCGGCCACAAGAGGGAGCTACAAGCCTCCAGACGGCTCCTTGTGAAGCCCAAAAAGCTCCGCAGGGGTAAACACCTTCATCTGAACACAACATCCACACTGAGCTGATATGCAGAGAGGACTGACATTATGGGATGTTTTAACCATCATCACATCCATATGCTTTAAAAAAGAAAGCAACATTAGCTCTAGCTGCAGGAGCTTCAGTCACGTTAACATAAAACCTCCAAAGCTGTGATTAAACAACAGCGTCTGATTCAGAATGATGTCATCACCCCCCCCCCCCCCCCCCCCCCCACAAGAACCCAGATGTGAAACAACTCCTGAGGCATGAGCAGTAAATTAATCCTCCTCTAGGAGATGGAATCAGAGAAAACTTTGCACCAACTGTCCAGTCCTACACAAAGATCAGCTGATCTGGAGATGACGGACGTAAACAAGTAAGTGAGACCTGATCTGGATCTTGATCAGTTCATCTGCAGCAGCTTAGAAATGATCTGGTTTTATTGGGTTTGTACATTGAATCTTGATTTTTACAGATTACTTTGATCCATGCATCCACCTATCCATAAATGTGTGTGTGTGTGTGTGCACGGGTGAATGATTGTGTTGTAAAGGGCTTTGGGGGGACGTAGAACCCTAGAAGAGGCTATATAAAGACAGAGCATTTACCATCAATCCATCACACTGAGAAGAACACAACACCAGTCTGATTAAAGCAGCCAACGATATTGTTTCAGCACACATATAAAAACAAAGACACTAGGCAGTTTATGTTTCTTCAAAAATAAAACCATAAATTAACCGTATGAATCTTTCTTTGTTCCTGGCAGTAAACCCAAATCTGTTTTCTGGCTCTAAAACCAGAACTTGTTTGTTTTCACTCCACTTAAAACAGTGAAATAGAAAAGCGCTGTTAGCTGCAGGACACTGAGGTGGCTACAGCAGTACCAGAGTCAGGTACTAACTTTAACTTCACACCAACCAGAGCAGAAACAGCTCCTCTGGCTCGACGCTAGATAAAACATTTCAGAACTTTAAACATCACCAGGACTTTGTGAACACCTAGAGATTTTATTAGTCAGTTATCATCTAAATTAACTCAAATTTCAATCTGATGTCACAGAAGCCAAAAAGTAGAGTGCAAAAAAAAAAATCTCCTGGAGAAAAAGTTTATAAACTTTGACAGACGTGAAATTATTGTTGCAAGTTTGAAAAGCTGAACCCCATAAATGTGAGCGAGGTAACATCGGAGGTATTAGTGTAGTGGTGAATGATGCAGCAGAGGAAACATCCCACCAAAGCCAGAGCATGCATGCAGCGGCGACTGATTAGTGAAAGCTGCTTTGGTGTTGCTGTTGGTTTATCGACTGATCGTTGAATCAGCCTTCAGCTTCTCAGACCAACCACAACCACCAAGTGCATTTACACACACACACCTGTTACTCCTCTCAAAGGCACAGTTATGAGGGTTTATATACACGATGCTACAGCCAGCAAACAGCCTACCACCCAAGGCCCTGATGATGGTGATCCACCATCTACTAACAGGTCATTTCACCCCAGAATTTACCCATGGAATCATGTTTAAAGAGATATTCCACCCCTAAGTGAAATTTTGTGTGTTGCTATATATAGATAAGTGGGAAACAGCATTTTGTAACCAGCCCAGTCATTCTCCTAATCTGGCAGTTTTCTGTTAGCTTTAGCTTAGCATAAACAATGGAAGTGAATGGTAACAGCTAGCATTTCAATCATTTAATTGAATTTCAATTCAGTTTATTTATATAGCGCCAAATCACGACAAGAGTCGTCTCAAAGTAAACATTCCAATAGAGTTCAGTTCATTATGCCAGTTAGTTAAAAGTTTCCTTTATAAGGAACCCAGCAGATTCACAGAGTCACTGACTTGTGTCAGAGACTTTAGAGCAATCCTCATACTAAGCAAGCATGTAGCGACAGTGGAGAGGAAAACTCCCTTTTAGCAGGAAGAAACCTCCAGAGAATCCTGGCTCAGTATGAGCAGCCATCTGCCACGAATCACTGGAGATTGAGAAGATAGAGACACGCACAAATTCAAAAGTACCCTATTTCCGTAAACACAAATGCTTGGCTACTAGGCTTAAACCCGCTATATTTTCTCGGAAGGAATAGAATAGTTACTTGATCTAAAAATGGCAGAGTTCGTGACAGATGAAGTAGGTGTCTTTTGGGTTCAATGCATCGTGTTCTTGCAAATGCTAGCTGTTACCTAGGGCTGGGCGAAATGGACCAAAACGTATATCTCGATATCTTTTAGGTGAATTCCGATATACAATAGATATCTCGATATTTTTCCTTCTATAAAATATTTACAGGTTAACTCCCTTCAAGCTGTCTTGAGAAATTGCATACATAAATTCATCAGCAGATTAATATGCAACTTTTTAATATTTTTAAATCAATTCTTGAGCCAGTATGTGCTAAAATTACCCTTTATAGGGTTAATCAAATGTCACTCAGACCCCCACCGCCCTCTGTGGCCAGAATACAGCATTTGCAACTTCAGAGTGGCGGGCCGCTCCCTGCTGGACTTAGTAAAGTGGAGCTGACATGCCTGGTACTGCAGTCTGCTTCCTGCATGTTTTAGATCATGAACTCAGCTGATTTGTTTGATTTAGTGATGAACCGCTCCTGTAGACACTAATGAAGGCTGAGGAGACGTTTCAGCAGTTAGATTAAGGTGTTAAAAAGACGAACGCACAGTGAGGAGATAAGTTTCACTTTCGCTAACGAACACTAGGGGGTGCTAAAAACAAGCCAAAACTGCTAAGTGTTCCTTTAAATGCATAAAAATGTATTAATTATTGTCCAACATTAACCTTAGTGCCATTCTCCATCAGTCTGAGCTTTAGAAACACTGGTACAGCTGTCTGTTAACACACATGTAGGTTTATATCTTTATGCGTTTTAAATGGTTCGTTTTTATACTGTATGTGTAAATGTTTTAATGTAAACTGGACCTTGAGTCTGTAATAAAGAATCTATCTATCTATCATCTATCTATCTATCTATCTATCTATCTATCTATCTATCTATCTATCTATCTATCTATCTATCTATCTCAGTTAAAGGTGTCATCACCTATACTACGGTGGATATCTACGTCCTATTATAGTCTTTTAGACCATTAAAATAAATTGTATTGGAAAAATAAATTAAAAATGTGATTTTTTAATCCTTTATTGTGAAGGGCACATTTTCTCGCGAGATCACACGCGATATTTCGGCTGTCTTGGACGCGTGTGGGACCGAGGAGCGCGTTGATTGGTGGAAGGAAGCAGCTTCAGCGTCTCGCTCCAAAACAACAAAAGTTATAACTGAACACGACCTGGCAGTGACCTATGGGATCTAACCGTGTATGTACGAGCCTGAGCCTCGCCTCGCGCGTAATGGCGCCCTCGCTTGTTGTTGAGTTGGGACAAAGCAAGCTAACAGCCAGGCATCGGCTCTTATGCTGTTGTGAAGATGGAATACACAAACCGATCGGAGTTTTGTCTCCCATAACACGGATTATAACATGAGTCGTCAACGGTAAGACATAATTTATGCGTTTCACGTTATGAAATGAGCTTTGTTGTGCTTGTTTGTTCGCTGCTGGTTCCTATTTGTTTATATTCGACCTTTGTGTCGACATATAGGCCAGAGCTCAAGTTCTCGTTTTGGAGTGCGCGTGCTCGTGGGGTGCATGTGAGCTGGTTGAAGAAGGCAAGATTAAACAAACGCTTCAATGTTAAATATCGGCTTCTCAGCCAGTGAAAAATCATTAGGAAGCCATTATAGACATGTTTTTAAGTGAAAATTTCAGGTGATGACTCCTTTAAGAGCTAGAGATGTCTCAAATGTCCCACAGGTACTTTTACTTACTATATATTTATGATTAATGTAAAATAATTTAAATTCCACCTAGAGGTGGCTCATATCCTATCATTCACAATATTGCCAGTAATTATTTTTTGTCCAGAGATGAAATCTATCATGTTACGCCAAATTCATGATGTATTTGCATCCACTACTCAGAGGATTACACTCCCGGTATTTTGGCCCTGCTGCTCTTCGTTTCTGTTTCCTTACTACGCGGGGGAGGGGTTTGGCCCGTCTCTCCACACAAACAGGATAAACAGAACTCCGGTCGGCAGCCACAGCGTAAAAGCTCGCTGAAACACGAATGAACGTCCAAAAATAATTAAAAGCCAAGAAGCCAAATGCAAAGTTAACTTTAGAGTAGAACATTGACCCCGAGGTTTCCTGATCGAGCAGACGTGTGAGAATGCATAAAATGACCGCTTAGAAATTGCGCAAGCTAGCAGCTAGCATAAGTATATCGATATAAACGTTACTGAGTCATCTTGTTTGAAATTTTATCAAAATTTTAAAAATATATTGCCCAACCCTACCATTACCATTCACTTACATTGTTTATGCTAAGCTAAAGCTAACAGAATACTGCCAGATTAGGAGAATGACTGGGCTGGTTACAAAATGCTTTTTCCATACTTACCTAACTCTGGGGAAGACAACAGACTAAATTTCACTTAGGGGTGGAATATCCCTTTAAGAAAGTTCAACACAATAACTCATTTACGAGTCACAAACATGTTCCCGAGTCGCGCAAGTACATTTTTTGGGAGCATTTCCTTTTAAAAATTCTCTTGAAAGATTCAAATAAACTGCTACGAGAAACAAAACCTCACCATGCAAACCAATAGCTATGCACTACTTCCGGTATCTCACCGGATGTTGCTCGCATCATCGTTTTTACATAAGGTGGTTAAAGAGCTGGTAGCTTCAGAATGATCAGAAACATCTGACAGAATGACTTGTGAAGGTAAAAGGAGCACCAGTGAAACCCGGAGGCGTCCCATGGCTGTAGCAGGTGTGTGTAGATGCTCCCACAGATCAGCAGTGTTAGTGGAACTCAACAGCCCCGCTCATCACACAGATTCATTCTTCTTGTTATGATTATTATTTTGATTTTTGTGGAGAAGAACACAAGTCCTACCTTTTGGTAAACCTGAATGACATGTTTCTACAACAGAATCAGACAGAGAGACAGTGAAAATGATGAAAGACAAGTGGACAGAGGGGACAGGGGCATGGTGAACATGAACGCATGAACATAACGGGCTGATTGGAATCATCAGCGGTGGAAGTTTTATATGCATACTGAATGATTGGAGGTCAGAAAAAACATGGCTGGCCTGGCTGCTGCTGCCAGAACTTTTCTGATGCACTGCCAAATCACACCCAACACCATCAGCTCCAACCCCTCATCGGTCTAGACTTTGTAGATTTAGGTTCTCCATCATCTGAAACGCTGAACAAGAGTGATGCTATGGAGTGTCGATGGAGCCATGTTGGCAGGAATGAAACAGATGTCATGTTCAATCAACAGTTGTCTTAGCCTAGAAATCTAGACAGACTGTAGCTTTACAGGTCGGTCTAGCCACGTTACATAAAAGCCTCAGCAGGCCCCAACAGCCTTGTGTCTTGCCAATCACAGCGCTCTATCGGTTTGGTGGGCCAATCACAGCACTATCAGTTTGGTGGGCCAATCACAGCACTATCAGTTTGGTGGGCCAATCACAGCACTATCAGTTTGGTGGGCCAATCACAGCACTATCAGTTTGGTGGGCCAATCACAGCACTATCAGTTTGGTGGGCCAATCACAGCACTATCAGTTTGGTGGGCCAATCACAGCACTATCAGTTTGGTGGGCCAGTCAGCTCTATCGGTTTGGTGGACCAATCACAGCGCTCTATTGGTTTGTTGGGTGGGATGTTACTGCGACTGAGTGAAACAACAAAGATGGCGGCTCATTTGAAACGGCTTTGGCATCAAATTTGGACCTGGACTTTTCTTTGAGTCAAGAGCAGATAGAGGTCCCTAATTTAGAAAAACAGGGTATATGCAGGGATCTCAAAATTAAATTTAATTCCTTTTCAGGACTTTGTAAGACCGTCTAGAATAAAATTCAGACATTATTGCCATGTACTAATCAGCTATTAAACACTCATATATTATTTTTAAATACTACATTGCTTCATTTTCCACTTCATCAATTGGCAGGACTCGTCACGTCCGGGACAGCAAGGCTGTAGCAACGGTATGTACAGTCACGTGGTACAGAAACACAAGCAAACAGCTGGCATAGGAGAGCAAAAAATCATTTTATTTTATTAGTTTACATACTGTAATAAACTACTGTTAAAGGTAATGCATACGATATTTCGGAATTTCAGGTAAGAACCGCCCTCTCCACGTTTTGAAAAATGCACGCCATCATTGAAAAGAGTCTCCTAAAAAAACTCTGGTCTTATTTCTCACTTCGGAGGCCTTTCTCTTCTTATCATAGACTTCGAAGACACTTTTTCTCTTGCGACTCTCAGACATTTTCAAAAGAACCCAGTGAGAACGGAGAGGTAGAATGAATGGATGAAGCGTATCGCTCTGCACAAACAGAGTGAAAACTAACCCAGGAGCGAGCACGTACGACGACCTTGAGTAAAAGCTTCACCAGAATGATTGACAGTTATGCAGACCAATGGTTAGATGGTCCACCCGGAAGTAAAGAACGTCCGCAATACCTTTAAGAGTAAAATGTCGTTCTGTCTCTGGTATTTAGTAGTGATGTTGTCTGATTTGACGAACTTTAAGCTCCAACCGCAGCGAGACGTTGAAGCAACAGTTGTCATACATGCTGTGAGCGCCGCTGCTGTGTATTTGCCACGCTGTCTCCGTGACTGTAATTGGTCAAATGACGACTCATGACCCACTACAACAAAGATAGTTTGTGAACAAGATGAATTCCCCTCCTTTTCTCTGAAAATCTATATAATCTATTAATAAAAAGCGACTGATCCACCGAACACTGAAGCAGCAAACTTGTGTGACTGTCCAAACTTCTGGCCACAGCTGAACATCTATCCACCACATTCCGACTCCATCAGTCACGCCGACACCATTCCTGCTAACAGGGCTGAGATTTAATTCAACAAATGAATTTGGGCAGTGCTTCAGAAAAGATCCATCCCATTAGTGAGAAACCTAAAACAGACATGGAGCCTGAAGCTTGACAAGCTTCTAGAAGATTAAATGAATGTAATATAAGCCATTTTAAAGGTTTCTATGCAAGTCTATGAGGATGTGTGTGTGTGTGTGTCTTAGCAAACGAAAGAATACAAAAGCGAGCCACGGCTGTGAGCACTAGCTATCATGTGACTCAGAAACACCAGGATGTGACTGGTAGGTTGGATCATTCTCTCCTAACTACAGCGCTTTACCAGTCCAGGACTTTTTCCTTGTAACTCAGTTTAAAAGAAGAAAAATACTCAAGAAATGACTTAAATAGACCAGATTAATACAAAAGGGACTGAATTATGATTTTGTTTAGCTTTCATTGTAAAATGTTGAAGATTAAGATACTAAACAGAAGACTCTAGTTTGATCTAAATATAAATTTGTGTTTAAAAACACAGAATGAAGGTTTGTTTAGCAGCTCTTCAGACTGGGTGGGTTTCTCTGGAAGGCAACCAGGCAGCAGCAGCATCAACTTTAGAGGAAACCACATCAAACAGGACAGTGAGGCGTAACAAATAACAGTAACGTCCTCTTTCTTCATCAGCCAGGACACGATTTAAAAGACAAACTCCAGCCTGTGTTAATCTGACGTGTCCTCGCCTACCTGCGGGTGAGTTTGGATGTGAGCTTGGAGAAGAGGTTGCTGGTTCCACGACTGCGGGTTTGGGAGAGAGGGGTGGCATCGTGGGAGAGGGTGGGGGAGGCCGGCGGACCATTGTAGGTGGCCGTGCGGCGGTCTCTCAGCTGGTCGCCGTGGAAGGTGCTGCGGCTGGCGGTGCCTCGGGGGAAGCGGAGGCGGTCGGGCGTGGTTGTGTTGGTGATGCTGTGGGTGGATGCCACTGGGTTCCTCTGGCTGCTGGGTGACACGGCAACGCTGCTGAGGACAACCGGGACACAAGTTAAACCCCAGACAGGAAGTTTCCCAGGACGAGTGTCACACAGGTACGATGAGAAAACGTTGAAGTTTGATTTTAGTGTAGTTTAGTTTTATGGCATTTGTAGAAGGGTCTAAGTAAACGTACACAGCATGTTTGACACCAACAGGGTGGAAAAGACATCAGATAAACCAAAGAATTATAAACCACATCCAAAAGAATCTGAAGAGTGATTTTCATTTCTATGAATTTATTATAATGTCTCTCTTCAGTTTTTATTTATTCAATTCTTTCCTGCATTTCAGGCTGCAACAGATCCCAAATTTCATAATTTTCTTGCTAAAATCTTTTCCCAAAATTGCCTCTCAGTCAGTTCCTAGTTTATCCTCCGATTATTCACCGCCAACAGTTCTCAGGTCTGTTTATCTCCATTCTTCAGTGGTTTCTCTTCCTGTCGCCTCCATGAGTGGACTTTACAAACACGGCAGCTCAAGCCCTGCTATCTTACGTCCACTAACTCCAGCTGCTTCTGTAGTTTCTGATTTCTCCACCTCACTCAGCATGGCGTTATTAAATACCTGCTCCATTAACAGTGACTAAAACCTGGGGCAGAAACTGCCCTCAATTAACCATATTTGGTCACACTACGTGCACAGCTCATGAGGGGATTCCCTGGGTTCTTCCCGGAAAAACAAAACAAAAAAAACTTTATTGACAGCGAGATCGAGGCACTGGCTGCTGATTTAGAAGAGAACAAACTAGTTGCAGAGGTTGTAATTGTATTATTGCAAATGCAGTCAGGACAGAGGAGAGGTTCCCGTCAGAAATAAAGAAATAATGGTTCCATGTTTTTTCCACCATAATATTTATTTATTGGGTAGAATAATTAGTGGATGAGGAACACGCATGGATGAATGAGACCTTCAGAATTGCTGTTCCCTCGTTCTGCCACTAGATGCTGTTCCTACGCACGGTCAGAGCTGTTCTTATATTTAGGAACGTTTTCACGCACAAGTACAAATTGGTAAATACCACACAATGCGTAAAATTGTTCCCACGCACGAAATACGCACAGATCTGTTCGTAAGCACATTTGATAAATGAGGGCCCTGAATGTTGTTGCCTGGTCTGTGTGGAGAAAAGTAGTTCAAACCCCCCAAAATCTTTTAAAATGTGTTGCAGCCTGAAAAAATCACTAAATATTTCATTCATATTCTCAGAAATTAATAAAAACATCCTGATTAAATGTTTTACTCCAGAAACCAGCCTCCAGCTCAATAGGGGGAGACAGAGTTGTGGTATATCTGCAGTTTTCCCACCCTGGAGATCCAGTTGTGTTCCTGCTGAAGAGGATGACACAACGGACAGACTGTAGGGGAGATGCCACCATGTAGGCAGATCAGGGCTCAGAGGATGAGGGTGACATCAGGAGCAGAGCCGCAACAACTGGTTAACATACGTGACGGCAAGATCGGTTCTGGTTTATGACAGAGGAAGGGTGATGAATGTAGGAAAATGTGATGACCGCTATCTGACCAAGCGTGTAGATGAACGTTCTCCTCAGCGTCTCAAATCTAAGCTCAGCCTGATGCAAACACAAGCAAAACCAGCTTCAGACGTCCTCTCAGGAGCGTTTTAAATACATAAAAACCAATACGGAGCCTGATTTTAGTTTGAGCATCAAACTGGAACCAGTCTGTGAGCTCTGGATCACGTTAAATAAACTCTACATTACATTTTTTTATTCATAAAGCTGAAATGTCAAATAAATTAACACATCTACACAAATTTTCTTTAATTCCATGTATTTGTTTGCAAGTTAGCCTCAAGTTGTGTTGTTATGACTGATTTTCCTTTCTGTCTCCAAGAGGTCACCAACTCCTCCTGAAGCTGTTCTACGACTTTCTCCCTTAAGGCAAAAACAACAAAGCTGTTACTCTGATTTAACTGGGTGTGTGAATCAGAAAACATCAGAGAGGAAATGGTAAATGCCATCAAATGTAGACACGCTCTGATGGATGATCACTACCCACTGGTCTGTGGGGTTTAGTCAGAATAACAGATTTTTACCTGCTTTTGGCGCAAGATGAGCATACATTTCAGACTGCTACCAGAAACTAGGGATGGGACGAAATATCGTTTGGCGAAATTTCGCGATATAAAACGTGACAAAATGCATCGAGTCAAAAAAAAATGGATCGCGAAATAAAGACTAGATGGCACTGCTGCATGATTTGTGTATGGCGGGCATACAGTCTAAAGCCTTTTTTATAAAACAATGCCGCTAATTTGCGCAACGCCTATGAGGCATCTGGGAGCGTTAGGTCATTTATAAGAGCTCAGACCGTGGCGGTAATGTTGCGCAGTCATGTCCGTTTTCTAAAAGATTACGCGATGGTGGCATAAAGGAGGTATGGGGGCGGTCTCCGCGCTGTCACGGACTTCCGTTTATCTTGGACATAACTTGCTTTTTATTGCGATCAAAGCCACGCTCGTTGAGTTTTTTTTCCACATTTCTCTACAGGTGTGGGTCCTCCACCATCACTGTGAACAGTCAGATGATCTGAGCTGCAGATCTAACGGAGAGACGCTCCCGGAGCACTGCATCGCTCCAGTTTATCATCTCAGTTGATTTGAAAACGAAACTTGTGGCCGTGTTTAGTTTCATTTTCATTTTGTAGTTCCCGGCCGGAGCTCGGCATTAATTTGACACCTCCCTCTGTTAAGTTAATGTGCGTTTATAAGACCGGCGAAGCCGCAATATTACAGCAATATTACAGCAATATTACTATCAAGCGTGGCGGCACGAATGCCGCAAAATTCGGTAATATTACGCTGACTTGCCAGCATGGTGTGTCTTATAAAAAGGGCTTATGGTGGCAGACTGACAGCACTATCTGCTGATTAGGGTAAATCAGGGTAAAACTAAATGAAAAAAAAAAATCCGGGGAACGGTGCAGTGCGTCGTGACGTCATCACGTCAAGTCACAGCGCCTGTTGCAACAACACTGCAGGCAGGAGACATTGTTTCTGCTCAAAGATCACTGATTACACCAGAACATGATGATATGTTAGTTTTTTTTGAAGAAGAACCAGTCCTGAGATAACTTAACCTAGGGTTAGAGCAGCACTAAGAGAGTGTTCTTGTTTGTGTTTGGCCTGTTAGGCCTTGTGTTTCCCTGTGTGCAACGGAAACAAAAATAAACAAGTTGTTATTATACAGTCATATTTTTTCCTTTTTTTTTTCTTTTTTGATATCGTATCGTGACATATCGTTTCGTGACTATGACATATCGAGGTGCATCGTATCGTTAATTTAACTGTATCGTCCCATCCCTACCAGAAACCAGTTGGCTTCGTATTCTCAGCTGAAGCTTTAGTGCAGGGTTACAGAGTGAGAAGAAGCAAGGATGTGTGGATGTGAGGGTTGCCAGGGGCCAAAAAGGAGACAGACAGGAGGGGGGGATCGAAGGCCCTGCCGTCTTACTTGGCCGAGCACTGATCCAGAGCGTAGTAGGAGTGGGGCAGCGCGGCCCAGCCGGCCTGACAAGCATACAAAGGGCCGACGGTTTGATATCTCTGCTGCACCGAACTGGACGAGGCAGCGAACACGGCGGCAGAGGGACTAGTGGTACAAGCCATCTCATTCATGCTGGTCATGCCACAACCAAGGAAAATAAAAGAGAAGATAAATGCCACACACCCTCACCACAGAACAGGCAGAAATGAAAAAAAACATCAGAAAAGGAGAAAACTAGTGAGGAGGAACAGAAAAGAGCTGCACATTACTAAGAAGAGGGAAACCCCCAAACTGTGATGATGAACGCTTCAGAGGGACAGGTGTGTAAAGCTCACCTGTTCTCCTTCCCGTTGGGGATGACGGACAGGCGGTCAGTGTTGTTTCTGTCGCTGCAGACGTACGTGTTCCTCCTGGTCATACCTGCCGACGCCGTGGTAATCTGCAGAGCGAAAACACAAAATCCTCATGATCCCGCTCTGCCAGGGTTCAGCCTTTCAATACAGCTTTTATTTGAACATGTGCAACGTAGGGGTAGACCGATATATTTCTTTTATACATCAGCCGATATTTGTTCTGAGTAAAGCCGATTATAGTCAGGCACATCCTTGGGCAGCCCTAATAACATCTGCATAATAAAACTTTATTTAGGTGTCTGACTTTAACAATGAGAAGTGCACAAAGTTAAGATTTAAAGGTGTCCTAGAATGCAATTAATCAACAATCTAAAACAGAGCTTTGAGCCTCCAAAAAGCATAAGAAATTTTTTTTTGGCTTTCATCTGTCCCAGGAGCCATGATACAAGCCATTCTAAACCCCCTTACTCAGGCCTTCAGTGAAATGAGCTGTTGACCCCGCCCACTCAGCCAGGACATGCTGATTGGTTGGTTTCCCCAGAAGGCCTCAGACACATGCAGGTTTGAGGAGGCGTGGCTCCCCCTTATGACGTGTTAAGGAAGGCTTTCTCAAAACAGGAGGTTTTCTCTCACCTTTTTCAACTTTCTAATTTAAATAAAAAGTAGGTCAAACACGGCTTTGACTTTTTGGCATGCAACTGTTGACCACCCAAGCTGTCTTATTCAATAACAACAAGGAAAATGTTGGTTTACATTCTAGGTCCCCTTTAAATTCAGTGTTCAAACACTGATTCAGCTCAGAAATGTTGTGCATCAACTGATGTTATTAGTGACATTTTAGCATGAAAATAAAGTGGAAGACGTCTAGATTTCGGCCAACGGCTTACAACGTCTCCTACATATCAGCAATAAAAAACCAGTATCAGTCGACCTCTAGTGCAAAGGGACAAACGATGATAAGCAGAGTGAAACATACAGCAGAATAACAAAAACAAAACTGTTTACAGTAATGTTGCACATGTACAAAAGGAGTAGAAAGAAGCCTGAGCTTATTTAATCTCACCTCTTCTCTATATTAACAACTAACCACTGTTTCATTTACTCTGAACTAAAAACAATCTTTTTCACAACATCCTCGCTTATGAATCCATTTACTCTTGGCAACTTGTTTACTGTTGAAATATTTAGATATAAACATGTCACACATCGCAGACGTCAGACACTGGAGCTGATGGTGATCTGGGTTTTTCTTAAGAAAATGGACACCACTGGAAGAAATCATTCAGACAGGAGACATTTAGGGGGTGGGGGGTTCCGATACGACCCTGTCCAGTCGCTGACTCACACTCGGGCCAGTGGCGGCTCCTTTCCTCCGGTCAGGGATGTCAGCCTTGTTTGGGTTGTTGGCGTTGCCCAGCAGAGGGCTGGAGGGAGGAGCACCTCGGCTCCCTGGGGTGCTCGGTTTCCGGAGCTGGACTCCACCTTCCTCCTTCACGTTGCTCTCCGCTGTGGTGGTCTGACTCCTCTTTGGGTGAGTCGTCCCTGGAGGCACGTTCTGACTGACTAAATTGGAAAACACACAGACAGGAAGTTAAAACCTGCAGATAAAACCGTTTCTTAGCACACCAAGACTTGAATGGTTATGTACCAGGATGTGGTAATATATACCCGTTTGTGTGTTTTCCTTGAGAAGAGTTAGCTAAAGTGATGCTAATGCTAGCTCACCTCCTCTCTATGTTCATGTAACTCTGTGTTGGTGCACGTTTTCCTTCAGCTACATTACAGAAGAATAAAGATCCCATAAATAAACATGTATCCCTCCCAGCTACACCTACGCCTGAGTTTACATGAACTAAAGTGAGAAGATCTGATCTGGAGGATATGGGAAAACACCTGGTGTGGTCTCCTCACCCTGCTCGCTGTAACGCCTCTGCTTATGGTTGGAGGAGGCGCTCCTCTGGACTTTGAGGTGGGAGGGGGACTGGCCGTTGAGCTCGCTGCTGGGTCTGGGTTTGCTGCTGGAGGCAGGATCACTGGGCTCCAGCTAAAACCAGACAATAAAACTAAATCATATCAAATCTACAACTTCTTGTTATGCTCTGATACTCCTGTTCCAGCTAAAGCAGTAGCAGAGCGGTTTCTACGGTGATGTGTGACCTGTCACTTGACGTCTGTACCTCAGAGGCCTCCCTGCCCAGCAGCAGGTAGGTGGCTGTGATCTCATCATACTTCATCTTGGCCAGAGAGTCCTGGATCTTCTCCAGGTTGTAGCCCATCCCCACCATCACGTCTGCACAAACACCAAAACAACCACTCATCAGCTGACTGACAGTAACAACAGGTCATACAGGTGAGGCAGCAGATGGATAAAAGGGATGGTTTTCCATTTGGAAACTAAAGTTAATCCAGAGACAGTTCTCTCAGCCGGGTGACACGTGTTCAGGTCCAGCCTACCACGGTACAGCTTACACAACTACTCTCATCACAGAGCTCCATTAACGTTTTACTGAAGGAAGAAAGTACATCAGAGCAATTTAAACAGAAGTTCAGAAGCACATCATCTCTTTTTTTTTTTACCTATTCTCTTCTGATCCGTGATGTCCAGTTCTGGTTCGGTGTACGGTTTCAGCTCATCCTCCTCAAATCCTGAATTGATCCATCGATCCTTCATGATTTGCTGCAGAATGAAGGCAGACACTTAGAGGCCGACCGAGTCAGAGTTTACCTGTAAACATTAATGCTGACAAGATTCTTTAATCCTTTTACAAGTGATGGATCAGAATGAGCACCAAAGCTGATCAGATTCATCTGATTTCACTCAGATCAGCGCTCCGCTCTTCAGAAATATCCACACGGAACTCCAAAGGGGTTCAAATGAAGTCAACTGGACTTCTTTGGCTTCTTGAAGACGTTTCGCTTTGTCAATTCTGACTGGAATATGGGAGTCAAGCTTATAAGCTGTACCTGTCTATTGTTTCTGCTTGTTGAGCAACAACAGAAAGCAACAGCTTATAAGCTTGACTCCCATATTCCAGTCAGAATTGACAAAGCTCCTGGGATGAGAAGCAAAACGTCTTCAAGAAACCAAAGAAGTCCAGTTGCCTTCATTCGAACCCCTTTGGATCACCATGACCTGGATGGCTGAGAACCTTCAACTTTCACGTGCAACGCTTGTAAAATGTAAACCTTTTCTCTGAACTGGGGCCATTCAGGAAGCGATCTACAACAGGTAAGTGAAACCAGGATGAGGTGGTGAAGGTGAGACTTCCTTTGGTGCTGGCTGGTTTATAAAATAGGAATTTATTGTTAAAATATTAACTGTGTCACATTGAAACACAGAAACATGACCACAACACCATTCTGTTGGTGACAAAACAACAAGGAGCCATTATCCAACATCAGGAGGAGGAGTGGGGGTGAGACGCACAGGAACAGGACACTGTAGACCTCAGAGGAGATGATGCAGGGAGAGATGCATGGACAGAGAGGAGCTGGGGGACATTCTCTGATGATGCAGACGTGCTGATGGGAGGGGGGCGTTAAAAACTGAGAGGTATATTTACATTTTCTGCGTCCTCCCTCACCTCGAGAGTACCACGCTTGGCCGGGTTGAGCACCAGGAACCGTTTCAGAAGGTTCTCGCAGTCTGTGGACATATAGAAGGGGATGCGGTACTTTCCTCTGAGAACACGCTCACGCAGCTCCTGCAGATGCACACGGACAGCGAGAACATGAAGAACTGGACAGTTCTGACAATCACAGAAGACATCACCTGTTTTTTCCATAAACTTTCCCACAAATACATTCTGGGTTGTTACCAGCAGAGGAAAGAGTAAAGGAGAGGAAAGCCACAAAGTCCATCATCTGGTGTTGAACACTTGTTTAATCAATACATTTGCAGTGGTCTCTAGCGGGAATGAACAACATTTGGAGTCTTATTTCCTGATATTTGGACATCTCTCCTCTGATTGGCTAACAGCAACACGACTCTACCACTGACTCTGTTTGCTCTGCAACGTTGATGTTTTATCTCCACAAATAACACAAGCCTGGAGGAGTTCTGCTGTGTGGTGGAGATGCTAATGCTAACGGTTAGCTTCTACTAGATGAGACATTCTCTGCTGTTTCCTGGACGCTAAACCAACAACAGCCTTCCCCGTCGTGACTCAAGATGGGTGAGTCCATGAATGTTAAGTGACAGTGTGACGTAGATCTGTCAGGATTTTCTAATCCTAGAGTTTCACCGTCTATTTTCTATCAGAAGCTAATGCAGGAAATAGGTGGAGGAGACTATTTTCATGTTCGGCCTGCATGAAAAACTCAATAGTGACCGATAATAATCAGAAATAATAATTAAAAAATGTTTTTTCAGTGTTCCACACCTTTAAAATAATCTCACAACAATAATGGTGAAGTCCACATCAACACCTACTACCCCACCTTGAGGTTCTGTCCATCGAAGGGCAGAGAGCCGCTGACCAGCGTGTACAGAATGACCCCCAGGCTCCAGACGTCCACCTCTGGCCCGTTGTATTTCTTCCCCTGGAAAAGCTCCGGTGCTGCGTACGGCGGCGAGCCACAGAACGTGTCCAGCTTGTTGGCCAGAGTGAACTCGTTGCTGAAGCCAAAATCAGCTATCTTTATGTTCATGTCAGCATCAAGGAGCAGGTTCTCCGCCTGTGGACAGACATGTTCAGTCACAGGAAAAGAGATGTTTCCTCCTGGTAGAAACTCAAATAACTCCAACTTGAATAAAATCGTTACCAGCCCAGGCCCAAACTCAACCCTAACCCAGCCTCAATGAAACAAGCTTTCCCTTTTGCTCACCAGTCAGGACCCGGACCTGGTAATGACCCCAAAACCAGCTGGACCTGGATCTAACTGACCAGGTGAGCTCTCATTAGCTAGTCATGTGGGTAACATACTGTGCTGTTCAGGATGAATACACCAAGACAACTGACTGCCTCCTGTGATTTAACCAGACGATAAATGAATTTAAAGGTCAAAGTTCAAACTGAACACTGTGATGTTATTTGGACTGGAGAAGCTGCTGAGAGGACATAGATGATCTGATCCATCAGACAAGAGAGTCAGCCACTGTTGAACCTCTACAGCCACAATAATACAGCTATCGTCTCTCTGGGCTGACTGTTGCTGAAATGTTGGAGACTCTCAATTATGAGAAAATAAAAGTTAATTTCCATTTGGAGTCTAACTTAGTACAGTTTTATCCATGGCAAATTCAAACAGAGGGGTGGTGTGTGTGTGTGCGTGTGTGTGGCCAGATATGTGAAACAGTTTTCCTCTCATTTAACGCCCCAAAGTGTCTCATAGTTCTTTCTGACTCGGAACTTATCTGAGAAGGGTTCGGGAACCTCCCACTATATCAGAGACAAATCTGTCTTCCACATTTATGGAAGGACTTTTAAATTCTGGTAAGATCACAGCAAGATGCTGCAGCTCAACTCAGGTAATGACATCTCTGATAGTGCTGGTGAATAATCTTCATCAAAGGAGTCAGAGAATTGATGCTAGAAGTGCCAAAAGCACGGGCCAAACCTCCATAGGGTCTTGTTTTTCTAAAAATTAGTCCCATTAGTCGTCACACACTGGTGAAATGTTTTCTCCACATTTGACCCATCCCCCTGGGGGAGCGGTGAGCTGCAGACACGGCTGTGCTCGGGAACTATTTGGTGGTTTAACCCCCCAATCCAACCCCTGCTGGATCGGAGTTTGAGACCCCTGATCTGGCCTAATCTGAAGGAGAATAAACACCTCTGATTAGTGAAGCTGACATGTAGCTGAGAGAACACGGAGAGAGGTTTCAGCCAACTGACTCACTCAGAGCCGAGGAAGTAAACAACACTTATCAGAGCGTGACTGAGCATCACCCAGACAGGTTTCAAGTCCGAGGCTTTCTAACGCTGAAGCTGTGAGAGACTCGGACGTGTCTGAGGAGCAGCACAGCCAGTGAGAGGCTCTGTAGTCGGTTTGGTGGTTCAAACTGGACTTCGCCTAATGATTATACATCTGGCATATGATGAGAGCGCACGTAAGTAAGAGGGGAGCAGATGGACTGCTCGGAGCTCTTCTCTCATTAGTCTTCATGTAACCGTGGAGAGGAAACACTTCAGCTGAGCTGCGTGACGTTTAGAGTTGAAAACATCAATATTTATACATATAAAGTGAAACAGAGAGGAAGTGCGTTTCCATGACAGCAGCTGATGGAGGTGAGCGGGTCACAATGTGGTCCATGGATCCTGCTGTCGTCATTCTGTACGTAGACTTTATTACTACTACATTTAAATGCTTTTGGTCAAATCTTAGAACCGTTATGAGACAGAAACGAGGTATTATTCGAGCCAGAGTTGGTAAAAGTCCCGCCCACTCACCTGCACACGCCATGGTAGCTAATTATAGCTAAACGTGTAAAAAAGATAAATATCTGAACACAGCAGGAGGGTTAGAACCGTCTGAACCAATAAGAGACAGTACCTTTATAAAGGTGATTTATATTTTAATCAGGGAATGGTCCCATCTGTTTACAGAGGGGGCGGGGCTTAAAACTGAATGTGTTTCTATGTTAATGGTGTCTACTTTCTTTAGTTAATGATAATAAAGGACAGAAAATCAGCGTTTCCAGGAGATATTTAGTGACTTATTTCCAAGATTTGTTTGAAGCTTGTTTCGCTGCTCAACATGAGGCTGTTTTGCATAAACAGATTAAAGTCATTTAGGAAAAAGCTGCTTGGGTCTGGAGCAGCTGAACCAGAGCTGGTGTGTTGGTCTGAACTCACCTTCAGGTCTCTGTGAACAATATGCTTCTGGTGGCAGTACTGCACGGCTGATACGATCTGCAGAGGGAAGACACGAGCAGAGATCAGACCAGGGTCTGCTGCTGAGCTCAGAGTCAGGTAAAGGATGTGGTGGTGTGTGTGTGTGTGTGTGTAGGGGACAACATGTGCCTGACACCAACAGGAAGGATAAGAAACAGTGAGGGTGGGGCTAAAGACAGATTTTTCTCTGAGCGGAGGATCTCCTCACCTACTGCAACAACGTATAGAGCAATCATTAGTTCAGTAGTTTCAATGGTTCTGCTGTCAAATCTAGTTATTTTAATGCTTTGAAACAAAAAGAATAAAACGTTGCTGAAATCCTCCTCAGTTCTTCTGCATGTAAAGACCAAAAACCATCTCTAACTGTTGGTGCAGTCCCAGCAGAACCCACAAATAAAACCGAGCAGACACTTGAGAGGAAAAATGTGAAAAAGTTCCCACAAGTGAGAGAACTTTTGCACAAATGCAGTTTCACGATGACACGCCGTGCTCGACGCCTCCTACACGCTCTCAGCTGTTCACACGATTAACCGTAAATATAGATCTCCTCTGCTAAATGTCTAAATCTGGTTTAAAGATCTACTCAACTCCAACATTTAGAGGTCATTTAGAGGTCACCATCAGATTTTTAAAGCGGCGCTCGTCAGGTCCTCTAACGAAACGGTTGCAAAACTTCATAGAGGTGTTTGTGAACGAGGCTGATCAGGACAGAGACACGTTTGTCCTCAGAAGCAGGACAGAGGGCAGCGTCCTGTCTGAAGCAGGCGTGTGAAACCAGAACACTGCAGCAGTACCTGTCTAAATTTAGCTCTGGCCTCTTTTTCCTTCATTCTTCCATGTGCAACCAGGTAGTCGAACACCTCGCCTGGAGAACAAAGGGAGAGAGAGAGAGAGACTGATGTGAATGAAGGAGACTCAGCGAGAGAGTAAGCATCAGCTTATAAAAATAACTTTTCTATGCAGCTGGCATTAGCTGCCACCCATGTGCATGGTTGGAGGCCATGTCTTGACCATGCAGGCATGAGCTTGGTGTCCTACAGACTGAGCCCCTCCTGAAGGCACAAAGCTGTTGCTAATCCCTCTCTCCATCCACACACGCTGTCATTTCTGCTCTAAATGAACTCCAGAAGTTTGTAAATCCGAGTGTAAACACACACACACACACACACACACACACACACACACACACACACACACATACACACAAAAACAGAAAGAACAAAAAATAAGCAAGAAAAGCTGCGATCCAAACGCCTCCTCTCTGAATCCCTGAAGCTCAGAGCTAACCTGCAGAGGCAGCTCCAGAAACATTCTGCCTGCTCTGACTCAGTAGACAGAAATAAAAACAGCATACAATCTGAATGATGGAGCCGGGAATCAACCCCTCTGACAGCAGCATCAATAAGCTCTCTGAGTTGTCCTGGACCAGGTCACTGTTGGTATCTCAGTGAGTTTCACCTGCTTAAATATATGAATACCAGAGTAATTTGGCCTTATTGCTTTAAGTTTAAGCAGGTTCTGCAGACTTTTGGAGTAGAAGTGATGAATATGTCCATCCATTTGTACTTGGCATTGATCAGAGCAGCACAAGTTTGGCGTGGATCCTCCTTGGATTCATCCACAGCTCTTTTCTGACCAGATGATAATACAATTTTCTGTTTTCAACAGTTAAAGGAACAGAAAAAACTCTAATCTGTAGTCCGACTTCACATCTCATCCATGATTTGGGATAAATGGATGTCTATGGAAACCTTCTGGATCATCCTCTCACCTCCGCTGGCGTACTCCATCACCAGGTAGAGCGTCCTCTCGGTCTCAATCACTTCAAACAGCTTAACTGGAGGAGAAAACACACACAGAGGAGAAACAATCAAATCAGAGAGGGAGCGCTCTGACCGAGGCTGGAACAAATCCACCGACAAACAGGAAAAGAAAACTAGGGAGAGGAAGTCACATGGATGTGGGAGTGAGTCGTGACCGCGTAGACACAGCAAACACGCTGAGCACAACTCTATATATTTACTGTACAATAAAAACAGATCAGCTTTCCGCTGGGATGAGCGGCTGAGAGTCGCCCTGCTAAATATAAAACATCAAACTCTAAACCTGTTAAATATAAACCAGGTGGGATGAAGAACAGAGGGAGGAGGAGGATGCTGAACCCTATCAACTAGATCAGGAATCAAACATTAAATATCAAGAAATCCACTTAAATGACGAGCGCTACCATCACTAATGCAGGTATTAAAGAGATCATCTCACATTAAACAGGAATTCTTACAGCCTAAAAGAACAGAAGGTGTTCGTGCAACATCCATGTTCTCTTCAAGCCCATCAACAAACGCTCTACCGTCATATTCTGGTTTGATGTTTGTTGTTCTGGAGTTTCAAGACAGGACTGATGAGCTAACGACTAGGCTGGCAATGCAGGGCTCTAGAAAGAGACCAATTTTGTCGTAAATGCGGCATCATTGAGATATGATGCATTTACGACAAAATTTTGTCAAACCACTGACAAAATACTCAACGATGCACCTGAAAAAATAAATCTCATGTTGTGGTCCAAACCAATCAGAGGTAGTGAAGGGCGGGACCTTGCATCTGATTGGATGGACCACAGCCAATCCTGTAGAGGTGAGCTGGCTAGGCTAGTCAGGTAAAGAGAGTGGAAGTAGAGCAAATGACAACATTACATAGAGCTCTGGTCTAGAGACGACGTCAGATAATGAGCCTCATATAAGAGTAAGAGTAATATTACTTTAGTATCTTTTTACACAAGCAGTTAAATGTAATCCAAAAAAAAAGACTCAAGTGAGAGTATTTGGTAAAAATACTAATACTTCTAAAGTACAGAGTTACTATTTGATAATAACTAGGGGTGCACAGATTGCCGTGTTTGGCCGATCACCGATCTTGAGAAAAACCTGAGATCGAGGTCGATAGATCGGTCGGCCGACCGTTGTCTTGTTTATAGGGATGCTCCGATCACGTTTTTTTGCTCCCGATCCGATTCCGAGTCATTTGATTTTGAGTTTCTGCCGATACCGAGTCCCGATCCGATACTTTTCAGGAAATAATTAAAATAATATTAAAAAACGAAATAATTTTCAGGAAAGCAAATTCAAGTTGTTCTTTAAGTTTCACTTTCACTTGTTTAGAAAGTGCATTGATTAAAAATGTGTTACGAACATATTTAAAAGTAGCAGCTTTGTACATGTTTAATGTTGTTTACTCCCTCAATCTGCAGCTGTATTGAGCGATGCGCGTTCCCGTGATGGGACAGGCACGCGGTGCCTCGGCTGGCAGGCTAACTTTTCCTGCACAACACCTGTAGCTGCCGGGCAGCTCGGGTGCTGTGGCAGACTTAGAAATCCAGAAGTTTTCTAAGTCTGTTGGCGATTTCCCTTTGTTTATTAGTATCTTTTTC
Source organism: Aphyosemion australe (assembly GCA_006937985.1). Lineage (NCBI taxonomy): Eukaryota > Metazoa > Chordata > Actinopteri > Cyprinodontiformes > Nothobranchiidae > Aphyosemion > Aphyosemion australe. Next base: position 725,389 of record SSNS01000162.1, on the reverse strand, counting down.
TGTGGGTAGGCTCAGTGTTTTTGTCTGAGTTCGCTGTGAACTGGGACTTTTGGTTGCAAACTGGGAATTAATGGAGACAGGTGATTCGTTTTGTTGACGGCCAAAGGGGAAAACTGAAAGTTAAAGTAGTCTGTTTTGAAGGCAGCGAATCATGAAGCTCTGTCTTTTACAGCATGTTGAATGCCCAGTATGCACACACTACAGTGGCTGTAGCTCTGCCCTAGCTGTTCGGTTTAAAATACCACCAAGCTGCAGACATTTTAGCTTTCATGAGGAGACACGTCAGTTCTGCGTTAGCCTGCTAGCTAACAGTTGCACCTTTGTGTCTGAATCCCTTGTGCTGTAAATTGTGTGGCGTTACGGTGTTGTTTTCTTCCAAGAAACAAAGAAAATTGATATAGAGGAACTTGTTGAAACTAAAATTACACCATTGTTGTTCTGTTTGAAAACCTCTATCTTGGGATGAATTTAAAAAGTCATGTTTGTTGTTTTAAAAGGTTAAATCCGATCTTTTTCACCCGATTCCGATCTTTTAAAAATCATGTGATCGGGCCCGATTTCCGATCACGTGATCGGATCGGAGCATCCCTACTTGTTTATTTGTCTTGTTGTCGGCTTTCAGACTCATAAAAGGCTTTTGGTTTGCAGTGTAATATGAGATTTGCCACACGAGATAGTTTGTTGTGTCGATCGCTTCAGCGTTGGGTAAATCCTCCAGCGTGTATTAAAAGTCCGGCTTTTAAAATGATATGAGTCATAACCTAAAGGAAGATATCGCGTCTGTGCCAGCTCGTTTAGAACACTCACTTTCATCCGTCACGCTGTGTTTTATAGTAGAGCAAAACACTTCCTGTCCACCATTTAAGTTCAGCGCAGTGGCAGGGTCACGTGAGTGAAACCCACCAATCGTCACTTTTGATTTGCACGTGAGACTTCAGTCGCCGCTCAAATAGACACAAAATCTTGTTTTTATTCATTCTACTGGTAGTTTATTTTGCTCAAATTGAAATATAGGCCTGCGTCTAATTCTGGCCTCCTTCCTATAAAGGCCTGAACCAGGATGCGCTTGAGTAAATAAAGGCCCGGGCCTGTATTAGAGGATTTACGGTAGATGATAGAAGTATTCACTTTTCAGAGAGCAGGATGGATTTCTTTATATCATTTAGTCTCACCTGACATGTTTGTGCAGAAGTACTCACCTATATTAGGATGATTTAAGATCTTCATTATTCTAACTTCTCTGAAGAGCTGAAAAACAGAAAAAAAGAGATTTTATTGTTCATGAAACAGCATCACAGCTAAGCTGAGGGCCTCACAGGTTACTGATGCACGCACACACACGCACACACACACACACACAGCTTATCTGCTGTACAGCCCAGGCAGCACGAGCAGACATCCATTATTGATCAGCTGTTAACTACACCGTGCTCTCGTCCCTTCACATAAAAATATAAAAAGGCATTAATCTTTCATGAGGCATGAGCGATCACACTGTGGTGTCTGGGTGTGCTGGAGAATAAACCCCAGCCAGGAAACGCAGAGGTGTCTTCAACTAGAACAAAACGTACCTGGCAGGAACTCTCTAATGTTTTAGGTTATCAGGGCTGGGAAGAAGAAGCTGCTTATGCTTTTTACTGCTGATCAATTATTAAAGCTAAGTGATAAAGCGTTACATCACCAGAGGCTTTAGAGAATCACTTCTAACAAACTACAGCTCCAAAGCTAAATCACTAAACCTCTGCTGGGTGGTAAACAGGAGAGATGAACCGTTTTACCACTCTGGAGAAAGAGGACAAACATTTAACAAGTGCTCACATCTTTGTTTAATGTTGAGTTTTAAACATATCTCCATTTTCTGATGCGATTCACAGGGCCTCGCTCTCTAACCCTTCTCCATTTAGCTTTTGTGACTCAGGAGGGGCTGGCAACCAAACTAATCATAAATGAGACTCTTTGTGACTAACCTGCACACTCACATATTTGTTTACATTTTCACATAATTTTTTTTACATTTTCAGGGATGTATAGTGCGACATGTGTTGCAAAACTGTGCAAGATGCAGAACTTGCAAGTTACTTGTTTTTTTTTTCCAGAACTTTGCTGAACAAAGGTAAGTTACTTGTTCTTTGTGTAAGGAAGATGTGACAGGCAAATCTATTTGCTGCTACATGCAATAGTCAATCGTAGGTACATAAACACTGCACCTGCACTGCCTGAAAATCCAAACATTCGTCTGTCCTGTGCAAATCTTTGACATCGAATCAGCTTGAAGAGAGACACTTCCCTCTGAATTAGAGAGATATTCCAGGTTCTCTGTCCTACAGAAGTCCCAACTCCACTCATGAGAGCATGCAATCATCAAAGAAATCAGACTTGATTTAATTCTGAAGCAAAAAAAACGTGTAGAGATGTTTTTTTCTATAATGAGGTATGGGGTTAGGATCGACAGGCTGGCCTCATTATAAACACAGAGCACACAAACAGTTTTAATCAGAAACGCATCAGCCTGGACACGTGTCCGACAGTAATAACCGTTCCTGTGAAACACGCCATCACTGAGAAGTATGCAGCCACATGGTTAAAATGAGGATTTAATCTAATAATTCTGCCTGAAGGCATCTTTTGTAATCAAATTATTGGAGCCATTCAATGGATCAGATAATGGCTTTAAGGCTAAATACATCATGCTCCGGCTGAGGCTTCGTTTGTGCTTCAGGGTGCTTTTTGAGAAATAAAATTTCATAATTTATTCCTGACCGACTAGATTTCCTCATCTGGAACATGCAAAAAGACAAATACTCAGCCCATGCTTCATCCATACCTGATTAAAGCAACACTGAGGAGTTTTTTTTTTGCTCTCAAGTTGGTTTCAGTGATTCTTGAGCCACAAATTTGAGTAACTTCACTCGAGCCCTCTGCTGACCATAAACTATACTTAAAGGAGCAATATGTAAGAATTCTACAGTGAAATAATCACAAAACATCATTACTTTTCACATGTCCCGCATTACTGCTAGTCCCCCGTTTCAAGTTTAAATCTTGCATAAACAGTGTGCAGAAAGCTGTACGTTACTGTCAATCAAACTAGGAGGCGGGACTTTGACACAGCAGGACCACCAAAACAAAAGGAAATAACAGGGTGAGCACGGAGGAGAAAATGCTGTTAGAATGAGGACTCGTGGGTTAAAGCTGTTCAGGAAGACTCTAACAGAGTGTTGTTTCTCAGATTAATTTTTTTTGTGTCACGGTGAGGAGTCTGATATCTAACGGTGCAGCAAGACACAAAAAAACATTTGTCAGAAGCAGGTTTCCCAGTAATTAGACAGGTTGATGCTAAAACCCAAAGAAGGTTCTAACACAGACAAGGTGCTGGGGTTGTTGTTTCACATACAAGCTGAACCATTTAAAGCACATTAAAGACATAATGAGAGAATTAAATGGAAGCCTTCATTACTTACTCTCAGAATTTTGAGGAAAAACGTAACAAAAGAACTTAAGATTAGATCTGAATTTTTTCAGATTTAAATCAGTGGTGTTGTTTTCTCTTCCATACACACAGAAGAAATTTGACATTAAGAAGAAAAAAAAACTTGCAAAAAAGTATGAATATTTTTTCAATGGGATGCTGTTATTAGTGGAAAAACAATTAAAAATGTTACTGGTACTATTACCGTCATGATGTGAAGAAGCTGTGCAATTAATCAGTGAAAAGCTGCTTAAACCTGCATTTTTTATTGTGGGTCTATCTATATTTTTAAAATGATTTAATGGTTTAAAATCATTTTAGCTACAGTTTTTCAGAGCCACTGTAGAAGGTCCAAGAGCCTGAGTTAAGCTGTGGTAACTTGAGAGGAACTGTGAAATATTATGAAAGCTTTTGCTGTTTGCTTGTTCAATTTTAATTCAAATAGACATGAAACATATAATAATAATTGTATGTGTATTTAACAGTGATGTTAGAGCTAAAAGGCAGAATGGAATTTGTCTTTTACTTTATCTTGTTGCATTGGAGCTTCACGTTGTCCCACATGGCGGGTTGGGATCTGGGAATGAACTTCCTTTATCCTTATGTAGTTTTGACCATCTGGACACCTTTAAAAAGCAGCTGAAGACCCTTTTATTTAAAGCTGCTTTTACTTAAATCTTTTGTGTTTTTCCATCTGTACAAATGACTTTTTAATCATCTTTCATTTGTTTTATGATATTTTATAGTTTATGATCATTTTATAATTGTATGACTTAACCCTTTTATTTAATACTTCTTTCTGATTTTAATTATCTTTCATCTTTATTTTATGATGCCGTTTTGTTTTTATGATCATTTTATGACTTTATGATTTGTTTTCTTGTGATTCTTCTTTCTGTGACAAGTGTGATACAAATAAACTTTACTTAAAGGACGTCTCAGTTAGGTGAAGATGACACCGTACTTCGTTTTAAATCTGACTGGTTTGGTTGGTTTTAGTTTGTCTAACGCTGGAATGTCTGTGCTCTCATCTGGATTTAAATAAAAACATGAGCCAGAGGGAACACGTTGTGTTTTAATTTAACAGCCCTGCTCTCAGGCTGGGACTCTTCTTTTGTTATCGGCCCACAAACAGTGCGTTTACATGCACATCAGAAAACCGAACTTTTGCCCTAAAAAGACTAACATCGGTTTTTTAAAATGCATGTAAACGCGTTAGTCTGGCTGAAAGTGAACTTCTTCTAGTCGGGCTGAAGCACCCAGATAATGCGGTAGTTATCTGACTTCCTTCTGCATGTAAACGGGTCAGCCGAGCTGAACCGAGTAGACGCTCGCGTTCCGGAAGTGACGCGACCAGAGTAGCGCTCGTCTGATAATATCACCGCCACAACGTACCACGCGTAACGACATCTAACAGCGCAGTACGAACCAATAAGCTGTGCTGCAGCATTGCTGTTGTCCATTCTTTCATCCACGGTGCATATCCTGTTTCAATTCCGTCTCATTTACTCCCGCCAGCGTTTGTTTACAAGTTGTGTTGCTACAAGCTAACCGGAAGTGACGCGTCCGCAGTAGCGCTCGTCTGATCACCGCCACAATTCAACACGCGTAACATCTAACAGCGCAGTACGTACCAATAAACTGTGCTGCAGCGTTGTTGTTGTCCATTCTTTCATCCACAGTGTATTTTCTGTTTCAATTCATTCTCATTTACTCCCGCCAGCGTTTGTTTACAAGTTGTGTTGCTACAAGCTAACCGGAACAATGCCCGACATGAAACGGCGCATGTCGCCCCCTACTGTACCGGAGTGGAACGAACTTCATTTGCGAGGTCGGTTTTCTAAAGCGCATGTAAACAAGGATAAAGACTCGCAGCTTATTATCATAAGTTCGACCAGGATCGACTTAGATGTTGATACTGCCCATGTAAACGCACTGAAAGTCAGAGAGGCCCTCAGTCACGCACGGAGAGACAATTCAGGGTTTCTCCCACTCGGGCCTTTTCACACCACTGTCACACCTCCATGACCACAAGGCCGTGGAGATCAGTAAAGGTCCAGTTAAACACCACGTCTGAGAGGAAAGACTCATAAAATAGATTAAAACAAGATGATCCTTTAGATCTGTCAGGATTTTCTAATCCTGGAGTTTCACCGTTTATTTTCCATCAGAATGCAGGAGATAGGTGTAGGAGACTATTTTCATGTTCAGCCTGCATGAAAAACTCAGAGTGGCTGATTATGATCAGAAATGGTAATTAAAAATGTTTTTTCAGTGTTCCACATCTTTGTGCGTCTCAACTGTGACATTTGAGCTGTTTTTGCTTCATCAAGTTCTTCAGAGGTCACACTCCCTATCTGACCTCCACAACTACAGGAGCTGTGCAGAGGACTCAGCTCTGCTCTCCAACATAAACCCCCCCCCCCCCCCCCCCCCCCCCCCCAGCTGTTACACAAGAGCTCAGGATGCAGGTTCAAGGGACACTGGTTCTTTAAAAACACTGTTAAACATACTAAACTAGATAAAAACACTAAAAACTTTCTGTTTTAAGCTGCTGATTTTCCCTTCACTGCATAAAAACCATAGACCTGATATTCCTGAAACCTGCACTAACCCAAGTCAGGATTTTCTCCAACTACACCAAAATAGGAGCAAGTTAAAAAAGGGAACACTCAAAGTTTGCCTATAAATGGAACATAAAAGGGAAAAAAGACCTGAGACGTGATTGGTCTCACCCGACGTGTTCTGCTTCCTTAAAATAAACATTAAAAGAAATTCAAATTCCCTTGTGGAGCAGCAGGAAGAATAACCTTACAGTTACGTTCTCTTCCTGACAGCAACAACCTGAAAACAACAGACGCCTCACGCTTCTGCAGCGTCGTCATGACTCAGTGTTCTTCTGTCAGCACAGAGTCACAGCCAACTCCAGAAGGCCCGGGCCCCCGACACACAAAGGCCACAATCAATGGAGCTTTGGAAAAACTGATGGAAAACCACTAACCGACCGCTGAGAGGAGGGGGCCGGGCCGGCAGCTGCTGCTCTCTGCCTCTCTTCTCCGTATGCAAGTTTAAAATAAAAGTCGATATTGCTCTGACTTCCCAGAAACCACTTCCAGGGCGGGAGTCGGAGCCAAACGCTCGGCGGCACGAATCAAACACATCCCTCTGGTTAAAGACAGGCTGTGGTTTGGGCAGCTCACGGCAACCCGGTTATTCACCGACGAGAAAAAGCAGCATTCAGTCAGTCTGAGAGATTAACGTTTAAAAAGCAGAGCCACATCCTGATTCGGTCGATTTTAGAGGAAAATAAAAGTGTTCCTCAGCTGTCTGACAACCGGACAGCAGAAACACCACGAGGGTAGGATTCATCTGAAGGGTCAAAATTCACAAAAATCCAAATATAAGACATGAATGATCAGAACGGTTTTCTTTAGCCTCTTTCTCAAAACAATGCCGCCAATTTCCCGCGAAGCTGAGCTGGCATCAGGGAGCCTTTGATCGCTCATAAGTGGTCAGACCGTGGCGGTAATGTAGCGCGATCACGCGCTTTTCACAAAAGATTACGCGATGGCATATAAAGAGGGCGTGTGAGCGGTCTCTGCGCTGTCACAGACTTCCGTTAAGCTTGTGATTGCGTTTGAAGCTGCGCTCCTTACGTTTTTTCACAATCCGCTATTAAAGGTGTCTGTCCTCCACAGTCCTCGTGAACTGTCAGAAGATCTGAGCTCCAGCTCTAACGGAGAGAAGCTCCTGGAGCTCTGCATCGCTCCAGTTTATCATCTCAGCTGATTTTGTTTACGAAAGCAAAACTTATGCCTGTGTTTACTTTCATTTTCAATATAGATACCAGCCGAAGCTCGGCGGATCATGACACCACCCTCTGTTGCGCCAAGGCGTAATCTTCATTCACAAATCCAACGTTGCTGTAATATTACAAGCTTGGCGGAACAAAAGCCGCAAAATTCACGCATCGCCATGCCGCTTTCATAAGACACACCATGATGGCAGTGTTACGCTGATTTGCCAACGCGGTGTGCCTTATGAAAGCGGCTTTAGACACATTAATAATGCATTGCATATTTTCTGAACGTACACTAGATTATTAAATACAGTCCCAACATGAATTGCATCTAAAATATTAAATTAAAATGAAATCTGTTGTGCTTCATGAGTTAGTAAATGAATTGTTCTGATCAAAGCTGAACAAAAGGGACTCACGTACCTTCTGAAGGCTGTTGGGGTTCAGCTGCGTCTTGTCTATAATCTTGATGGCCACCTGTGGAATAAATGCAACTTAAATTATGTCATCTGTGTTTCCGTAGAGGATCACAGTGCAGGGAGACAGTTTGTTTTCCTTCAAAAGGGTGACTTTACATCATCACTCCTTTTAAAAACACAAACAACAGTAGCTGCTTGTCCCTTACTGATCTCTGATCAGTGTTTATTTAACACCACTGTGAACACGATGCTTCAGGCAGGATCCATTAACACCAGCTGCTGATATTAAAAGAGCTGACAATGTTTCAGCGTTTATGAATGAGTTTGGAAACAGCAACTGTGAGGTGTTCTGACCCACTAGAGTTGAAATAAACACAAACTGCAGGAAGATTAGACACTTTGCTCGTGTTAATCCTGACTAGGACTGGGCAATATATCAATATTTTTAAAATACTCATACAATTTCAAACAAGATGACTCCGTAACGTATATATCGACGAGACGGACCAAACCCCTCCCCCTAACACCCAGGTAACAGCTACGGGGGCCTGCAGCGGCCAAAATTCCTCAGAATTTCATTACTTACTGTTATGAGTGAATGATGTGTGCTGATTCATTCATTGATTAATCTGCAGGATTAACTGGGACAGTCATGTTCAACAAAAGCCTAGCTCTTCTGGTTAACGCTGATCAAATCAAACGCTCAGCAGCAAACTATCAAGTCTCAACAGTTGAGTCCCTGAATCTGTTAAAAGAGAGAGCCAGCAGGACCAAGCTTTATTTCAAACCCCCACGATGCTGCAAAAAAACAAATATTTGATTGTTTTTAACATTAGTAAACACAACAACCATCAGGTTTACACGAACACTACCTCATAAATGATCAGACTTCACTCAAGTCTCAACAGACAACACGATGGCTAATGTGGAGTCGGTATCAGGGGTCATGAGGTTAACAGACCCTGGTTTGAAGTCAAAGATCATCAGACCCTTCCAAAACCAGATGAGTCAGCTCCTCAGCTGTTTGACAGAACTGTAAACACTGATATGCGTGTTTTTTTTTTGTGTGTGTTTTTACTTGTTAACTGAAGTTTAACAAACATGGCGCTCCAGAGATCAGCTCACCTCTCTGCCGGTGAGGATGTGGCGGGCCAGTTTGACTTTAGCAAAGTTGCCCTTGCCGATGGTCTTGAGCAGCCGGTAGTTTCCGACGTGGGGCGGCTGCGGCTCCTCGGAGCTGCGGGATCGCATCCCGGTCCGGCTGGAGCGCGTGCTGAGCTCCTGGCGTCCGTTGGTGTGTGAAGACGTGTGCTGCGGAGAGGACATTCTGTGAGCTGGCTGGTTAAACTAACTGCAACAGGGGTGGCTCAAGTAAAGTACAGTCTACAAATATGGCTTCAGGAAAGAATGAGAACATAGACTGTTTTTTGTTTTTCTGAACAAGAAACTTAAAAAAAGCAGAACAAATAGCTCCGTGCACCACCAGCTTTAGTTCAGCTGTTTGTCAGGTTTCTGACTGTGACTGCCCGCCGTAGCTGTGAGACCAGCCTGCTTTTAGCCCCTTTTCTCTCTTTGTGAGTTGGAGACCAAAGTCTGACCAGCTGTGGGTTTGCAGATGTTAGATCAGACTCTTAACAGCTAATGGAGCTCCTCCTGCTAGTTCTTAGTGTTAGTGAGATTTTACACACAGCTTCGTACCCTCTGGCATGTTCATAAAATCCCAATTGTGTTCACATGTCTCCTCCCCACTAGGGCTGTGCAAAGCAGCCAGTACTTGTTGAGAGGGGAAAGTATTTGTATTTGAGTAAAACTCAAAATAGGAGTAAAAATCCATTTTTTTTGCATTACACTTCTAATTTATGTTAAAGTATAGAAGTGTAATGCAAAAAATGGTATTTTTACACCTATTTTGAGTTTTACTCAAATACAAAAATACAAATACTTTCCCCCATCATCAAATACAGATACTGGCTGCTTTGCACACCCCTACTCCCTACTAATGTTAGCTGAGATAATAACTTCTTCTTTGGTGATTCATGTTTGAATCGCGCTGAAAAAACTGCCCCAAAAAATAAATAAATCAGAGAAAATTTGCTTTGGTGTTATGGAAAAGCTGCAGGGCCCGTTACACTACCGCTGGCTTCAACAGAAACATATGAATTCAACTTAGAAGGTCAATCGATACCACCGGTCTGGTTAAAACCACCGGCACCACTTTACATCTGGTACAAACTACTGAGAAGAGATTAGAGGGGAAATCAGTGAAATTTGAACTATTTCACTGTGATTTTGACAGGATAAAAATCTCCAAAGCCCTCTGATACAGGTCTGCACCATAAAGAATCCAACGCTCAAAGGAGATCAGTGTTGAGATGAGACAACAAAGTGTGTGTGTGTGTGTGTGTGTGTGTGTGTGTGTGTGTTCAGAGTACTTCTGGGTCCCAACAACAAGAAAGGAACAGAAAAATAAACGAACCGTAAGTGACACACACCCGTGGATCAGTATTGACGCCTCATTGACAGTAGCTCTGCCCCACCCTGTTTCACCCCCACCCCATCCCAATCACCTCATTTACCCTGCAGAGCAGGAAAGGGAGAAAACATTAACTGACCCAACAGAAACCTCCGTGCACATGTGTTACTTTGAAGAGGACAAACCTAAAAAGAGAACGCCTTCAAAACAGAAAATTATGTAAAGACTCAGAGTTCTTTGATAATTACTGAAAAGACCCCCAATAATCCAATACGAGCAATGAGAGGGTTTAACAGACATCTGTGGATGCAACACCACAGAAAGGTGCCTTCTCCCCCCAGCTGAGCAGAACACTTTAAGTCGCTACGGGAATATTTTAGGACTTCTACAGTGATAGCAGAGCAGATAAAAATATCACCAACTGGGATAAGGTCACTGTTGAATCCTGCAGGCAGGAAAAAGACAGGGGCAATGTTCAGGCTGCAACAAATAGAAATCATCATTTTAAAAATAGTTTTAAAGAACCAAACCAAATCTGTTTTCTAGCTGATTATTTCCTGAGAGTAGCGACAGAATAAATCCCACTTCCTGGTTGGTTTCCACCCTTCCCTTCTCTGGAGGTACTCACAAAGCTGCGGTGCCTCTTGGCTCCCTCGGAGCCCGTCATGTTTCAGCGCTCTGATCCGCAGATACCAGCACCAGAACCCCCCAACTCAGAACTCAGATCCCAGTCAAGCCTGCTGCAGGCAGATACACCCACACCGGAAAGCAAACGGCCTTTCAAAATAAAAGCCAGATTCATTTGTGCCAAGAACAGCTGTTTGTCTTTTCAACCTTAATAATTAGACCATATTTGAGAGTTATAAATATTTAAAATATAAACAGCTGTAGATGTTTTCCTGAACAGTTTCAGTTAGGAGAAATAGTTTTTAAAGTTAAAGGAGAGACAGCAGGCTCAAATCGTGGCGGTGGCTGCCACTCACGGACAGCCACCATAACAGCCAGCAGCAGCCGCGAACAGCCAGCTACAGCCACGTCATTTCCGGCGGCAGTCACAGACAGCCACAATAACAACCAGCTAAGCCTTGTACAGTATGAGTATTCAGAGCAATTTTTCTGTAATGGTACTGATTTTCTTTCAATGAACAAAAAAAAAATAATAATAACAGCCAGCTACAGTCACGTCATTTCCGGCGGCAGTCACGGACTGCCACGGGATTTTCAACGAGATTTTATTATTATTGAGTTTAACTTAACAATTTTATTTACATAACTAGAATTACCACAGACTACGTTTGCAACCTTGCAAGGAGAGTTTATTTTTGTTTTATTTGTGTCTTTATGTAGTTATGTTGCCTAAACGTGTGACTTCATATTCAATATCAGTACTTCGGATTTAAAGATGTTAAAAAACGAGGCTGACACGGGAATTAAAGTAGAAACTCTAGGAAAAATTAACAATCAACCGGTTGCAAGCAATTTCTGGTCTAAATGTCGTGGCTGTCCGTGACTGCCGCCGGAAATGACGTGGCTGTAGCTGGCTGTTCGCGGCTGTAGCTGGCTGTTATCGTGGCTGTCCGTGACTGGCAGCCACCGCCACGATTTGAGCTCGGCCCTACTGAGTTAAAGTCCCAAGTATTCATCACACACGGGTGAAATTACATCTCTGCATTTGACCTATCACCGTGGTGGGGAGCAGTGAGCTACAGCTGTGGCCGCGCTCGGGAACTATTTGGTGGTTTAACCCCCAATCCAACCCCTTAGTGCGTCAAGCGAGGAGGCATTGGGTCCCATTTTTTCAAAGTCTTTGGTATGACCTGACCGAGATTTGAACCCCAATCTCCCGGGGCAGACAGTCCCGGGGCAGACACTCTACCACTAGGCCACCGGAGCTGGACACGTCAGTCCAAAAAACCAAAATGACTCCAAGCTTCTAAATTTAACATGAACATTTTTTTCTTTTCATCAGCTTTGCATTAGACCTTTAGCTGCTGGTGTTGATTTCTTATAAAAAAAACTGCATGATGTGAAACTAATGGAGCCTCAAAGCCTCAAATTATAACAGAAAGTGACCCAAATGATTCTTAAAAGTCCAACAACTGGTTTACAATAATTTTGCTTACAAAATTGTGATTATTTCATTAGTTATGGAGTCATTCTGCTCTGAAACGATCAATCCCACCTCTACACCATATCACCCTCAGAACTGTTTGTGCTGTAAAAGCGTTATCTCCAGCTGACTTGCTGCCGCAACCGTAACTAGTCATGAGACTGATGATGTCACGTGTAGAGATTTGGTGCTTGCAGGCAGACTGAAGAAGGGACACAGGGAGAAAACAAAAATAGGACAGAAAGGTAGCAAAATTCAGAGTGAAAATATGTACGACATTAAGAGGACAGTTTCTTCAAACAGTAGCAGAATGAGGAGACTGATTAGGACCCTAACCCTTCTGTAGCGATACAAATCACCACAAACCACAGGTAATCATATCAGTGACTGACACCCCATCTCCTACTGATAATTAGAATAATGCAAATCAAATAGAGATGTGTGGTAAGCTGGTCTGATGTTTGTATGCATTTAGTTTCATAAGAATTTAATAATTTCAGCTCTTAATTATTGACTGACAAAACAGACCTAAATGCAACCTATTTAGCCTTAAAACCGTAATCATAAACCTTGAAAATAATCTGTACAAATGTAATCCAGTGAATATTTTCTTTACACAAATGTCATCTTTTTAGAATGAAAATATTATTTGTTTAATAATAAGCCAGAAATATTTCCCTAGTTTGTTATGTAGTCTGCATAAATATGATTACATAATTAAAAATAATTTAAAAAAAATTTTTCGTTTAATAATAAGCATCTCATAAATAGCTGTTAAAAGTTGAAAAACCTGACCGGAAGTGGAAGTTCACGGCAGGAAATTCGGGATGGTACAAGGGGCGGGAGTAAGGTGTGATATCTAGAAGCTGATTGGATGCGGCGTTTAAGTGACAGTTGGAAAAGCCAATTGGTATTCAGAACAGAAACTACAGCTGCCTGTCTAAAGCAGCAGGTAAAGTCCTGTAGTTTTGTTCGTGGTTGGGCCTAAAATCCCGAGTGCAGTAACAACGAGATTTTCGCATTAAATCTTAATCAGTGAGCGACCAAATCCCACCCTAACACTGTAGCACAAAGCAGGGTGTGCATCCACTTAGGTTAGCCTTGTTTACGGTTTACCAGAAAAGTGTACCTACCCAACCCCCCCATACACACCTAAAACAATTCGGTGCCCAGTAAGAATAAACAGAACACTATGAACTGATCTAAGATCGTTATTTCATCTTATTTCACAACAATCAACCCAACAAACCAGAAAAACAACCTTCAGTACTCACACTTTCCGTCAGCTTCTCGTTGACCGTAGGTAGAGGGGTTTTAGTTGTCATCTTTTAGTCGGTGTTTAATGTGCAAAATATAATCTGAAGTAGGACCGCCGAAAAATCAAGTTATTGCTTTGATTTGTAGCTCTTTGTGATAAAACCTCAGCATGGATCGTGACAAGCTTCAGACAAGACCGGACGTGATAGAGACAGCCACCTGAGATACTAGGGAGCGAAATAAAGTCACTAAAGAGTACAAAATTAGATTTTCAGTTTTTACATGACGCAGAGTGACTATCCATGGCCTGTATTCCAACCGAAACATAGACGAAATCAGTGTCCGTTTGTCTTTGAGTCAGTGAAGGCATCGATGGTCGTCAAAAAAATCGAGATGTTTTTCTTTCTTCCTCTCCAAAACACGAATCCTTTAAACAGCTGAGGTGACTATTGGGCTTTTTCTCGTTGGGTCCGGAACACTGACAGTCTCGCCATGGGCTCGGTTTCTTCCATCTCCGGCGGCCCAAACTGAAGCGGGTCTCTACTGTTTTAGGTGGGACCAAAATGGCTCCTGAGCGACTGGGCGGGATTAGGCTGCGTTCAGGGTGCCCTCACATGCTCGGACATTACCCCACCGTCGTTGTGATTTATTTTTTATTTCTAATTAGAACAAACTGTTCAAGAAGAAATGTTCAAAAGACTTAAATAGTACTTTTGGCAGTTGATTGACACAGCTTTCCGGGAAACGAGAGATGCACTGGTAAATTCAAAACACATTAAAATAGTTATTTTTATAACTATTTTCTAAATGACTCCCAACGAACTCATCAAAACCTTTGATCAAATAATCTGTATTACATAACCAGTTTCATTAGATAATGAGAATACATATTTTCTATAAAGGTAAATACAATAAAATGTCTTATAGCTAATAATTATGGAACATTTAAAAAATATGTATAGGCATTGTCTGATTAAGCTGTAACAGTAAAACAAAATCAAATGCCTTAATTTTTAACTTAGTATAACTGGATTAATAGAAATGACAAAAGCTACTTTAACTAGCATACTTCCTAATACACCTTTCATCCCCCCTCAGATTTGATTAAACAACACAATGTAACTCCAAGTCAATCACACTTCTGTTAAATTAAAATGTCCATTTAGGAAGCAACACTGATTGACAATCAATAGCGTATTCTACAGTTGATGTCACTGTGCTGATGCTGGTAGTGCTACAAACAAACCACATTTGCCAATTAAATAAACACAGACAGAGTGCTTGGACGGTGATAAAAACAAATCGACAGAAACAAAATTCTAACTTTTATGCTCAAACAGGTACACAGTTATTTCCCCTTCCTGGGCTGCCACCATACCGTGGTGGAGAGGTTTGAGTGTCCCAATGATCCTAGGAGCTAAGTTGTCTGAGGCTTTACGCGTCTGTAGGGTCACCCATAGCAAACAGGTCCTAGGTGGGGGATCAGACAAAGTGCAGCTGACAGACCCATTATGAAGAAAAATATAAACGGAAACAGTGTTCCCTTGCTTGGACGCAGGTCACTGGGGCACGCTGGCGAGAGCGTGGTGGCCAGGCTTTCACCCATGGAGCCCGTGGTTCCCCCTTCCCATGGGCTCACCAACCGTATGAGGGGCCAAAGGTGTTGGGTGCAATGTGTGATGGGGTGGTAGCCGAAGGCGAGGACCTGGGCGGTCTGATCCTTGGCTACATGTGACAGTGTGAGTGTCCTGTCACTGTATCCTGATTGATCATGTGCCCTGGCTGCTTGGCCACAGGGATATCCCTTTGGCTGACTGGTTAGCGCGCGTGACTCTCACCTGGGGGTCTGAGGTTCAAGTCCCGCCCGGGCCCTTGTTTGTCCACCTTGCCACATACAGAACCTCTCTGCATGTGAAATGTCACCTCTCTGGTGTGGAATAAGCTTGAGTTGGTGTGTGAGGTTGAGAGGTTCCGACTAGATATAGTCGGATTCACCTCGACACATGGATCTGGCTCTGGAACCAGTTTCCTTACATAGACATAGTTGCACCCCATCTTGGTGCCTGTATGTTGGGGTTTACCCCGGTGAATGAGAGGATAGCCTTCCTCCACCTACGTGTGGGGGGACAGGTTCTGACTGTTGTTTGTGCTTATGCACCAAACTGCAGGTCAGACTAGTACCCACCCTTTTTGGAGTGTTTGGAGGGGGTGCTAAAGAGCGCTCCTTCCGGTGACTCCTTCGTTTTGCTGGGGGACATTAACGTGGGCAATGACAATGAGACAGAGTCTTCTGTCAGAAGGAGCTTCAATTACCACCTCCAACAGAACTTCTAAAACGTTTCGGGGGAGGTGGGGGACACAGAGTCCGAATGTGAGCTGTGGCAAGAAGGTTTGCTGTGTCTGTACTGTCCAGAGCATGCTACCAGGAGACAGGCCAGTACATCAGGAGATGCGGAGGAGACTGTAGGAGGGCAACAACCCAGCAGGAGGACCACTACGTTTTTGTGCAAGGAGGAACAGGAGGAGCACTGCCAGAGCCTTGCAAAATGACCTCCAGTGGGCCACAAATGTGCATGTGTCTGCTCAGTCAGAAACAGACTCCATGAGGGTGGTATAAGGGCCCGACGTCCACAGGTGGGGGTTGTGCTTACAGGCCAACACCGTGCCAGAGAACACCAGGATTGGTAAATTCATCACTGGCGCCCTGTGCTCTTCACAGATGAAAGCAGGTTCACACTGAGTACATGGCAAAGTCTGGAGACGACGTGGAGAACTTTCTGCTGCCTTTAACATCCTCCAGCATGACCAGTTTGCCAGTGGGTCAGTAATGGTGTGAGGTGGCATTTGGGGGGGGCAAACAGCCCTCCATGTGCTCACCAGTAGCCTGACTGCCATTAGGTACCGAGATGAGATCCTCAGACCCCTTGTGAGACCATATGCTGGTGTGGTTGGCCCTGGGTTTCTCCTAATGCAAGACAATGCTAGACCACATGTGGCGAGTGTGTCAGCAGTTCCTGCATTGATGCTATGTACTGGCCCGCCCGTTCCCCAGACCTGAACCCAATTGAGCACATCTGGGACATCATTGTCTCGCTCCATCCACCAACGCCACGTTGCACCTCAGACTGCCCAGGAGTTGGTGGATGCTTTAGTTCCGCTCTGGGAGGAGATCCCTCAGGAGACCATCCACCACCTCATCAGGAGCATGCCCAGGCATTGTAGGGAGGTCATACAGATGTGGCAAGGTGGACAAATGAGGGCCCGCGCGGGACTCGAACCTCAGACCCCCGGGTGAGAGTCATGTGCGTTAACCAGTCAGCCAAAGGGATATACCTGTGGCCAAGTAGCCAGGGCACATGATCAATCGGGATACAGTGACAGGACGCTCACACTGTCAGACACATGGAGGTCACACACACTACTGAGTCTCATTCTGACTTGTTTTAAGAACATTACATCAAAGTTGGATCAGCCTGTAGTGTGTTTTCACTTTGAGTGCGACTCCAAATCCAGACCTCCATGGGTTGATAAATTTGATTTCCATTTTTTTTGTGTGATTTTGTTGCCAGCACATTCAACTATGTAAAGAAAGAATGTAATATTTAATTAAGATCTAGGATGTCTTATTTTTGTGTTCCCTTTATTTTTTTAACAGTATAGTTCAAAACAATTGTAAGGATTGTAATGGACACTGTTATTTCTGACAACACTGGAAGGAGGCATTAAAGCAGCATAGACTGTAAGGTGCCTTACAGGCGCACTGCTTTTGGAAAGACCACACTATCCGCTAATAGGACTAAATACTGGAACAGTCTACCACTCAGCATGAGAGATTTACATACATTTCCTTCAAATTCCAACTTAAACACAGGCTGAAGGAAAAACAAACCTGTATCCATCAATAGTTTGTCCTCACAGTGATGTGTTGTTTCTGTTTTTCCTAGTTTCAAATATAATACTTTGTTTTCTTTTGCTTTTATCACCTGCCTAGGGACTGCAGATGTAAATCAGCTCTGGTGCTACAATCTGGCATATTTACTGATAGTTTTTGTTCATTAATATGCACTGTCCCCATTAAATAAATAGTCTAGCTGAAGAGGAAACCGCCTAAGTCCGGTTCTAGTCTTATTGGCTACTCTTTAATAGTTGACAGTTGAATAATTACCCATCATTACCACCTTAAGAGAATACCTTCAAAACATTTGACTAGTGAAAACAAAAATGTCATTTTGCTGACAGGAAAATCATTTCTGTTTTAGTCGCTCAAATGAAAGAAAAATTTGCCAAAAATGAATAGTTACTCAGACAATGGATAATAATTCAGACTAAACATCCAAGTGAGGTGGATTGCAAAACATCTTTATTGACTGAAAAAAAAAGAAAAAAAAAAACCTACAAAAAAGGGGGAGAGGGGGTGCAGTCACAAAGATTCCAACACCTTTGAATAAACTCCTCAAATCAACTTTAATTAACTGAATACATATCAGAATGAGTTACTGTGCAGCAAATAAAGCATTATATTATATCAAGCCATTAAGCAGGGGAGGGGGGGGGGGGCACTAACTGTGGAGTCAAAGGAAAAGCCAAGCATTTTACGTTGTACAGGGCATTGTGAGCCAAAACCACAACACAAGAGAAAAGCAGCAGCATCCAAATGTGTCAGATTGCATCAATGTCGATATCTTCCTCTTCCTTCTCAGGCGTGTCTGGTTTCACAGTCTCCACTTTGAGCTCGCGGGCAGAGGACGAGTACACCACCTGAGGCACAAAACACCCACAACTTAGCATTTTCCCAAGTCTGCAGGTTCAATACAAGTTCTTCAAACGTATTGATCTTCACTGCATGAGTGACTCCTGTGGACATTCCAGTGTCCGTACAAAGGGGGAGGACCTTTTGGGAAAATTTGCTTTTAAGAATGAATGAAAATAAATCCAAATAGCTGTAAAAGCTGACAGAGTTCTACATTAAAAAGAGCAAACAGAAACAAAAAGACTGGCTTGGACTATAACTTCTTACATTTGCAAAAGCTTTGAAAAAAAAGAGCAAAAAAGAAAAATCATACCTCAACATTCTCATCTTCCTCCTCCTCCTCTTCCTCACTGCCTTCACTCTCCTCCTCTGCCTCCTTGAGCCATTTGACAAAAGGAGCAGCCTTGGCGTGAATCTCTTTGGCAAGTTCCTTAGAGACGTACTTCTTGGAAACCTGGTGGTACACATAAGTAAACATGTGGAAATCTGTGGGCCTCCATAAAACCAGGACAGGCTGACAAACATCACAGCAAACACTCGCACACTCACCCTCTCCGCCCAGGCAAATATGACGTCCTCTTCCAGCAGGTCCGCGTCGTACAAGTCTTTGAGGATGATGGCAACGCGCGGCAGCAGCTGGACCTGGTGGAGCTTCACCACACACTCAAAGCCTCCCAACAGATACTTCTGGGCCTTTTTGTTGTTGTGACAGAACTGTGAGAGAATTTAACCACAAGTCATTAACGAAACCTCTCTTTATATGTTCACTTTATCCATTTATTTACAAAAACCCTTCTGATGAGCAAATTGTAAAATTTGCATCAGCTGAATCAAAGCGAATTAAGGACAACTTGGATTTTGTGTTGATGGGATTTCAGTTGACTAAACAAATTTTCTCAAAATGTCAATACGTTTTACAAAATTTTCCCTAAAACTGAATTTATTCTGCACAAACATTTTCAAACTTAAAATGATCCAAGTTCCCAAGTACTAATGGTTCCAGTTGTCCTCGGAACTCCCAACCAGGAAACGACGCAACGAGCTCGTGTCACACTCTAATCAGCTAATGAGTCCAAAACACCTGCAAAGGGTTCCTGAGCCTTTAGATGGTCTCTCAGTCTAAGATGAATTACTGACATAAATGGACTTCTGCAACGTTTTCCAATTTTTCCAGTTTCACCTGTATGTGCATCTAAAAAACCCAACACAAACTAAGAAACATCGTCAAAAACACTGCACATTTCTTTTAACCAGCTAAAACCCAAAAGACTGACATGCCTTTGGTGGAATTAAAATAAAAACAACTAGAGTTCTTGGAAAGCAGGATGACTAGTGAGGAACTTGTAGATCAGGTCAGCTTTTATCCAAAAGCAGCTGCACATCCTAACAAGCCTCCCTGTGTTCCTCACCCAGCCAGCGGCCTCTTTCCAGTTCATCCACCACGAATTAACATGCAGCTCAACTCTTAAGGTCAAGGTTTTACTTTCAAGTTGACTGTGGCTACAAAGAGCAGAGTAGAACTTACTCGCAGGAAGTGGCGTTTGTACTTCTTGATCTGGTCCCGGATGTTCTCATTGAAGAGGAGCTCACTGAGGATCAGGGGGCCCATGGCCTTCACATCCAGACGCTCTGCCTCCGCCAAGATTTCCTTATCAGCCGCATCGATGGTTCCACTGTCCTTCTTATGCTGGGGATGCATTAAGGAAACAAAACGTTAATTCCTTTTCCATATCTACTAAGCCGAAGTTCAACTGAGTCTCACTTTCACAAAGCTGTAGAAGAGGTTGACCCTCTCCTCCAGAGGCTTCTCCAGGTCCTCGCTGAGCGTGAGGTTCTTGGCATGGTCACTGATCTCCTCCATTCGACGCCTCTGTGCCTCCTCTGTCGTCTCTTCTGCCCAGTCTTCATCGTCGTCGTCTCTATCCTTAACACCAGAAGGACACACAGATGTCAGTTTTTCCAAAATCCATGGAAATTTTTAAATGAAGATCTTAGATTTGTTACTTTAAATTCAGACAGAAACTAGCTGGATATAAAGTTTGTAGTTTTTATTTTTTGCAGTAATTTTCTTTGTGTGGACGAATTCATCTAGCTGAACGCCAAATGTGTGCATGATGGACTGAAAACCTACCACAGCCTCAGGGGCATCAATGTTGTCATGGTTACCAGCCTCGCCACTGCTTGAGCCATTTTCCTTGTCTTTTTTGCGGTTCTTCTTTTCCTTCTCTTTCTTTGCAGATGCAGATCCACTGTCAGTGCTCTCTGTTATTGGAAAGGCACACATTTTCACACCTGTATTTATTTAGGGCTGCATGAGAAGAGGTTCCTCTTCTTGTAAACTTGATGACAAACTACATTCTGTGTACTGAAGTCACTATTTGAATCTCACCCGGTGGGTTTTTGAGGATGAATGTGCAGAGTTTGTGTCTGGTGTCTAGCATGCCGCGGTTTCCACAAGCCTTACAGGAAGTGCCGATGGTCTGTTTCTTGGGATTGACATGCTGCAAGGACAAAGGCAACCGGTCACTTAGCTTTAGCTCACCTTACTTACTGAACTACACTTTTCAATTTGGAAATTTTACCAAATCTACTTCTTGTTTTCACATTTGTGATTCTACAATTTAAACCTTTAATCGAAACACCAACAGTAATTTAAAACGAATTAAACAATTAAACAAATCTTTTTGTAGTCCACAAAGTAAAATTCTTCTAAATCCTACAATTTCCACAAAACACATGTACACCCATCACTTTCTACACTTAGAAATTTCTTAGAATTCATTTTAGAGAAAATGTGGTTTTATTCACCAGGTCAGTTTCAGGGTTGTCACACTCGGTACACAGCACAAATTTTCTGATGAACCCATCCAGCATATCCTGCAACTTGTTCGCCTCATGGGATCCATTGACGATGTAACGATCGTTTTTGGCATCAAACTGGGTCTGAGCGCCGAGTTCACAACCAAAAAACTTGGTTGGGTCTGCAGAGAAAATGAGAAAGAATGTAATAAAAATGATTCTGAAATAACAAAACTAACGGTCATATTATGAACACATAGCAAAAAAATCTCTTCCAATGTGCAAGAGCATTTATCTTGACGTCTGGTGTGACTAACCACCTTAAGCTGCTCTCTATGAACACCAATAATACTATTTCAGATTATTTTGATTTCAAAAGGTGGAACTAGACCGGGATGCCCACTGTTGGCTCTTCCATTTGCTGTTGCTATTGAACCGTTGACTATTGCTATAAGGCAGAACCCAGATATCAGTGGCATCTAGCTACTGGGATCTACTCAAAGTCTCTGTATGCTGACGATAAGCTTTTATATATTTCAGATCCTCTTTCTAGTTTCTTCAAGTTGTTGACCCTTCTTGGTATATTTGGTCAGATCTGAGTAAAATGATGCCTGTAACTCTTTTGGAAGGACAGCTCACAGGCTCTATTCCATTTAAAATAAGTCAAGATAAATTTAAATATTTAGGTATTTGGATTATGCACGAGTTTAAAGACCTTTTGGGGACTAATCATAAGCCTTTATTGGCTAATCTCAAAAGAGATATTCCACAATGGGAAGTTTAGCCCTTGTCCTTGGGAGGGAGTTCCTTTATTCTAATGTCTACCAATTTTTCTTTCTAAATCTTTTTTTAATTTGAATAATTTGCTTTCAGGCTTTATATCGCACAATAGATGCCTGAGAACCAGTTAAAAGGTGTTGCAATTACTCTGACTTGGAGGGCATGGCGTGTCCCAATTTCATAAATTATTACTGGGCTTCTAATATTAATGCAATGTTATTCTGGCTGAGGGAGGGTGTTGATGTGCCGAGCTGGGTGACGAAGGCGTTGTTTGTTGCTAGTTCTCCTATATCTATACTCTGCTTTTGGCTGCCCTTTTCACATCCGATAGCTTCATACTCTGCCAATCCCATTGTTGTTCAGAAAATTAAGAGCTGGAATCAGTATAAACAATCTTTTGGTTTCATTGAATTGTCGTTTGCTGCCCCTGTGATGAAAAACCACATGTTTATTCCATCTTTGTCTGATGAGGCCTTTTGTGGATGGGCTACTAAAGGCATAGACTCTCTCTCTAACCTATATGTTGATAAATATAAATATATATATAAATCAGTTATTTGTAGGCATTTACAACAGAGACATTTTGTCAAGTCCAACACTGAATGTTTTCCCTTGTGCCCATCTCAGACTCTGATGAAATGTTAGACTGTCGGACATCTACTAAGAGTTTTGAGTAAACTTTACACCCAGCTCAGCTCACACCAGGCTGGATGTTTTGAAAAAGAAATGGGAACTTGTGCCTCTAGGGAACATTTATAAGTCCTTGATCTGTGCAAGACAGTGTCATCGAGTTCAAAGTGGTGCACCATTTGCATTAGTCCAAAGACTATCTAATATTTAGACTTGCCCGAAACTACAGGGATATTGGGGATCTATTTTTGATGGACTCTCCAAGATCTGTGGGACCACTCTGCACCCTGACCGCTTTATTTGGAGAAGTCGTGGTGGGATGCCTCTTTCGACACTTGCCAATCATTTATTGTCACCGTTTACTGGCTAAAAGACTTTCCAAGTGGAAAGATTCTCACTGGCCAGCATACGGCCACTGGGTTGCAGAGACAATGTCTTATATACACCTGGAGAAGATCAGGAACACTTTGAGGCTCAATCAAAAGATTTAGTGTTTTTATGTGTTTAATTTTTTAACCGTCTGTTTTATACTTTTTGATTGTTAGGGGCTTTTAGTTTTAGTTTCTGCTGTATTTTGTCTGCGTTTAGTCACCCTCTCTTGTCAAGCACTTTGGTCAGCTGACATGCTGTTTTTAACTGTGCTCTACAAAAAATGCGGTGTCGTTTGTTGTATTTTGATGGTGTGTCTTAAAACTTTTTCATGATTTTTTTTCCCATTAGAAGATCATATGTGTATTTTGGTTTAGTGTCAATGTAGCAGGGTGGTGGTGGGGTGTTTGTTCTGTTTAATCACATTGTTAACAATTATTGAAAACAAATACAAAGACCCTGTTCAAAAAGAAAAAAAAGTCTCATCCATCATCAATCCATGTTTTGGATTCTGTGTTTTAAATAAGCCAAAGCTGTAGGAAATTTATCTCTTAATTCTTGGTTCGACAACGGAAAAAGTTGTACATTTTACTTACACGTTGGAGGCCTGTTCAGAGCCTTTGCAACATCAACCATGTTGACAATGACCGTCTTGATTCCATTTCCTTTGCCTTCAACCTTAGGATATAAAAGAAAAATTACCCAATGAAAAAGCTTTCCTGCAGCAGAACTAACGTTATTTAATCAACATCTCACATGATCTGATAAACTTCTTAACAGCTTTTGTCAATTCAATATTTCAGAAACCGAGAGCGGGTAGTCACCTTAGCAATCAGACGGGGCATCTTGTAGCGATAGAACTGGTCTGACACGCTGCGGTTGACGTTGACAGACATTTTGGCTGAATGTTAG
Source organism: Aphyosemion australe (assembly GCA_006937985.1). NCBI lineage: Eukaryota > Metazoa > Chordata > Actinopteri > Cyprinodontiformes > Nothobranchiidae > Aphyosemion > Aphyosemion australe. The sequence continues at coordinate 701,622 of SSNS01000162.1, read as the reverse complement.
TACTATCAGTAAGATAAAAGGATCTTGGTTGGGGATTTTTCGGGATCTTCTGTCTGGAAAAGAAGGGATGACATAAACGACTGCAAGCGTGCTCGGTCTCTGACATGAAAAACGCTGTGCCGCTGTGGCCGCAAGCTCCTTGCTTGAAGGTTAGATTTCTACCACACAGGTTCCAACGGCTGCGCAACAGCTCTGAAAGAAGAGAGGGACAAACATCAATATTTAAACTGACACCAAGTATGTGCTTATTATTCAGAAGGGCTTTTGCAATAGTCACTACATTTTAAATCAAATCCGTGAAAACTTTACAAAAAAAGAAAAACAGAATCCCAAAACATAAGTTTGATACTTAGTTTAATCTAAACTGTTCATCTGATCAGTTTGTAAATTTGATTAATTCCATGTTTATTTTCATTTACATATTTTTTATTTAATTCAATTAAAGGGACTGTATCGTGCAAAATTCACTTTTTGGAGCTTTAGGTTATTGTTTTCCCCTAATGAAAAATACTCCCAAAGCCATTTTTGGCTATATTAATGCATTTTCCTGTCTCAGAATCTCAGCTAAGGATCTGCCAACGCCAGAATGGAAACCAATGGCATTTTCACATTTGACCTGGCCCGGTCTGGTCCAGTCCAGCTTTGGTAGCGTTTGCCTTTCCCTGCAAAACGTGGATGTCTCCAAGTATGTGGGCGGGGCAAAAGTCAGGCAGTGTCCTCCTTAAGGAAAAAATATATTAACTTTGGTGAGCGTGTGTGTTTCCAAAGACGCCTTCTTCTAATTAGCCGCCTTTGTCGTGGAACATGATGGTTTGAGAGTTATGTCATGAACGGGTGGAGCTCACACAAGTTGAAGTGGGGTTTCACTGAATACAAGCGTTTCATTTCCAGGTAGAATTAATATCTCATGAAAATAACATCTTAATAGTGCCACCGGTAATATTTTAATCATATTTTGTGCCTGTTGTCGCTTTCAATTGTTTAAAACAGCATGATTCAGAAGCTTTAATTGCTAAATCTTAACTGTATGTTTAGGAGCTCAAAAAAAAAAAAAATACTGACGCACAGGTTGCAATAACAAGGACACCCTACAAGTACAATAGCAGTCTATAGCTTTTGCATAGTTTGCCAAAATTGAAAAGCCTGATGCAGGTTTTTGTTAAATGTAAAAGGATCTCTAAAAAAAAGCTGCAGTCTACAGCAAATGGCTTTTTATTACAGTGATTTCTTTATGCAACATCTGATGGATTACAGGAATAAAGGCAGTGCTGGTCCCTCTACAAACAAAATATAACCCCATCAACATAATGACATTACAATACCACATGGTTGAAAATTGAGCCAAAGAGGAAAATGAAACTTACAGGGAGGCTTTAACCCCTTTTTGTGCCCACATTCACAAACCTGGCTTTGTGTGTGCCTTTGGTATTGTGCTAGGCCTCCTGGCTTAGGTCAACTAGGCCTGTTCTATTTAATAGGTCAAAGGAGAGGCCTAGCAGCTGGCAAACAACTCTAGCCTACTAATGACTTAATAACAAAACTACCCAGTTTTAAGTATAATTTTAAGATCGGTCTTATAAATATAAATGACTCAGTGGCAGGGCAGTGTTCAGCCTAATGTAGTTTCGGAAAGTCAGGAGGTGGCTGGATGCATCTCATTTCTGCCTGCTTGGTGCAGAGTGCGTCATACAGTCAGGCACAGCCATGGAAAACAGGGTGCACTGCCATCCACCGTAAAACAGATTTACCTCTACAAAAACTGCAACAACATCACATAAAACACGCTGTAAATAAGTTTACAACTTACCGTTTTCACAAAACAAAGACATAAACCCAACGCTAATCGTCCAGTTGCCGCAGTGAACGGTGATCGATAGCTGGCGGTGTATCGATTACAGCAGATCTCTAAAAGGTAGTCTCAAAGATGAGCACAGGTGAACACTGAAGATGTGAACAGCGCCGGCGTGTCAGACACAGAGGAGATCTTTCTGGAAAGTCCTCTCGGGGGTTTGTGAACCTTAGAGACAAGAAGTACACGTTAATCAAACAGCCTGTGGCCTGACAGCCACTACGTTCATTACGGTGTAGCTCTAAACTCATCCACGAAGTAACTGTCAAATGGGTTATAATTTGAAAGCAGCCTTGAAAACACGAATTATCGACGAACATCAGTGAAAACATAAAAAAAACAATGCTAACTGGCTAAAAATACCTGCGTTTCATCGCATAACCTAGAGAAGACGAGATCACGCAAGTACAGCTATATACAAATTAATAACCTCAGGTCTTTACAATGTTTACTACGATCACAAAGGTAAGATAAAAACATGAAATGGAAAATTAAAGATAACAAAAATAAGTCACATGCAGATTTAAGGCCAACAGACGCCACGCTGCTGAAGCTAACACCGTTAGCAACACGCAGTCGACGAACTTGGATATATAGTACGATTAATTTGCGTTTAGTTAGCTTCAGATTTTACACTAAATATGTCTCTCCGCAAAAGCCAAAGCAGATTGAGCTGTAGCCGAACGAAATGTTCACAATTTTCTCACCTACCTCTGGAATATTCTGCGAAACGCAGCTACTCTCGTCGCTTATCAAGCACTACGTTAGCACTTATGTAAATGAAGGTAACATCCGGTATCCACTACGGTTCAAAACAAAAGCTTGAATGAGTTAGGATGTATTTGTGTGGGGTAGATATTCACGTTTCTGCTTGAAACGCGAGGACCTTGATTAGTATTCCGTATGATTTTATAAATAAAGTAATTCGAGGCCTATTTTGTTATTTTCAATCGACCAAATGTACAAATTATCATGTTTTCACAGCACAACACGCGCTTTGCGTTGGTTTTATTTTGAAAGGGTAAAAGGAAGTGGTGATGAAGTTTGACGCAGTCAGAATCTTATTGGCTGAAATTCTGACGTTATACGTGCGTAAGGCGCTTCCTCAACCTGAGCGTCTGCAAACAGCAGCAGAGAAGATGGTGAGTATGAAATGGCGACAAAAATACCATTTCCATGTTTTGGGGTTCTTTTTGACCAGGAAGCCTCATTAGGTCAACAGTCAACGTAAAAAGAACGACATCCTGTCTACAAAGCGCACGCAAATTTTAAGTTTAAGGTTTGTTTTTATAGTGGAGTTCGGCTCTGAGATGCCTCAACGGTCACATGACAGCGGAGTAGTTTAGTCCCTAATAATCACCCCTAAAGTCTCTATTTTCTTGGTTTAGTTTGTAATGTTCGTCCTTCAGCCACTACTGTTTGCCTTTATTAGTGTATTGTTTACTTAATGTGTTTACCAAACCAGGTAGCTAACAGGCCCAAAAAAGCTAAAGCAACTCGGGCTTTTCCTGTTCTGGAGTGATGAGGTGTTAGGCTGTAGGCTCAGTGGTTTCCAAGACATGCCAGCTAAATATTATTGGAAACCTTTTGAAAATTACGTTAAAATCAGTCTAATCTTTCATTATTGTTCTTTATACAACGTCCTTTCTTGTTTCCTGTTGACATTTTTTTAGAAAACGAGTAAAATGTTTATTTCAGGAGAATTCCGTGGTTTGATCTAACTTGCAGTGAGCACTTGCTTCATCACATGATTTTGCATCCGCTCATGCTTATAATCCTGCATTTGTTTGGCTGTATCATCATCATCACTAACCATCAGCCATTATGAGTTGTCTCAGCCACATTGTTTAATTTTTTTATTTGCTTCAAATGATTCATTAATTAATCTGTTTAATCCATTCACTTTTTTATTTGTCCCAACTTTTTCCTTTGTTTTTGTTCTCTTTCTAATTATTGTACCCCAATCTTTGATCATTTCATATGTTCTCCATATGCACATCCCTCACCGTCTCCCCTCTTTCACCTTCTTCATTTTGCCTCCCACCTCCTCCCCTTTATACCTGTCTCCAACCAACCAGGCTGGTCACCGGGTAAGTGTGCTTGTTATGTGCTGGATTCCTGTTTTCTTATCGCTGTTTTGCCTGATGCTAATGCAGGAATTGAATTGAAAAGTTGTGCGGGTCTGCATCTCTCATCCCGACTAGCTGATGCTGCTTTTAACAACTGCACTGCAATCATCTAGTGCCAAAATACACTGCTCAAAAAAATGAAGGGAACACAAAAATAAGACATCCTAGATCTAAATGAATTAAATATTCTTATTAAATACTTTGTTCTTTACATAGTTGAACGTGCTGACAACAAAATCACACAAAAATTATCAATGGAAATTAAATACTCATGGAGGTCTGGATTTGGATTCGCACTCAAAACTAAAGTGTAAAAACACACTACAGGCTGATCCTACTTTGATGTAATGTCCTTCAAACAAGTCAGAATGAGGCTCAGTAGTGGGTGTGGCCTCCACATGTCTGTATGACCTCCCTACAATGCCTGGGCATGCTCCTGATGAGGTGGTGGATGGTCTCCTGAGGGATCTCCTCCCAGACCTGAACTAAAGCATCCACCAACTCCTGGGCAGTCTGAGGTGCAACGTGGCGTTGGTGGATGGAGCGAGACATGATGTCCCAGATGTGCTCAATTGGATTCAGGTCTGGGGAACGGGCGGGCCAGTCCATAGCATCAATGCAGGAACTGCTGACACACTCTAGCCACATGAGGTCTAGCATTGTCTTGCATTAGGAGGAACCCAGGGCCAACCACACCAGCATATGGTCTCACAAGGGGTCTGAGGATCTCATCTCGGTACCTAATGGCAGTCAGGCTACCTCTGGTGAGCACATGGAGGGCTGTGTGGCCCCCCAAAGAAATGCCACCCCACACCATTACTGACCCACTGCCAAACCGGTCATGCTGGAGGATGTTGCAGGCAGCAGGACGTTCTCCACGGCGTCTCCAGACTCTGTCACGTCTGTCATGTGCTCAGTGTGAACCTGCTTTCATCTGTGAAGAGCACAGGGCGCCAGTGGTGGGTTTGCTAATCTTGGTGTTCTCTGGCAAATGCCAAACGTCCTGCACGGTGTTGGGCTGTAAGCACAACCCCCACCTGTGGATGTTGGGCCCTCATACCACCCTCATGGAGTCTGTTTCTGACTGTTTGAGCAGACACACATTTGTGGCCGCTGGAGGTCATTTTGCAGGACTCTGGCAGTGCTCCTCCTGTTCCTTCTTGCACAAAGGCAGAGGTAACGGTCCTGCTGCTGGGTTGTTGCCCTCCTAAAGCCTCCTCCGCATCTCCTGATGTACTGGCCTGTCTCATGGTGCCTCCATGCTCTGGACACTATGCTGACAAACACGGCAAACCTTCTTGCCACAGCTCACATTGATGTGCCATCCTGGATGAGCTGCACTTCCTGAGCCACTTGTGTGGGTTGTAGACTCCGTCTCATGCTACCACTAGAGTGAAAGCACCGCCAGCATTCAAAAGTGACCAAAACATCAGCCAGAAAGCAGAGGAACTGAGGAGTGGTCTATGGTCACCATCTGCAAAACCACTCCATTATTGGGGATGTCCTGCTAATTGCTTATAATTTCCACCTGTTGTCTATTCCATTTGCACAACAGCAGGTGAAATTGATGATCAATCAGTGTTGTTTCCTAAGTGGACAGTTTGATTTTACAGAAGTGTGATTGACTTGGAGTTACATTGTTTTAAGTGTTTCCTTTTATTTTTTTTAGCAGTGTATGTTTCCTCTCAGCTGTTATCCACAAACTAAAACAATAATTACTAGTGGATTAAAAAATTAGTCAAATACCTGTAGTAGAAAGCCTAAAAGTCCCTGCAGTCACAGTTTTAAGAACCATTTAGTTCTTAGCAGGTCATGAAACAATTTAAAGATCCCATAAAATACTGCCAGTGCCATTTATTCACCAAACACTAAACCAATGACCTGAAGTGGAATGTGTGAAAAAATAGGTCCACTCTTGCAGTTTCTACAGGAGTTCTGCAGAAAATCCTCCAGGTGAAGCTTTTTTGTTTCTTTTTTATAACTTTTCTATTTATTTTTTTCATTTTCCTCAAGCATTTACAATTTATAGAAGGAGTAGAAGGGAAATGAAAGAATGCTACAAGAGCATCAAATAGTTTCTATACTTGGATAAAGTCTATAAAGATTCAATTTCTTTTGTTGTTGCTAGTATTTATGTACTTCAAGTTTTAAGTAACGAGTTGTTGTTTTTTTCCACTGAGGAAATTTCCTCCACTGCATCTCACCATTGGTTCAGTCTCAAAGGATCCCCTCAAAAACAGTTTCACTTCAAAAACTTGTAAAGTCCTCAACATGAATCACTTCTGCAGGTAATGTGCCAAGGTACAAACTCTGTAGGTCATTATTATGTAATTTATAACTTAAATTAGAGCTGGGCGATGTTTCCTAAAATCAATATCATGATATATTGAGGAGTTCACCTCGATAACGATAACTACATGTGTGTGCAAAAACAAAAGTTGTCCACTAGATGGGGCTGTGGCAGCATAATTGCTCCACAGCCAATTTTAATTCAATTCAATTCAGTTTATTTATATAGCACCAAATCACGACGAGTCGTCTCAAGGCACTTCACAAAGTAAACATTCCAATACAGTTCAGTTCATTAAGCCAATCAGTAAAAAAGTTTCCTATATAAGGAACCCAGCAGATTGCATCAAGACACTGACTGGTGTCAGTGTTGATACAATCCTCATACTAAGCAAGCATGTAGCGATAGTGGGAAGGAAAACTCCCTTTTAACAGGAAGAAACCTCCAGAGGATCCTGGCTCAGTATGAGCAGCCATCCGCTACGACTCACTGGGGATTGAGAAGACAGAGCAGGCACACGCACCCCCCCACACACACACACATTTTATTGATAGTATTATTCCCCCCAGATTTGTTCACTGCAGTTATTTTTAATTTCTACTTTAAAAAAACTTCAAACTAAGTAGTAAGAACTTTTAGTTGTTAAGAATGATTGAAAGAAAAACTAAACACAACTGAACAAGTAGAAAGGGAAAATAACAAAAATGTCCTGCTCCGCCCCTTCCTCCCCTGCTTCTTGCCTCTAAGCTGGTTCAGCTGGGTTTTGAGTAGAGCTGGGCACTATGGCCTAAAATTAATATCACGGTATATTGAGGAGTTCACCTCAATGACAATAAATGAACGATAACTACATGTATGCGCAAAAACAAAAGTTGTCCACTAGATGGGGCTGTCACGTAGCCTAGTGAACTTGACCAAATTCTTGCCTTGCAAAGTTTGGTCTAGGCACGCTTCATTGGAACCTTCGCAGCCTGATCCACTGCTGTGGCTGTCCAATCACAGCTCGCTATAGTTTTGGTTGGACTCTATATTGTGGGCCAATCACAGAGCGGGAGTAGCTGATGACGTCAGAGCTGCGACCGCGAACACAAACAACATGGCGGCAGTGCAGGAACCACGTTTGTTTGAAACGGCTTTGTCATCAACATTGGATTATTTAGACTTCAACGTGCGTAAGTCTGCCGGCTATACTTATATACTCTTATTTTTATCAAACATAGTAGTACAATGTCCCAGTACACCTGATATTCACATGTTTTTCATACTAGACGCCATTGCTGCCTCCCTCTTCTTTTCCGTCGCTGTGATTACATCACGTTGTTCGTTACTCTGATTGGTCCTAGCGCTATCCAATTGCGTGCAGACAGTTTGAAAGACAACCTTAGATCTCGCCCCACGACTGAGAGCCATCAATGGTTCGTGGCCAGACTATATATTCACATATATAGGATGGCTTGCCAGGCTAGCTGTCACGTGTATTACGTTGAGTCACGTCATGTGACTCGAGGTGGTACAGCTTCTTAAACACGAACGTTGCCAAACTACACACATCTTTTCATTTTTTTTTAATTATCGAATTTATTGACATGGGAAAAATAACACCGGTTAGAGTCAGAAATTTCAATAACGATACATTTTTGATTTATCGCCCAGCCCTAGCTTTGATACAACCTGCAAAAAGTGTTTCAAAACTCAAACGCGTGAGAGGAGAGTTGCACACTTGTACGAGAACAACTGAACATGTTGAGCCCCCAGCTGAGACCAAAGAGAAAGATGAAGACTCCTTGGTAGACTTCTAATTTGGACCATATTTAAGAATATTTACATTATTTCAAGTAGTGCTGTTTTTGCAGAAAATATTTATTTTTCTTTTTAGACTAAAAATAAGATAAAATGTCTAAAACCAATTTTTTAACATTGTTGAAAATCAGTTTTTGCAGTGTAGAGCGATAGTTCTATAATTTATTGAGCCATGAGGTGGACTTGTTTTTTCTACCAAAATATTTTGGTTTAGTTTTGGTTGAATAAATAAATGATACTGTGTAATATTTCATGTCATTGTTCCCAGACTTTACACGAGACAAGCGGTTTTATTTTGTTATGTAATGAGCCTGATACCTAAAGGCTAACTGTACCAGGACTTCTGAAATCTGTATAGAATTATATGCATCAGTGAAGTTAATTTACTCATCAGAAACATAAAACACTAATCAGTAATGGTGTGGTTTATATAAAAACCCTTCTGTTTCCTTGTGTTGTGTGAAAACACTGATTTCTCTCATCTGTTGCTGAGTGTCTGAAATCCAGCTGTGCATTTTTTTTTTTTAATCTACTAACTTATTTAAAAAAAACATTTTAAAAATATTTACAAGCCAGTTTAAAATCAGACACTTTAACAAGGATTTCCTCTCAAATGCTGTGACTCTTTGTGCTTTAAAAGCAGCCTGTTTATTCACTGCTGAACAAATCTGAGCTGGTAGGTGTTTCTTTGTGTTGGGTGGTACTGACGACCAGGTTTGGATGCTTCTAAACATGATGAGAAACTTTTCAGCTCTAAGGTCGCAGTGGTTATGGTGGAGTCTGTGTGCTGAACAAATCTGAGCTGGTAGGTGTTTCTTTGTGTTGGGTGGTACTGACGACCAGGTTTGGATGCTTCTAAACATGATGAGAAACTTTTCAGCTCTAAGGTCGCAGTGGTTATGGTGGAGTCTGTGTGCATCGTTTCCTGCTGCAGAATTCACCAGCAGCTTCCGCCAGGGGTTTCTGTTCCTAGAAAGTATAACTTTAGATGAATTCATCAGTGATTGATTGATCTGTTTGTGCTGCTCTCAGTTGGTCCTGGTGTTAGGTGACCTGCATATTCCCCATCGGTGCAACACGCTGCCAGCCAAGTTTAAGAAGCTGTTGGTCCCGGGGAAGATCCAGCACATTCTTTGCACAGGCAACCTTTGCACCAAGGAGAGCTACGACTACCTGAAGACCCTGGCTGGAGACGTCCACATAGTCCGAGGAGACTTTGACGAGGTTTGTGTCGGTCTCATGTAGAGCTGGGCGATAAAATGATAGCAATATATATTTTGAAGTAACTTTTCCTCTATTGACATATGAGAACATGTTCGATATAAAGAGCAGATGAAGAGCCAATTAAAAGTGTTTCTGCTCCGGACCAATCACGTGGCTGGAATAGAGCCACACAGATGGCTCATGGTGCGTTCGATTTGTACTCGGAACTCGGAAATCCCGACTTCCGAGTAGGAAAAATCAAATAAAACGCCCCGCAAAGTCGGAACTCCCAGTCGGAAACTCGGACGTTTTTCAGAACTCCGACCTCGAAATCCAAGATGGCAGCGCCCTCGAAAACTGCTGTTTAGGTAGCTCTCAACGAACACATACGACTAATAAACAAAACTTTTAGTTTGTTCAAATTAGAGATGCAAGCGCTACATGTAACTTTTATTTCAAACACACTCTTATATGTGTGTCTTGTAAAATAAACAGACAAATCGAATGCACCAACAGTCCATCATTCGTGTTTGTTTTTTACCTATTTGACCTGATAAAAAAGTAAAAAATAAAATAAAATAAATAAATAAAAGTTAAACTGAATAATTGGAATTCCAACTTCTCCGACTACGGAAACCAGAACGCTGTTAACTCGGGTGTGACGTCATTCCTAGTTCCGAGTTCCGACTTCCGAGGTAAATCGAACGCACCATCAGATCATAGACATGAATACGTAGACGCCCCATTGGGCGCTGGAGAGCGTAACAGCGTCACCGCCATGTTGGATGGGTCTACTCATTCTCCAAAGTCAATGCAGGATGGGCAACTATGCCTGTTTTTGTGCAGCCTACAGTTGCAACAACTGGCGTACTATTGAAAACATCACATGGGATTACTATGGACTTTTTCTAGCCTACCTGATGGGATTTTATGTTTTAATTTATTTTGTTTAATTATATTTATATTTTAATTTTGTGAAAAAGCTTGATAAAATTTGTTTTTTAGCCGGGTAAGCACCTTCCTCAGTAGAAATTAATGCACTAGGGGTGAATGGAGACCCAATTTAGATGGCGGCCGGCCACTACGGCAGCTCCAATGGACGTATGCACGCTCCAACTTCCGCATTCCATATAAGACCTCACTCCTATTTCCCGTTGTTACAAGTGAAGCTGTGACATGTCTGAGAGTTTGGAGTTCACCTGGTGCCTACTGGAGTTACCAAAAGTTACAATCAATGATGTAAGGCAAATTTTCTCTTTGTTTAGATGAAAAAAAAAAAAAAGTGGTTCTCTCGAATTTTTAAAAAAAAACTCTACCAATAACACGACTGACCAAAAAGCCATAAGCAACTAACCTCCAGGAAGCACCGGGTGAACTCCAAACTCTCAGCCATGTCACAGCTTCGCTGACCACTATGACAACCAGGAATAGGAGTGACGTCTTATGTGGAATGCGGAAGTTGGAGCGTGCATAGAGCCCATAGGCAGTGCCAGTCCCCAAGGCGTCTACGTATACATGTCTGTGGCTCAGATTTGCTAAGAGCTAATGTTCGTGTAGCTTTAGCTTCCTGCTGGTAACGGCTAGGACAGCACTATGAAAAAAAGGTGAGCGCCTCTAAAGGAAAAATGATGAAAAATGACCTTGCTCATAGAAGTCGTGGAAAAGTTACCTGCTGCACTTGATACCTGTTCATTTCACATTTTCCATTGTTATGTGCTTCTTTTCTTAGAACTTGAACTACCCGGAGCAGAAGGTGGTCACAGTGGGCCAGTTTAAGATTGGTCTCATTCACGGTCACCAAGTGATACCCTGGGGCGACATGGCCAGCCTGGCACTGCTTCAGAGACAGCTGGATGTCGACATTCTCATCTCTGGGCACACACACAAGTTTGAGGCATTTGAGAATGAAAACAAGTTCTACATCAACCCAGGTTCTGCTACTGGAGCCTACAGCCCACTGGAAAGGTAAAACAATCCCACACTCTGTAGATCCACACCAGACTACCCAACAAAACTAACCCTGTAATGCAAAATTATGCAAGCGTAAAGGTCGTGTTTCAAACTGGAAGTTAATATAATAATTATTTTTAACATACACACTAAAACACACTTCAAAATTTCTGAAATATCTTTTTGAATTTAGGGAAATGAATGAATGTCACCCAGAATGGCCTAAATACATGTTCTCAGTGTTTTTAATCTAAATAAATGAGCAAAAATCTCCGCAAAGCTAGACTTTTGTGGAAAAAGTTAATTGAATCAATTTTAGAATAAGGCTGTGACACAACAGAATGTGGAGAAAGTACTTTCTGGATGTGCTGTATTAAATCTGATGAGGATGAAATATCTTGTTTAAAGATTATGTGAACCTGTTAAAGCTCTTTTTTAGAGATTATAACAATCATGAGAACTTTTTTTAAAAGCAAAACCACTTTTCTGTGTTAAAATGCCCTGATGTCTGTTTTCTTTACAGAAACATCATCCCCTCTTTTGTATTAATGGACATTCAGGCATCCACAGTGGTGACATACGTCTATCAGCTGATCGGAGACGACGTCAAGGTGGAGAGAATCGAGTACAAGAAATCCTGAAATGTGTGAGGAGGAAGGAGATTTAAGATAATGAGGCTGTTTCATTCTTTTCTACCAGAGAGCAGCAGCTCCCTCAGTCACACCACCTGTGTAAGAAACCCTAAGCCCTAACCTAACTCACAAGACCTGTGTATTATGTTTATAAGAGAGCAGTGTCTGTCTGTATGCCAGCTGTCATTAGAGAATAAAAAAATGTCACATTTTGCTATCATAAGGAATATTTGGTGCCATTTTCTCTATTGTTTGTGCTTCTTATTCTTCCGTGGTTATGTTTTGAACACGTGACCAACTGGCCTTTAGTTTCCTGTAATCTGCCTTCTTCATTTAGTTTCACAATAAAGTATAATTTCCCTCTAACTGCTGCTTTGAGTCTTGATGTGAGTTCCATGTGTCTGTCTAATGATGCAGATAATCGGGACCGTAAAAGGAGGCAGATGATTTGGGGGAAATTTTATTTAGCTTTTCTTTGCTGTGTTTAAAAAGAAATGAACAAAAGGAAAGAAACTTGTAGAGATTTTCAACACGAGAAGTTTAAAGCCACAGTGTCGGAACATTTTTACTTGTTTACTATCAAATTCTGTGTATCACGTTCACAGACATGGCCTTTTTCAATAATATTTCTCAATCTTTGTAAGAATGCTAATGTTGGTTAGCCTGACTTCAGTCTGCCATGTTCCAGAGAGAAAAACAACTTGAAACGGTGGTCATGTATTGTAACCCCAGATTCTGAGTATAGGCGCTGCCCGCTAATAATAATAATAATGCATTTAATTTGTAGGCACCTTTCAAAACCCAAGGTCACCTCACAAGAACATGATAAAACTTTTAAGTAAAATGAGAGTAAGAAAATTTAAAATATAAAATTACAAAGAATATAGTGTAAATTACAGAGTGGAGTTTGTGGACTAGAGAGTGTAAGCCAGTTTGAACAGGTGGATTTTGAGTTTGGATTTGAAAGAGGAGGGAGTCAGTGTTTCGGATGTCAGGAGGAAGTGAGTTCCAGAGCCGAGGAGCAGAGCGACTGAAAGCTCTATTTCCAACGGTGGTGAGATGGGCTGGAGGAACCATGAGGTGAATTGCAGAGGAAGACCTAAGGGAGCGGGATGGGACAGCAACATGGATGAGATCAGAGAGGTAAAGAGGGGCGAGACAATGAATACATTTGTAGGTGAAAAGCAGGATTTTGAAGGAGATTCTGTGTTCTATTGGCAGCCAGTGGAGATGCTGAAGAACAGGGCTGATGTGATCTCTGGAGGGGGTTTGAGTGATGATCCGTGCAGCTAGCTCCAATAGTATACCTGTCACCATAGATATATATATCACTAGATGCCTTAACTGGGAGTCGACAGCGTCCATACACGGCGGCCATCATCGTACCTCGGACAGCTTACGTTCCGTTCTCAATGGTAGCAGATGGAAGGTGAGTGAACAACTTAAAAACACTCATAACTCGATGAAATATTAACGGATATACAAGCGGGTTGCCTTATTACAAACCTTATGACACATAGGCTTGATAGGACATACTTTCACATTTTTAAATTAACGGGCCAAATCCGTCATTTTAGAGCCACATCTCTGGCGTTTATAACAAATCAAACCGTTTGAAATTTGGTTGAAAATTGAGCAAGTTAGAGTTATTTAAATAGTACATGCACCATTGACACCAATGTTACGAAAGGGGGCAGCTGTCCGAGGTAAGATGGCCGCCGCGTAGGGACGTTCGTCCAATCGACGAACAGCGCGTGTAAGGCATCTAGTGATATACACTTCTCACAAAAATTAAAGGAACACTCTTTTTATTGGGCCTGGCATGAAATCAATGAAACCTGTCTGATAATTTTCTGGTTGATTAAGCAGCTGAGGGCATTGTTAATCACTTTCAGCTCTATTGGTGTTCATGGACTTAACGACAGGTGCACTAAAGTGGCAACAATTACAAAACCCTCAAAACAGGACTGGTTTAACATGTGGAGGTCATTTCAAGTTTCTCCCTCTTGATCTTTTTTGGCTGGTTTTCCACTCGTGCTAGTTTTGGCTTGAGTAATTATCTCTACTGGCAGCATGAGGCGATTCCTTAACCCTACAGAAGTTGCACAGGTTGTCCAACTTCTCCAGGATGGCACATCCACACGTGCTGCAGCAAGAAGGTTTAATGCGTCTCCCAGCACAATCTCCAGAACATGGAGGAGATTTCAGGAGACTGGCGGTTATTCTCGGAGAGCTGGACAGGGCCGTAGAAGGTCCACAACCCATCAGCAGGACCGATACCTGCTCCTTTGTGCAAGGCGGAACAGGCTGAGCACTGCTCGTGCCCTACAGAATGACCTCCAGAGGGCCACTGGTGTGAATGTCTCTACCCAAACAATCAGGAACAGACTTCATGAAGATGGCCTGAGGGCCTGACGTCCTGTAGTGGGCCCTGTGTTTACTGCCCAGCACCGTAGAGCTCGACTGGCATTTGCTCAAGAACACCAGAATTGGCAAGTCCGCCACTGGCGCCCTGTACTTTTTACAGACGAGAGCAGGTTCACCCTGAGCACCTGTGATAGACGTGAAAGAGTCTGGAGAAGACAAGGAGAACGTTATGCTGCCTGCAACGTCGTTCAACATGACAGGTTTGGTGGTGGGTCAGTGATGGTCTGGGGAGGCATATCCATGGAGGGACGCACAGACCTCTACTGCCTAGGAAATGGTGCTCTGACTGCCATAAGGTATCCAGATGAAATCCTTGAACCCTTTGTCAGACCCTACGCTGATGCAGTAGGTCCTGGTTTTCTCCTAATGCACGACAATGCCCGGCCTCATGTGGCAAGAGTATGCAGGCAGTACCTGGAGGATGAAGGAATTGAAACAATTGAATGGCCTTCACGATCCCCTGACTTAAACCCAATAGAACATCTGTGGGACATTATGTTTCGGTCCATTAGGCGGCGCCAGGTTGCTCCTCAGACTGTACAAGAGCTCAGGGATGCCCTCACACAGATCTGGGAGGAAATGCCACAAGACACCATCCGTTGTCTCATTAGGAGCATGCCCCGACGTTGTCAAGCATGCACACAAGCTCGTGGGGGCCACACAAGATACTGAAAAGCATTTTGAGTTGCAGAAATTAAGTTTTTGAAATAATGGACTAGCCTGCCACATCTTCATTTCACTCTGATTTTAGGGTGTCTACACAATTGAGCCCTCTGTAGGCTGAAAACTTTTATTTCCATTAAAAGACTTGGCATCCTTTTACTCCTAAGACATTGCCCTGTCGTTATTTGTATAGATATCCAACTTCATATTGAGATCTGATGTATCTAATGTGGTTCTTTAAAGTGTTCCTTTAATTTTTGTGAGCAGTGTAGTTTGTATAGTTGAAGACGTTCTGGCTTTCCTGTTATCTAGACTAACTATGTTGTTAAAACCAATTTAAAACTTGTGGAATCTACAGGTTTAGCTTATGAATGCTGTAGTAACTGCTTGTCTCCAGCAGAGGGCTGAAAAATCCTTACTCTCAAAGCCAGATTGAGTTCTTGTGTTTCTCTCAGGTTGACCTAAATAAAACAAATAAACCCCTTATAGACAGAGACTGTGTCCATCAATCAGATCAAACGACAGATTAAAAGTAATTAAAGTTTATTTAGACAAAGAAGAAACTTCGTAGTCTTTTTAATTACAAATTTATACAAGCAAATAAATCTCAAATTATGTGACAGACATCGTCAAAACACACGCTTATTTTTCATTTAAATTGAAGTACAAAATATGTGTGATTCAGCAGTTTTAATGGCAGTGGGTCTCACAAGACACAGTCTAACAGACAGCAAATAAGCTACTTAAAAAACACACGGAGTCTTCAGGTAATCAAATAAAGATCTAAACAAAGAAAGTGATGCTAAAGATCAAATGGTTACAGGTAACTTATTCCACTCCGAAGGAGTCTTATACTGGAAGGCTCTACGTCCTCCCTCTTTAAAAACACGAGGCACTGTAAAGAAAAGAAATGGAGTAGTTCTCAAAGAGAATCTAGATGTTGCAGAAATTGTTTTAAATAAAGAAGGAAGTCCAATGAAATTGATGCCTTTAGGAGGGCTGTAGCCAGCTTAGATTATCTAATAATACACACACATACGCATACATGTTTAGCCACATTGAAGCTACAGCTGTGCTGGGGTGCACTGACAGAAGTGAGGCTGCTGTACACAATTTACAGATAAACTAGATTATAATAATTGCTTTTTTGTATTTTTTGAACAATAATAATAAGTATTATTATTATTTACACGCTGAAGTCCATTCATTTTCCTCTGCTTATCCGGGATCAGGTCGCAGGGGCAGAAGCCTAAGCAGAGAGGCCCAGACTTCCCTCTCCCCAGCCACTTGGGCCAGCTCCTCTGGGGAATCCCAAGGCGTTCCCTGGCCAGCTGAGAAACGTAGTCCCTCCAGGGTGTCCTGGGTCTTCTTTTAGACCTCCTTCCAGTTGGACGTGCCTGAAAAACTCACCAGGGAGGCGTCCAGGAGGCATCTTAAGCAGCGCCACCTCAGCTGGCTCCTCTCGATGCTACATGCTGAAGTTTATTAAGTTGTTTTTTTGCCCATTAACTTTTATTTGAACTCAGCTCATCTGTTACTATAAAGTATATTTTTTTAATCCCCAGTTTATAACCAAATAGTTTTTTGTTTTATTTTAATAGCCAAACATGATGTTTTTAATTAGACCCTGATTTCAGTTACAATCTTATTGTCTTCATTTGTTTTTAAGATGGTGAGTTACAGTCAGGGAGGAACCTAAAATCAATTAACTTCAGTTTATTTATGTAGCACCAATTTACAGGTTTTATCTGCGTCACAATTCCAACCACTCCTCCTTAATCCGGGCTTGGGACCGGCAGAATTGACCAATTAGTTAAAAGTTTCCTACCTAAGGAAACCCAGCAGATTGCATCGAGTCACTGACTTCTATAAATAACCTACCAACAGGCGAGGTCCAAGTGCTGCAAACTAAACAGAAAAGCACACAAACAATTAGAAACCAGCAAGTAACCATTAAAACCAGCAAACAGTGTCAGTGACCTTACAGCAATCCCTCATACTGAGTAAGCATGCAGTGACAGTGGAGAGAAAAACTCCTTTAACAGGAAGAAACCTAGCAGAACCTGGCTCAGTATGGGCGGCCGTCTGCCACGACCGACTTGGGTTTTGAGAAGACAGAAGAACAGGCGTTTTCACATCTGGGTCAGCACGGACCAGCCCTGGTAGGGTATATTGTGTTCACATCTGGGTAATATGTTCGTATTCCGTGCTGATGATGTTTTTTATGGACATGCTCCCCGGCGGTCCGCTTCGTACGGAGCCGACCCAACACAACCACTACCGACTGATTGGCCGGCTGAAGTTCACGCTAGTGATGTGACGCGCATGCGTTCAAAAGACTTTCTAATCGGTCTTTCAGCTGTAGGTGCAAATTGTCTCATTACTAAAATACGAACATACTGTATGGATAAGGTATGACAAGCCATGTGTGTGTTTATTATTTAGGTTTCAAGTTTCATGTTGAACACGTTGCTGTAATTAAAAACAAAAAATACTATGTTGCCGCAGAGCTGTGCTTTAGTAAAACTAGCACTTTGAGATTTCCTTGAAATGTAAAGTGCATTATAAATAAAATGTATTATTATTATTATGTTTGGTCTATGGGGTCAAAATGGGCTCGGCTCCATGTAAACTCGAAAAAATAAATTGAGGAAAACTAAATGAAACAAAAGTTGTGGCTGAGTTTACGTTTCTCTTCCTCCTCTGCTCTCAGGCCTAAGTTTACGTTTCCAATACTTTCTTTTTGTTTACGATGCTGAGCCTGATTTTACATGGGGGGGCGGGCTTTGGGCTCATTGGCTGCATGGGAAATGAATGACAGCTGGGTGAAAGCGCTTAGGTTTGACATCATTTCCGCCCAGGTCATGTTTCTGTCATAGACATAATTGATTGGTAAAATTCTTTTCAAATGACTTGAATGTCTCACCTCACATTTTCATTCTTTCTTCCTTTGCAGCATAGAGAGACTATGGTGGGACCTGTGGATGGCAGTCACAAGCACATACTCTACCATCTTTTCCACAGCCTTGATGAAGAAGGTTCACTGGACTCCACCAGCTATCCACCTTTTTGCAGCTTAGTGTATGTTCCTACCCCAGCTACAGTCAAAACTGTGCAGCTTTATTGGTGGAATAATCATCCCCTCCAAACAGCAGAACTTGATGTCAAACCAACTCTGGGAGATGGGGTGAAGAACTTCCAAGAATTGTGGTCCCACCTGTCCTCTCACACAGCAGAGCCTTGAAGTCCTCAGAGCAACCATCAATCCAAATGTACCATCAGGTGATCATGAACCATACCTCTGTTCTAAACTATGTTCAGCATTCATACTCAAAGATGCCAAATGTTTCATTTTAAGGCCTAATAAGTGGTTTTTAATATAAAGGTTTAGACAGATTTGTAAAACCCAAGAATTTAACTTTAGACATTGTCCATGTTTATCTTTTCAGCTGTTATTTAATTTTAACTATTACTGGCCAAGTTTATTACTGATCGTTTCAATAAATGTACTCATGGGAGACTGAAATATTGAGTTTATTGAGCAAACATAAACATAAGCACACACCCTGAAAAATAAACTGGTGAAACACTATTACAGTAGTTGTGGAGTAACAGCATGACTGTTATTTTACAAGCTTTATTATACACTGCTCACAAAAATTAAAGGAACACTTTAAAGAAACACATTAGATACATCAGATCTCAATATGAAGTTGGATATCTATACAAATAACGACAGGGCAATGTCTTAGGAACAAAAGGATGCCAAGTGTTTTAATGGAAATAAAGGTTTTCAGCCTACAGAGGGCTCAGTTGTGTAGACACCCTAAAATCAGAGTGAAATGAAGATGTGGCAGGCTAGTCCATTTTTTCAAAAACTTAATTTCTGTAACTCAAAATGCTTTTCAGTATCTTGTGTGGCCCCCACGAGCTTGTGTGCATGCTTGACAACGTCGGGGCATGCTCCTAATGAGACAACGGATGGTGTCTTGTGGCATTTCCTCCCAGATCTGTGTGAGGGCATCCCTGAGCTCTTGTACAGTCTGAGGAGCAACCTGGCGCCGCCTAATGGACCGAAACATAATGTCCCACAGATGTTCTATTGGGTTTAAGTCAGGGGATCGTGAAGGCCATTCAATTGTTTCAATTCCTTCATCCTCCAGGTACTGCCTGCATACTCTTGCCACATGAGGCCGGGCATTGTCGTGCATTAGGAGAAAACCAGAACCTACTGCATCAGCGTAGGGTCTGACAAAGGGTTCAAGGATTTTATCTGGATACCTTATGGCAGTCAGAGCACCATTTCCTAGGCAGTAGAGGTCTGTGCGTCCCTCCATGGATATGCCTCCCCAGTAGGGTGACCAGATCCCAACTCGCCAAATGTGGGACAGAGACTACTCAATGTGGGACAACGTAAAATTCCAATTTAACAAGATAAAGTTAAAAAGTAAAAAAAAAAACTTTTTTTCTGCCTTTTAGCTCCAACATCACTGGTAAATATACATAGTTATTATAATTATTATTATCATCATATATTTCATGTACTATATATTCTATTTGAATTCAACTTGAACAAGCAAAAGTTTTCAGACTATTTCACAGTTCCTCTCATTACCACAGCTTAACTCAGGCTCTTTGGACCTTCTAGTGGTTCTGATTAGCTTTAGCTAAAAGGATTTTAAACCCATCAACTAATTTTAATAATATAGAAAGGCCCACAGTATAAAAAATATGCAGGTTTTAGCAGCTTTTCAGAGTTTTCATTGAATATTTTCCACAACAGAATGACAGTAAAAGTACCAGTAACAATTTTAGATCTATTTAAGTTTGTTTTTAATACATTTTCCAATCAACAAATATTCATACTTTTTTGCTATTTTTTTCTTAATTCAGAAACAAAATGGTGTTGTTTCTTTTCAAAGTTGACAACACATCTTTTTAGTAAATATTTAGGGGAGAGAAAAAAAACATCACTGACTTAAATCTGAAGAAATTCAGATCTAATCTAACAGGGTTCCTTAGAATGACTTTTTCCTCAAATTTCTGAGAAAAATAATGAAGGCTTACATTTAATTCTCTCTTTAATGTGCTTTAAAAGAGTTTAGCTTGTATGTATTTGAAATAAAAATCACTCCAGCACCTTGTGTGTGTTAGAAACTCGTTTGGGACCTGTCTACTTACTGGGAACCTGCTTCAGTTCAGACCAACATATTTTTGTGTCACTCTTGGATTCTCTGCTCTGTTTCATATCAGACTCCGCGCCGTGACACAAAAAAAGACTCTGAGAAACAACACAAAGACCCTGACAGAGTCTCAATGAACACTTTTAACCCACGAGTTTATTCTAACAACATTTTCGCCACGGTGTTCATCTTTCCTCCGTTCTCGCTGACGCTTCTGCTTTGGTGGTTCGGGTGCGCGCCCAAAGCGCTCCGGACCGGCGTTAAAGTCCCGCCTCCTGGTTCCACACCGTTTATGCAAGATTTAAATTCGGAACGGGAGACTGTCAATGCGGGACATTGTCTCAATTTGCGGGACGTGTGAAAAGTGATGAAAATGCGGGACTGTCCCGCACAAAGCGGGACATCTGGTCACCCTACTCCCCAGACCATCACTGACCCACCACCAAACCTGTCATGTTGAACGACGTTGCAGGCAGCATAACGTTCTCCTTGTCTTCTCCAGACTCTTTCACGTCTATCACAGGTGCTCAGGGTGAACCTGCTCTCGTCTGTAAAAAGTACAGGGCGCCAGTGGCGGACTTGCCAATTCTGGTGTTCTTGAGCAAATGCCAGTCGAGCTCTACGGTGCTGGGCAGTAAACACAGGGCCCACTACAGGACGTCAGGCCCTCAGGCCATCTTCATGAAGTCTGTTCCTGATTGTTTGGGTAGAGACATTCACACCAGTGGCCCTCTGGAGGTCATTCTGTAGGGCACGAGCAGTGCTCAGCCTGTTTCGCCTTGCACAAAGGAGCAGGTATCGGTCCTGCTGATGGGTTGTGGACCTTCTACGGCCCTGTCCAGCTCTCCGAGAATAACCGCCAGTCTCCTGAAATCTCCTCCATGTTCTGGAGATTGTGCTGGGAGACGCATTAAACCTTCTTGCTGCAGCACGTGTGGATGTGCCATCCTGGAGAAGTTGGACAACCTGTGCAACTTCTGTAGGGTTAAGGAATCGCCTCATGCTGCCAGTAGAGATAATTACTCAAGCCAAAACTAGCACGAGTGGAAAACCAGCCAAAAAAGATCAAGAGGGAGAAACTTGAAATGACCTCCACATGTTAAACCAGTCCTGTTTTGAGGGTTTTGTAATTGTTGCCACTTTAGTGCACCTGTCGTTAAGTCCATGAACACCAATACAGCTGAAAGTGATTAACAATGCCCTCAGCTGCTTAATCAACCAGAAAATTATCAGGCAGGTTTAATTGATTTCATGCCAGGCCCAATAAAAAAAGTGTTCCTTTAATTTTTGTGAGCAGTGTACATAAAACAACTACTCAAGCTCAATACAATAACAGGTTAAATTTGTGTATAACAGAATTACAAAAAGTTTGAACTAAAGAGCTGTGACCTAAATTGCAAAACTACAAATCTTTTCAGATCATATGTGATTCTTTGCCAGACGTAATTGCAGTTGTCAAGTTTAGTACGAACTCTTCATAAGTGCAGAGGTGAGCAGTTGGAAATGTTAGTGTGTGAACATGCACTCACAATAGGAAAGCACAAGTTATCAGGCATGGGTTCAAAACAGACTCATTTTGAACCATCATATTTCTGACAGTAGGAGGTGCCGATGTGACTCCTGTGAACCACTGCATGACCTTCAGGACAGTCAGCTGGTCATCTCTGCTGGCTGGCTGGCTATCTTGGGAGAAAAGCATGACTCGTGATTAGTTTTGTATCAGAATGTTTTGTTTTTATTTAGTCTTTACTGTGTGACAAAAAAAGTTAAAAAGGGACATTCCCCTCAGACCTGTAGCTATTTAAATGTGCTATATTGTTTAGTATGCAACTGGATAATGTCAATACATTACCTCAAGTTCAGTCAGAATATCCTGAAACTAACTTCTTTGGTGTGCTTGATACTACAAGTTCACTCGTCTGAGGGGCAAGGTAGTTGGTGTCAGCCTGAAAAACACATGGAGACAAAGATGTAGTGTTATAGTGTATGATAACCATTCACCATACCAAAAAGGCAATACCGCCTTCTCATTATCTGTGACAAAAAGCAGTGTGGTCTGGTGGTGACCTGCCTCTTGAACTCCTAGTAGAAATCTTCCCATAACTTGCTTCTCCAACATTTCCTGAAAACAACAAAAATACAGAATGTAAAACAGGTCTCATCCAATATTATTGCTAATTTATTAAACCCAAGTTTACATGCTCCTACAGAACTGAGTCAGTGGTTGAATTAGTAGTCTTTAAGCTTTGCAGACCTTCTGGTCAGCTAAATAGAAATGGATGTGATCTGACAAAGATGCTGTGTAATTCAGAATTTAGCTAAGGCTAACCTTGCTAGCCGCTAACAAGAAGCACACGCTGCTCAATCACATTGAATAACTCAGACAAAAACAAAACTTTAACTGCATAAACGGTACATGAACACAAAAAATTAACTTACT
The DNA here is from genome assembly GCA_006937985.1 of Aphyosemion australe. Classification (NCBI taxonomy): domain Eukaryota; kingdom Metazoa; phylum Chordata; class Actinopteri; order Cyprinodontiformes; family Nothobranchiidae; genus Aphyosemion; species Aphyosemion australe. Next base: position 679,056 of record SSNS01000162.1, on the reverse strand, counting down.
GCAGATGAACGGTGGTCTGCCCAACGCAGATAGGCTCACCATTGCGCAATGTCGATGTGCTAACCATGGTGCTACTGCTAACAACAGAAACACGACCTGGGCGGAAATGACGTCAAACCTAAGCGGTTTCACCCAGCTGTCATTCATTTCCCATGCAGCCAATGAGCCCAAAGCCCGCCCCCCCATGTAAAATCAGGCTCAGCATCGTAAACGAAAAGAAAGTATTGGAAATGTAAACTTAAGCCTAATTTATACTTGTCCGTCTGCGTCAGTACAGAGACACGCAGTGCCCATTTGCGTTGACGCAAGGGCTCTCGGACGGGCTCGCGGGGGGTGACGGAGACATGCCCCCAGAAATAACTGTCTGTCGAGAGCCACGGAGAGCGCAAGCCTGTGATTGGTCAGGACGCCACTTCCTTGAAATACATCACCAGCAGCACCGCCACTGCCGACTCAAAAAATAAAGAGAGCTGAAGATATTTAGCGGCAGACACGGAGCAGATTGAAGAACGCCTCGCTGAAAAAGTTCGAAAATATGAAAGTTTATTCACCCGTGACTGAAGGAGCACAAAGATACACAGCAAGCGTTTTATTTGTTTACGGAAATGACGAGAAACGTGGATTTAGAGTTGCCAACCGCATGAAGAGGTGGAGGAGAATGAGGGACAAATTCGTCCGTGTTAAAAACTCTCTAAAATACATTAAAACAATGTAAACACAGTAGTAAATACACTATCGTAGAGCAGATACATGACTGTAATGGTGGCAGGATACCATAGAAATGTGCTACGCCCTCTGCTGTCCAGGCGGGGGGTTGCTTTGCAACGTCCCCCAGCCAACAGAGAAGTAGAAACATAAAATGTCTCTAGCCCGAGGAGCTGACGGAGAAGTATAAATCTAGCTTTAGGCCTGAGAGCAGAGAAGGAAGAGAAACGTAAACCCGGCCACAACTTTTGTTTCATTTAGTTTTCCTCAATGAAATTTGTTTTTTGGTTGCTGTTAGGTCCCTGTACGACCAGTGCCAGAGCTTGGTCCGCATTGCCGGCAGTAAGTCGGGCTCGTTTCCGGTGAGAGTTGGACTCCGCCAAGGCTGCCCTTTGTCACCGATTCTATTCATAACTTTTATGGACAGGATTTCTAGGTGCAGCCAAGGTGGTGAGGGGATCCGTTTTGGTGGCCTAAGGATCAGGTCTCTGCTTTTTGCAGATGATGTGGTCCTGTTGGCTTCATCAGAACATGATCTCCGGCTTTCGCTGGAGCAGTTCGCAGCCGGGTGTGAAGCAGCTGGGATGAGAATCAGCTCCTCTAAATCCGAGACCATGGTCTTGAGTCGGAAAAGGGTAGAATGCCTTCTCCAGGTCAGGGACAAGGTCCTGCCCCAAGTGGAGGAGTTTAAGTATCTCGGGGTCTTGTTCACGAGTGAGGGAAGCGTGAGATCGATAGGCGGATTGGTGCTGTGTCTGCAGTGATGCGGGCGTTGTACCGGTCTGTCGTGGTGAAGAGAGAGCTGAGCCGAAAGGCAAAGCTCTCAATTTACCGGTCGATCTACGTTCCTACCCTCACCTATGGTCACGAGCTTTGGGTAGTGACCGAAAGAACGAGATCGCGGATACAAGCGGACGAAATGAGTTTTCTTCACAGGGTGGCTGGACTCTCCCTTAGAGATAGGGTGAGAAGCTCGGCCATCCGGGAGGGGCTCGGAGTAGACCCGCTGCTCCTCCACATTGAGAGGAGCCAGTTGAGGTGGCTCGGGCATCTGATTAGGATGCCTCCTGAACGCCTCCCTGGTGAGGTTTTCCGGGAACGTCCAACCGGGAGGAGACCCAAAGGAAGACCCAGGACACGCTGGAGAGATTATGTCTCTCGGCTGGCCTGGGAAAGCCTTGGGATTCCCCCGGAGGAGCTGGCCCAAGTGGCTGGGGAGAGGGAGGTCTGGGCTTCCCTCCTTAGGCTGCTGCCCCCGCGACCCGACTCCGGATAAGCGGGAGAAAATGGATGGATGGATGGATGGTTGCAGTTTTAGGTTCAAAGTTATATTTATTTTTTTATTTACTGTTTTTATTTGCAATTTCTTTTTTTGAGTTTTCAATTTTTATTTGAATTTACAATTTCAAGTTTCCAATTTTTATTTGAATTTACAATTTCAAGTTTCCAATTTTTATTTGAATTTACAATTTCAAGTTTTCAATTTTTAATTGAATTTACAATTTTGTTTTTCGAGTTTACATGGAGCTGAGCCCATTTTGACCCCATAGAGTTGAAGCTGCAGGGAAATGCAGCTTTATCTCAGCTGTTTGCTTGAATACTTTAATAAACCACTGCTAAGGGCAAAATGTTACAACTCTGCTTTAGTGCTGTAGAAATGTTACAGTATTATGAAATTATCACATCTTGTGTTTGTACTCCACTGTTGCAGTAATATTACGCTCATTTGCCGGCATGATGGGTCTTATAAAAAGGGCTACTGTGTTTGAAAGTGGATTTATCACCAGGAGTGTTTTGTTTTTAAATGTTGTGTATGTGATGAGGAAGGGGCTGCCCGCAGCAGCCCAGGCTCCACCAACGCCAGAGTCCGGGGCCATGCATGCCCCAGCAGCCGATAGCCACCAGCGGATGGACACCAATAGGTCTCTCAATCCGATTACTCCCTCGCTTCACTCATATTCTCACATTGTTGTTTTTTGCGATGTTCAGCCTGGCTTCAACTAGTTCAAGCCCAGTCCACTTGTGGGAAGATTTAGCACACCTGCAGTATTTACAAAAGTTACGTGTTAGCTAGCTTACGAATGTTAGCATACGTTCTCCCTGCTGCTGTTCACAGATATAAACAAGTTGCAGAGTTTGCCAGAATTCACTTGGCTGGATTTATAACTTTCTCCGATAAACAGCAGTGTTTGCGAAAACACGTCGGACAGTCGGACATTACCGACGTGATTTAATATTGTCCGACGAAAAACTTCACATCGTCGGACATTATGACCGACGCCGTGCGTCTACTCTGAACGTGCCAAAATAAAATAAACTTCCTGAAAACTGCAGACTGTTTGTTGGCTTCCCCCTCAAAAGATCCAGTTTCTACATATATTTCATTATTTATTTGGACTCTCAGCGTAGCGGGTCTTCTTTTGGGCGGAGAGGATGGAGAGCCGCTAAGCGCTGATTGCTGATGTGCACCGCCGGGCAGCTGCGTCGTGCGCACGGCCACAGTAACATTCACAAAGTGGCGCCACCAAAAAAAACATAATTAACACGCGATCGTTCACGTTTGCTCATACTGTCTTTCATTGTGCCTGACGCGCTATGCTGCTGCAGGGATCATCTCCCGTGCATCGGTGACGTCACCTCACTGGCGCGGCCGCACATTCCGCTATTTTTGCGGTCGACGGATCTTTTTGATCTGCTAATTTCAAAAGTAACTTGTGAGGTGAAAAGTAAGAAGCCAGGTAGCAGTTTTTCTGGAGGACTGGGAGGAGATGCAGCTAAGAGACAGCAGGACAGGAAAATAGTCGCATAAAAAACAAAACAGTGTTTGAAAAGGAAAATGTAGGTAGATATATCCACTACGCGTTTATAATTTTATAATAATAATAATTTATAAGCATGTAATATTTATTTATTTGATACAATTCAGATCACCTTCAAAACTCAGTCCCACACCCAGGGCCGTTTCTAGGCATTTCGGGGACCACGGCACAGTGCAAACCCCCCCCCCCTCAAAAAAAGATAATTTCTTTATATTGTGATATTTGTGATGAACTAAATTGTCAGACAGAATGACATTTTGTCCTTAACAGCAGTTTATTAGAGTAGTTTAACAAACAGCTGAAATAAACCCGCATCTCCAACTTCCAGTTTCACCTCAACCAGCCACAGCGTCTCTTAAAGGAACAGTAACACCAGGCTACAACATCAGTCACAGAAAGCCTTTATGGATCATTACAATATTTAGAAATATTTTCATATATAATATGTTGTTTCTGGTGTTTCATAATCATTTATAATAATTATATGATCTCTATTAATTTCCTAATAAATTCTGTTAATCCTCATTTTATGAATTTGGCAGAAAATCACATTGATGGTTCTTTTTTCAAATTATGTCAACAGATTATTCTCACAATAAAAATATGTAAAGGTCAGAGGTCACTACAATACCCACTGTTAAATAGATACAAGTCTGAAGCCCGCGAGGATTTTGTCCTACGTGGTTCAAAAATGTCCTGCGTGAGACACTCTCACGTCTACCAGTTTGGCAGGCGTGGCTGAAAAGTTTTCGCAAACACTGAAACAGCGTTTCACTTTACACCGGAGCTGAAAAAGTCCAGATCCCTACCAGTTTTTGTCGCTGGTGGGGTCACCGGGTTCAGACGCTACTCACACGGGATGACACAAGAGAAGATATCTCATAACGGTGATGCTCATCATATTAAATAAATACCGCAATTTAACAAACGTAATCCTATATTGAAACAATATTATTGTAAATAAATAATTACCTCGCATTTCATCTCCTCAGTCTCCATCAAAGTTATTTAAAAAAAACGAGTTGAGTTTACATCCTTGTCTGTTAGTGCAGCCAACCGCGCAGCAAACAATTACCATTTTACTGTAAAATCAACTAAATAAGAGCTATAAAAGCTACAAACGGGCTTGTTTTGACTAGCTTCACAGGACTTTAAACAGTCTTTTTGCCAACCATCATGACAAAGGGGGGAGGTCCTATGAGCGTCGTGACGTCATGTGCAAATGGTCAATATTGAATCTCTTCAGTGATTGTCTAATCTAGAGAACGCTTATCCAATAGCAGGCCTTAAAGGGCGAAGCCTATACAAAATAGAACTCATCGGTACCAGGTGCCAGACTTCCTTCTCGCAATTTAATCATTAACTAGCCTACTTTATTTGCTGTGGTTTAATTAATTACCACAGAAACAGAAAGGTGCACGGCTGTCATGTCCTTGTGTCTTATGCTGACTGACCTTTTCTCATCCAACATGTAACACCAGTTTACTTTGTTTGTCGGAAAGTGAAAGTATTTTTGCAGGCTGTTTTTTTCCTTTAAACGAACCGAGTGCGGCGCACTCAGTGCGCTGATCTACCTGCGCTATAACCGGAACAGGTGAGTCAACTCCTGTTTCATTAACCCCGAAATCATACAGATTTCGGAATTTTGCCTTTAATTCTGGTGTTTGGTATTATCTTTTTCCTGGAGAAAGCGAGTCTCTGTTTATTTGATCAGCCGTCTAAAACGAGACCTAAGGTCAACAGGGAAGCAAAGGTACTCACCTGTATATCACTGAGGAAAACTCTTTACTTCATATTCACTATGGTTTCTTTTTTATTTGTGCTCATTTTTATTTATCAAATTATAGTTTGTTTTAGAAACAACAGAAAAAAAGATGGAACAAACATTATTTTGAGTCTTGTGTATTTTAATTTAGATAAGAAACCTTCACTCGACGATTTACGGTAAAGTGAGCCCTCATTCGATTTTACGAGGCGTACGCGTCCAAAGCTTACGGTAATAGTGCCTACGAATGTTTTCAAAATAAAATTGCACCTAACCTTTGCAAGCAGCCAAATGACTTTATTCATCTCAACGAGTCAGCACCGCCAGGGTTTGTTTACATCTGCGAACCTCGTGCTTCCGGCCGGGGCACAGCAAGAGTTGGAAAGTCATCGCTGTACGCGTGATTTGGAATCGTAGGATGGCCAAGGAAGATCCCGCCTTTCTCGCCTCTGATTGGCTAGAAGGGCTCTCCTACGATTGGCTATTTCATTTAGAAGCAAACCATAGGAGAGCCCTTCCAGCCAATCATAGGGGAGAAAGGCGGGACCTTCCTTGGCCATCCTACGATTCCAAATCACACTCCCTGTACCTGCTGCTCCCGTGTTCTCCTCTTTTGAGTTCTCTCTCCCTCACTGCTGCCTGGACCATCTCCTACAACTACCTTCTACCGCCCTAAATATAACAAAGACATTTTAAATGACTTTTCTCACCTGCTTTCATATTTTTCTTCCTTGATTTTTTTATTTAAGATTTTTTATCCTGCATCGAAAGCTTTGGACTACAACAACACATTAATTTCCCATCCTGGATCTGGTATCGCTCCCACTGACTGTAAATCTCACCTCCTCCCATACTCTGACCATTTGCTCATCACCTTTAATACTAACCTCTCTGTCCGAAATTACAATTCCCCACACCATTTCATTCCACAATGTTAAAAATATAAATGCAAACACATTTTCTTCTGATATCAACAATCTTGCCAATCCTAACGCCAACTGCTCACCTGATGACCTGGTTTTCAGCCCTCCGTCAGCTCAGAGCTCAAGGATGCAACTAGAACAACACTACAAGAGAACAAAGAAATGTACTCTAATCATGTAATGCTCTACAAGGACCATCTATCATCAGCTAAATCTGCTTACTATTCTGGTCTAATTCATTCTAATCAAAATAATTCAAAAACTTTTTTTCCCTCCTGAGCAATATCACTTAACCTCCTGACTCCCTCCCCCTACATTTGCAATCCACTGACCTCTGTAACTCCCTCATGTCCTTTTTTGTTTCTAAAATCACTGACATCCATCAATATCTAACTTCTCAGGGTGCATCTGTCTCCGGAGTGGACATCACTGTCCCGTCCCAACGTCACACATCTACATTTTCCAGCTTCATCCTTCCCTCAGTCCATGACATCACTGAGCTCATCCTCAAATCCAAACCCTCCTCCTGACAGCTCGATCCACTCCCTACAGTTCTTGTTAAAACCTGCGTCTCTCCTCTCATAACCGACATCATTCAACGTTCCCTAAGCTCTGGAATTGTCCCTGTCACTTTCAAAACTGCAACAGTTACTGCTCATCTAAAACAAACCTGGCCTATAGACCCACGAACTTCAGTAACCTACGTCCTATTTCCAAACTACCCTTCATCTCCAAAGTTCTCAAAAAATCTGTTGCCTCTCAACTTCACAACCACCTCATCACTGCCTCTATTATTGTCCATTCTCATCCTTCTCAATCTCACAGCAGCATTTGACACCATCTCCCATAGCTTCTCAGCAGACTGTCATCTATAGGTATCACTCACACTCCTCTTGCCTAGTTCACCTCCTTTCTCTGTGGCCACACACAATTTGTTCAACTGAAGTCATAAATCAAATCTCTTCCTTGTTGCTGCTGGTGTGCCCCAGGGCTCTGTCCTGGGGCTCCTTCTTTTCATTATTTACCTTCTCCTGCTAGGTTACATTTTCTGTAAACACAACATTCATTTTCATTGTTACGTGGATGACACCCAGCTCTACCTCTCAACCAAACCCTCAGCTTCACTTCCATCCTCCTCCTTGACCCTCTATCTTCAAGAAATTCATTCTTGGTTTATTTCTAACTTCCTCAAACTGAATAGTTCTCAAACTGACGTCTTCCTGGTAGGCACACCTCATATTCTCTCCAAATCTAACAGTTTCCCCATCTCTATTGACAACTCAGCAGTTACTCCATCTCGTCATGTTAAGAGCTCGGGTGTCATCCTCGACACACGTCCTATTTCCTTACAATATTCTAAATTCTGACATTTCTTTTAATTTTAGCAGCTCCTCCTTTATAGGAGGGGCACTAAAAGCTTTGGCTTTAACGCTTGCCACTGTGACAGATACTTTCTCCCAAAAATGTCTGTTAATCCTTAGGAAAATATAATTTAAGAATTATTTATAACTATTTTTAAAGGTGAACAATATGCTTTTTTTAAAATTTCAAAATATGTTTTTGAGAAACTATTATTTATTATTATTATTATTATTATTATTATTATTATTATTATTATTATTATTATTATTATTATTATTATTATTATCTATTCATACTAAATTATTGCCACTCCTTTTCCAATTAAGTGGCACACTAATTTGGTACACCCACATGTACACAAGAAAACTGCTCACTATGAATGCAAGTGTTGTTGTTTTTTTTAACTGCTGCTGGACACTCAGATCATGTTTAAGTATTGAAAAGAAAAAAAAGCTGGTGTTAATGTAGAAGTGGTAAAGAGTTAAGAACTGAAGAAATTTCAGCTTTTAATTCCTGTCTTATCACAAGTGGACAGACTGGATCTGGTGTTATCTGTAAACAAAACTCCTTCCCGTGTCTCTGCCAGCTGACTTCAGTCGCCACAAACTCAACCTCATTACGGTTTCATATGCTGACTTGAGTCAGGCTGATTTCCTCTTTTCTTTAGATTCTAACCTTTTTTTTGTTTACTCCTCTCTTATAAAGAAACGAGATGATGGACAAGTCCAATGAAAACCCAGATGAGGACAGCGTGTCCCTCCGAAGCAACGGGAAGATGTCAGCTAACGTTGCTGTGAAGGAGACTCTTGGTGTGCTACAGTCTCTTAGGAGGAGCTTTAGGAGGTCTTCAGAAAAGAGTCCTCGATCGCCCAGGAGTAAAGAGTTGAAGGTCACAGCTGAAGAAGAAGCAGCAGGCAGCGAGTCAGAAGCTTTCCTGTCTCTGCCGCCTTCATCGCCTGGTGAGCATCGTCAGTAAAAACACCATTTACCCTCTTGTGTCTAGAAAAATAAGTTGTAACACATTTTACTCACAATTATTCAAATCACCTTCAAATATAGGTTAGCTATTTGTCCAGAATCCACCAACAAGTTTCATGAATGTCTGCTAGTTACCCGCTGGGTAATTTTCTTGTGTGTTTATTTTAATTTTACCTTTTTCACACCTGATTCTGCTTAAAATTCACCCACTGAAAAACATGTGTGGACTTGTCTCACTCACTCACTCAAACCCTGCTAAGGTGATGGAGGGAGCAGCACAACAAAGAAATGTTTTTGAATTTGAAACCTGTTTTACGTGATCTGTTGTAGATTTTATAGAGATTATTGTTGAGCATCAGTGCAAAATGACAATGATGCTTTGAGTTTTCAGAGACAACCTTTCTGTTTCTGTTCCTGAGCAGCCTTTAGCTCAACTAGTCAAGGTGTTTTACACTGATATTCATTGAAGAGTGTAATTTGAATCTTTTGGATGATCTATGGGGTGCCATTTGTAAAGTCAAAGGATCATAACTTAACAGCAATATTTTGGGTTATTTAGGCTATAATAAGAGAAAAAAACGGGAGTTAATTTTTCAAAGTCATATTTTCACCATGTTATTCATACGTTTATAAATGTTAAAGTTCCCAAATAAATATTTAGTTAGCAAGCTAAATATTTAATTTAGAGTTAAATATTTATTTTACTATTTACTAAATATTTAGGTCAGACCTAAATATTTAGTTTGTAAAATAAATATTTAATTTACTAATTAAATGTTTAATTTGGAGCTAAATATTTAGTTTATATACTAAATATTTAGCTCCAAATTAAATATTTGTTTTCCAAAATAAATATTTAGATTCCAGCTAAATATTTATTTTGGGGCTAAACCTAAATATTGATTTTGCAAACTAAATGGTTTAGCTCCAAAATAAATATTTAGCTGGGATCGAAATATTTATTTTGGAAAATAAATATTTAATTTGGAGCCAAATATTTAGTTTGTAAACTAAATATTTAGTTAGTAAATTAACTATTTTACAAACTTAATATTTAGGTCTGACCTAAATATTTAGTTTGTAAAATAAATATTTAACTCTAAATTAAATATTTAGCTTGCTAACTAAATATTTACTTGGGAACTTTAACATTTATTAATGTATGAATAATATGGTGAAACTATAACTTTGTGAAATGAACTCCCATTTCTTCTCTCTCTTGATAGACTAAATAACCCAAAATACTGCTGTTATGTTATGACTCTTTGACTTTAAAAATGGCACCCCATATTAATTGCCTGCAAAGTTGTAAAAAAACCCAACATTTTATATTTGGATAGGATGGAACTTTCTTTTGTCACCATAAATCATCATCATATACCATTTATCTCATCTGATATTGCAAGATTTTCTTGATCTTATAGCACAGTCTGTTAATGTTTAATTATCTCCTTCTTCCGTGCAAGGATATATACTCAGGCCACTTATCAGCAAGTACAATGAAAAGATAAGACGCGTCTTGGAGAGAAGGTCAAACCTTGTTTGTCCATAACAGGTTACAGTTTGTCAGATCAACAGATGACCTCAGTCAATCCTTCATCCAAACCTTGCTCCATGAACCAGAGTAAACCTGGAAGAGACTCAAAACTAGACATTGTTTTACAAGATAGAAAAAACAAATCTTATTCAGAGATCTTTTTAAGATAAGTAGTTCTGATTATGTGTGTTACAGCGTTTTAGAAAATGCAGCAGGTAGTGAAGCTCCCTTGGGCAAAGCTGCAGGAATCATTTGAGCTGTTATTGCTGGAGGCGGCTGTATCATTTATTAACAAGTCATGGATTTTTTTTTCTTTTCCATTCAGCACAAAATAGAAGAAACTCCCATTTAAACTCTGCTGATGTCTTTCATTTTTACATTGTGAAACTGCTGAAGCAGCTTGTTATTTTTTTCACTGTTCCTCAGTTTTTATTGAAATTACATTTGAGCATTTACAGGTTTGTTTTCAGGTAATGTTTTCTCAGAACTTTCTGTCGTTTTTCTCCCTGCCTTCCCATCAGGCTCACCACCCTCTTCATCCCCGAGGAGCGCTGGGGGCTTCTTCCAGAGAAAGGAGGAAGATCAACCGGACAACGATGTTCACAAACACAAGCCGCTGGCGCGTTCAAAGACAGGTACATCAGTTGTTTTTAGCTTTTGGTGAATGTGGTTGATTTCTGCAGATCTTCTCAAATATTTTAAATCATTTCCCACAAATATCAACATCCTATAGAATTTACACTCACCGGCCACTTTATTAGATACACCTTGCTAGTACCGGGTTGGACCCCCTTTTGCCTTCAGAACTGCCTTAATCCTTCGTGGCATAGATTCAACAAGCTACACCTTCCTCAGAGACTTTGGTCCATATTGACATGATAGCATCACGCAGTTGTTGCAGATTTGTCGGCTGCACATCCATGATGAGAATCTCCCGTTCCACCACATCCCAAAGGTGCTCTATTGGATTGAGATCTGGTGACTGTGGAGGCCATTTGAGTACAGTGAACTCATTGTTGTGTTCAAGAAACCAGACTGAGATGACTCCAGCTTTATGACATGGAGCATTATCCTGCTGGAAGTAGCATCAGAAGATGGGTACACTGTGGTCATAAAGGGATGGACGTGGTCAGCAACAATACTCAGGTAGGCTGTGGCGTTGCAACGATGATCATTTAGTACTAAGGGGCCCAAAGTGTGCCAAGAAAATGTCCCCCACACCAGTACACCACCACCACCAGCCTGAACCGTTGATACAAGGCAGGATGGATCCATGCTTTCATGTTGTTGACACCAAATTCTGACCCTACCATCTGAATGTCACAGCAGAAATGGGGACTCATCAGACCAGGCAACATTTTTCCAATCTTCTATTGTCCAGTGTTGGTGAGCCTGTGTGAATTGTAGCCTCAGTTTCCTGTTCTTAGCTGACAGGAGTGGCACCCGGTGTGGTCTTCTGCTGCTGTAGCCCATCTGCCTCAAGGTTCCACGTGTTGTGCGTTCAGAGATGCTCTTCTGCATACCTTGGTTGTAACGAGTGGTTATTTGAGTTACTGTTGCCTTTCTACCAGCTCCAACCAGTCTGGCCATTCTCCTCTGACCTCTGGCATCAACAAGGCATTTTCACCCACCGAAGTGCCGCTCACTGGATGTTTTCCCTTTTTGGGACCGTTCTCTGTAAACCCTAGAGATGGTTGTGCGTGACAATCCCAGAAGATCAGCAGTTTCTGAAATACTCAGACCAGCCCGTCTGGCACCAACAACCATGCCACGTTCAAAGTCACTTAAATCACCTTTCTTCCCTGTTCTGAAGCTCGGTTTGAACTGCAGCGGATTGTCTTGACCATGGCAACATGCCTAAATGCATTGAGTTGCCACCATGTGTTTGGCTGATTAGTCATTTGTGTTAACGAGCAGTTGGACAGGTGTACCCAATAAAGTGGCCAACGAGTGTATATCCATACTGGTTTTGCAAAGGTTTTATGGTTTTTTTTTTAATTTTAAAACTTAACCATATAAACAAAATGGTGATTTATTTAATAAAATCTTTTTAAGGCAGTGTTGGGAAACTTTGTTAAATATCTGAAATAATTCCAAGTTCAGTGCCATAGCATTAGCCAGCGAGCCGTTGCACCGCCAAATGGACGGCCAGATTTAAAAAATGACGGCCTAAATAACGAGAGACAGCTTTTCAGTTTGATGGCAACCCGTTCCCGTTTTCTGTATCTAATCTAGAATTTGCAATTTGTGGAAGTAAAATAAAAATCTGATTCGATTTAGATGGACTGAGGGGAACAATGGCTCTTTGTAAAGGTCGTAGAAACCTGGGATGGGTGTAGCATTTAGTTTAGATTAGTTCACATTAGGAGAATAAAACAATAAAATACATGAATCTTAGGAATTTACATCAATCTGTAAAAACATGGAAACATTGTTTTATTATCATAATCTCTTGAGATGTGGACCTTGGAATATTCTAGTTTTAGTCCTTTAGTTTTTTTCTTACGTTGATTTATTTGATTTTTAAAATTTTATATTTTACATATTTTTCAAAAATAAACATTTTTATTTGTATGTCTTTGTTACAATAATTTTTTTCCAAAATTAGTTTATTTTTTGTTTTCGAGGTCATTCTAATCTCTAGATGAATAAAATGCAGTATAAACTAAAGCTTGGGTCTGACAAGGCTGCACACAGACAGCTGCTCCACAGAAGGCTTCTCCTCAATGTGTCCTTGTTTCTCCGTTTTTGGCTCCAGAGGACACATTCCATTCACTTGTTAACAGGATTGAAAAGTGTAGAATGACAGTGTGCAGCAGAAGCAGTGTATGGGGTGAGGAGTGGTACTCGGTGTCCTTTTGTTTATTTAATTTTTTTGGCTTAAAATAGTTTTTTTTCCCACAAAGTTTTTTCCCTGCATTTTATTTATTAAGCTTTCAAGAGCCAGAAAAAGACAGAATATTGAAGGCAGGTGACGTGCAGTGTCAAATTTCAGCCAAACAGGAACTGGTTGGAATTTTCCCTATCGACCTAATGCAAATGACCAACGAACACTATGTGAGTAACCGTGTCACGTGAAGCTGGACTAGAATTAATGTAATTGAATCCACACAAGCTGTTGAACATTATAAAATTATAATTGTTTTAGGACACTTTGTATCTGGGCCCCTCTCAAACTAGCCATAACCTGATACCTCTGGTCATTTCTGTTCCTCCAAACTGAAGCCGAACAAAACATTATCTACAGCAGGGATCATGGCTGTTTCAAAGAAACTCTGTTAAAACGTACAGAGAACAAAAACTACCTGAAATTTACACGAGGAACTTGCATGTTGTCTCATTTGTTCCTCATGGAATTGCATGTAAATTCAGAGCTGTGTCTGAACAAGGATGCAACATAAGGGCTCTTTGTACCAGTCCTATGTCTGGATACAAGCAGAGGGTTGTGTTAGGGGCATCTGAGGGTAGACCTAAGTCAAATCACATCTACATCTTATGTAGATGTAACTTGGAGGAGATTAGTGCCTGCAGGTGCTAGGTGAGAGTGTGGCAAGACAGCATAGGATTATGGTCTGTAGCAGGGCACGAATTACCTAGAGGCTTCCGGGGGAGCCACAGGGGGTGGGGCAGGGGTGGGTGGGTGTTGGATGATGCTGACGAACTTCGAGATTGTGGATGTGAGAGGGGGGTGTTGCTGACAGACTTTCGGGCTCCCCCTGGGTGTGTAAGTTGAGGGCTTCTAGGGGAGCCCATGACCCTTTCAGGGGAGCCGGGCTCCCCTTAGCTCCCCCGTAATTCAAACCCTGCTCTGTAGGATGACACAGATGGTGAGGAAGATGAAGAGAACAAAGGTGAAGCAGAGGAGCAGGTGTTGAAAACTGTTGAGACAGGCTCTTGGTGACCAAATTGGGGCCAGACAGATATGGTCCAGTGGAGGGACATTGATTATACATAGGAAGAGGGATGCTGAGGTGTGAGCCACCAGGCAGGAGGCTGAGAGGAAGACCAAAAAGGAGATGTATGGATGTGGTGAAGGATGAGATGAAGTTAGTTGGTGTGAGGGTAAAGGATGATGCAGAAGATAAATGGAGACAGATGATTGATTATAGAGACACCTGAAAGGTCAAAAGGAAAGAAGAAAGATGCTGTATTTAAACTATCTGTTCAAACAAACATCTTATGCTGGGAAAGGATGGAGTTGTTGACATTTTTAAAATTATTTCACTACTAAAGTATTCACTATCATAATGCCATGCCTCTAACCCTGGGATAGGCAATCCTGGTCCTCAAGTGCCACCATCCAGCATGTTTTCATTGCAACACTCCTGATTCAATGGAATGACCTGTTAGGTCACCAAGCTCTGCAGAAGCCTGTTAATCACCTGCTGATTAAAATCAGGTGTGTTGGAACTGGGAAACAGCTAAAACATGCTAGATAGCAGCACTCGAGGACCAGAATTGCCTACCCCCTTTACCCTAAAAAGAGATGACCAACAGCATATTCCCAAAGCTCCTTTTGTCTGACTAATGATTAATGTCCTTTTTTCATGTTCTTCCTTGTCAGATCCCAATATGTCTAGGCTGGGTGACTCCTTCATGAAAAAAGGAGCTTCTATTCGTCGAAGCCTGAGGTTTGGCTATAAAAGAGATGGTGAAAAGAATGGCAAACAGGAGTCTCCTGTAGCTGAGGACCTGTTGGAGAAGGAGGAGAAGGAGGAGATAATTGATGAGGTTGAAGAACTGTACACACTACCAGAAATACCTCAGACACCACTCTCAGGTAAGGCACTTTTTTTTGCCCCACTTGAGAGTGGGGCAAAAAAGTATTCAGTCAACTTCTTATTGTGCAAGTTCTCCCACTTAAAAAGATGAGAGAGGTCTGCAATTTTCATCATAGGTATACCTCAACTAGAGAAAAATCCAGAAAATCACTTTGTCTGATTTTTAAATAATTTATTAGCAAATTATGGTGGAAAATAAGTTTTTGGTCTTCTACAAACAAACAGCAGACCTGTGACTTCTTCTGTAAGCGGCTCCTCTGTCCTCCACTCGTTACCTGTATTAATGGTATAAAAGACACCTGTCCACAACCTCAGTCACACTCCAAACTCCACTATGGCCAAGACCAAAGAGCTGTCAAAAGGACACCAGAAACAAAATCGTAGACCTGCACCAGGCTGGGAAGACTGAATCTGCAACAGGTAAGCAGCTTGGTGTGATAAACTCAGCTGTGGGAGCAATTATTAGAAAGTGGAAGACATACAAGACCACTGATAATCTCCCTCCATCAGGGGCTCCATGCAAGATCTCACCCCGTGGGGTCAGAATGATCACAAGAACGGTGAACAAAAATCCCAGAACAACACGGGGGACCTGGTGAATGACCTGCAGAAAGCTGGGACCACAGGGCTACCATCAGTAACACACTACACCACCAGGGACTCAAGTCCTGCAGAGCCAGACGTGTCCCCCTGCTTAAGCCAGTACATGTGCAGGTCTGAAGTTTGCTGGAGAGCATTTGGATGATCCAGAAGAGGACTGGGAGAATGTCACATGGTCAGATGAAACCAAAATAGAACTTTTTGTGTTAAAACTCTACCCGTCGTGTTTGTAGGAGAAAGAATGCTGAGTTGCATCCAAAGAACACCATACCTACTGTAAAGCATGGGGGTGGAAACATCATGCTTTGGGCTGTTTTTCTGCAAAGAGACCAGGATACCTGATCCGTGTAAAGGAAAGAATGAATGGGGCCATGTATCGTCAGATTTTGAGTGAAAACCTCCTTCCATCAGCAAGGGCACTGAAGATGAAACGTGGCTGGGTGTTTCAGCATGACAATGATCCTAAACACACCACCCGGGTAACGAAGGTGTGGCTTCATAAGAAGCATTTCACGGTCCTGGGGCCTCATTTATCAACCGTACTTACGTGCAGATCTGTGCGTATTTCGTGCGTGGGAACGATTTTACGCATTGTGTGGTATTTACCAATTTGTACTTGTGCGTGAAAACGTTCCTAAATATAAGTACAGCTCTGACCGTGCGTAGGAACAGCATCTAGTGGCAGAACAAGGGAACCGCAATTCTGACGGTCTCAGTGGTCCACGCGTGTTCCTCATCCACTAATTATTTTACCCAATAAATAATTATTTTGGTGGATTATTGTTATTGGAGCTAAAACACCCGTGACCCACGGGAATCTGACATTGTAGAACGGCTGATTTCGTGTTATTTTGTAATCACAATGTTTACTCTTCCCATGTTTATGATGTTTTAAATCATTTTGAATTTATTTATCTATTATGTTTTAATTTAATTTAATTATTTTGACCTTGGGAAGCGCCCCGTGGTTTTTCTTGAGATTCGCTACATAAAAGATCGTTTCTTCTTATTATTATTGGAGGATTTAGCAGAGCAGAGTGCACTCCGGAGGGAACGGCTCTTCCGTGAGCGCAGCGCACTGATCCGATTCCAGTCCAGATTGTATTTTACAAATAAAAACCTTCAGAACCTCCTCTGCCCCCTGAGTGTGTCCGGTGCTTCGATCTCGCTGTCAATAAAGTTTTTCTTTTTTGTCCGGGAAGAACCCAGGGAATCCCCTCCCGATCTGAGGACGTAGTGTGACCAAATATGGTTAATTGAGGGCGTTTCTGTATGTAAATGACGTTAAACTGGCACGAGCTCCTGCAAGCGCACAGGTGGGATTTATCATCAGACGATTGCGGAGGAACGTGTGTACGAGAGGCCACCGCATGTTTCATAAATCAGGACATTGACTGTTCGTACACACATTCTAAATTTCATCCGTAGGAGGGAATATAGGAACGTTTCTACGAACGTTTGATAAATGAGGCCCCTGGAGTGGCCTAGCCAGTCTCCAGATCTCAACCCCATAGAAAATCTCTGGAGGGAGTTGAAAGTCCAGCAACAGCCCCAAAACATCACTGCTCTAGAGGAGATCTGCATGGAGGAATGGGCCAAAATACCTGCAACAGTGTGTGAAAACCTTGTGAAGACTTAGAGAAAACATTTTACCTCTGTCATTGCCAACAAAGGGTATATAACAAAGTATTGAGATGGGATTTCGTTACTGACCAAATACTTATTTTTCACTATAATTTGCTGATAAATTCTTTAAAAACCAGACAAATTGATTTTCTGGATTTTTTTTCTCATTTTGTCTCTCATAGTTGAGGTTTACCTATACGAAAATTACAGGCCTCTCATCTTTTTAAGAGAGAGAACTTGCACAATATGTTTTTGCCCCACTGTATATAGATTCAACTCATTCCCCGTTATCTCTGTTTTTCCAACAGCAGCAGCCAGTGATAGGAATCTTGTTTCTGCTGTAAATATACAACATTACAGATACAGCATATGTTGACAGAAAGTATATGATGGATGAATATTTAGTTAAATTAATACAAAAACCACTCATTTGATATTTTCTATGATTAGATGTAGAATTATGCTATGAAGTTAGTTTTAATTAAAAAAAACTTACCCTTTAGTAGCTTCCTGAATTAAATTCTTTACTTCATAGAGAATTCATGTGCTGATGGCTAATTCAATCCAGTAATGAATCTCTAGTATTTCAAAGCATCTAATAAACTTTAACACATGTCTATTTAGCATTAAATGGTCATTCACAACTCACCAGTAGCAGAAAGATGTAGCACTTCTTCTGCATCCAGATGTCAACTCACGTCAAGCAAGAATGTTTATCTTTCTGCCCAAAAAACAATGTTAACACAAAGTTATAGCTAAAACTAATAAATAACCACCACCCCGGTCTGCTTATCCAGTGGAACCAACCCCAATGTCCACACAATATTGCAAAGCCGTGTCAACCAACACAGCCCCACAACGTCCAGAGCCTTAAGGATCTCCTGTCAGATCTCATCCACCCCTGGGGCACTGCCACTGAGGAGCTTTTTCAGTGACTTCAGCACCAAAGATTGAAGAACCTGACACAAAGTCCCCAGACACCGCTTCCTCACTGGAAGACTCCGCCCACCGATCCACACCGTCCCCACTACAGACTAGGAAAATATTGCTGGTACCCTTTGGTCAGTAAAAGAAAAACCCACAATGGTCACAGAAATAACTTGAATCTTACAAAAGTAACAATAAATAAAAATTCTATGAAATTTAACCAATGAAAGTCAGACATTGCTTTTCAACCATGCTTCAATGGAATTATTTTAAAAAGGCCTGGACAAAAATCATGGTACCTCTAAATCAGGGGTGCCCAATCCTGGTCCTGGAGGGCCGGTATCCAGCACATTTTAGTGTTTTTTCCGCAACAACATGCTTGATTCAGTGGTTGTATCACCTGTGCAGAAACTCATCAGGCTCTGCAGAAGCCTGTTAATCACCTGCTGATTGAAATCAGGTATATTGAAACAGAGTTAAAACAAAAACATGCTGGATACTGGCCCTCCAGGACCAGGATTGGGCACCCCTGCTCTAAATTAATATTTTGTTGCACAAACTTTTTGAAGCAATCACTGCAATCAATGGATTCCTGTAACTGTCAGTGAGACTTCTGCACCTCTCAGCAGATATTTTGGCCCACTCCTCATGAGCAAACTGCTCCAGTTGTCTCAGGTTTGAAGGGCTCCTTGTTTCAGCTCCTTCCAAAGAATCTCAATAGTATT
Organism: Aphyosemion australe; assembly: GCA_006937985.1. NCBI lineage: Eukaryota > Metazoa > Chordata > Actinopteri > Cyprinodontiformes > Nothobranchiidae > Aphyosemion > Aphyosemion australe. Next base: position 660,308 of record SSNS01000162.1, on the reverse strand, counting down.
GAGGTCAGGGCTCATAGAAGGACACTTTAGAATAGTCCAGTGTTTTCCTCTTAGCCATTCTTGGGTGTTTGTAGCTGTGTTTTGGGTCATCGTCCTGTTGCTAGACCCATGACCTGCAGCTGAGACCAAGCTTTCTGACACTGGCCAGCACATTTCTCTCTAGAATCCCTTGATAGTCTTGAGATTTCATTGAACCATGCACAGATTCAAGACTCCCTGTGCCAGATGCAGTAAAGCAGCCCCAGAACATAACAGAGCCTCCTCCATGTTTCACAGTAGGGACAGTGTTCTTTTCTTGATATGCTTCATTTTTCCATCTGTGAACATAGAGCTGATGTGCCTGGGCAAATAGTTCCATGTTTGTCTCATCTGTCCAGAGGACCTTCTCCCAGAAGCTTCGTGGCTTGTCAACATGTAGTTTGACAGATTCCAGTCTGGCTTTTTTATGATTTGTTTTCAACAATGGTGTCCTCCTTGTAGTCCACTTTGGCTCAAACAACGACAGATGGTGCGATCTGACACTGATGTTCGTGAGCTTGAAGTTCACCTGGGATCTCTTTAGAAGTTTTTCTGGGCTCTTTTGTTACCGTTCAGATTATCCGTCTCTTTGATTTGTCAATTTTCCTCCTTCAGCCACGTCCAGGGAGGCTACAGTCCCATGGATCTTACATTTCTGAATAATATGTGTCTGAATAATGCTGCTTGGAAATGACCAAATTCAAAGATCTTTAGAGACACAAAATATTTTGCAGAAAATAATCAATAAAACTAAAATATAAAAAAAATGAAATCTGCTTCAGCTGGCTAAATAAATTACTGCCGACACCGGGAGTCGAACCGGCGTCAGGACATGGCAAAACAAGATGAAAGGCAGATGCAGTTGACTTGCCTAAGATGCTGTTGTAGGTGTGTTTTGTCAGGGTGACATGGGCGGAGCTTCACTGAAATTAACCATTTCATGGGTACAAATTCAGGCTGACGAAAATAACTTGTATTTAAGATAAAATGACATCTCAATAGTGCCAATGGTAATATTTCATCATTTACTGTGCCTAGCTTTGCTTTCAAAGGTTTAAAGCATGATCTGACTCTAACATCACACATTTATTTACATGGAATTCTATTATTTTTCACAAATGCATTAATCTCTAATTATTCGTTTTGTCACAGTGATGCAGATAAGCAAGCTGATAGAGGTGGAGGTACTGGAGGAGGCTCATGTGAACTTGCTCTCCTTGCGTTTGGAGTTTCAGAAGGAGAGGGAGCAATGTGCTGGTGACTGTTCTGTGGAACTTTCAAAGAAGGAAAAAGACTTGAACCTGCTCTACAGAGACCTTAGAAACAAGATCAGCACAATCGTCCGCGACTCTAACTCACTTCCCGCAAGAAACAAGGCGCTGCTGGTGCCAGTAGCTCGCATCATCCAGGAGGAGGAGAAGAGGGCTGCAGAACCAGGAGGACTACCAGACAGCTGGATGGAAGCCTGGAGGGAGTCGGTGTATGAAGGCGTGCAGGTGAAGGTGAATAACGTTCACCTGGAGGGAAGAGAACAGAACTCCTCCTGGTTGGCTGTTCATCTTGGTCTGCTGAGTAAAACCATTGTGGAAGATCTAGAGAATGTGAAGAGAGATCTGAAATGGTCCTACCCTCCCAGCTTTAAGGTTTTCAGCACCTATGTGAAGAAATACCACAAAGTGGTCAGGCAGCACCTAAAGAAGCTGGAGCAAGAGGTGACGGAGCTCAAGGATCTGTATGCTCTGCTGGACTGGATCCTCAATAAATACGAGAGGTCAGTTTTATTTTTCTCTTTACCCACTCAGACAAATGCTTGTCCATGGTAGACCACACACGCACGCACACACGCACAAACACGCACGCACACGCACGCGCACGCGCACGCACACACACACGCACACACACACACACACACACACACACACACACGTACACACGTACACACGCACGCACGCATGCATGCACGCACGCACACACACACACACACCTTTAAGGCTGATTTAGGTTGACTTACCTAAATTGCTGAAGGTTGTGAGAATAACACTAATATTAATTATCACAAATTGTAATTAACCACAAAGTTCCAGCCTGGCAAACCATCCTATATATGTAAATACGCTGCCAGGCCCCAAAAAAGTCACCACCATGGATTTAACTAAGCAAATAGGTAGGAGCCTCCTATTGGATAATTACTGCATGGGTGATTATCTTTCAGCTGGGAACAAGTTATTTAACCCCAACTGGTGCAATGAGCTGCTTCTCATTTCTTAAACAAGTGAAAGTAAAAGCATTTCCACACGCACAATGCGAAGGGAACTCAAGGAATTGGGACTGAACAGCTGTGTAGCCGTAAGAAAACCTCTAATCAGTGAGGCAAATGGGAAAATAAAGGCTTCAGTTTGCTAGGGAGCATAAATATTGGACTCTGGAGCAATGGAAGAAGGTTATGTGGTCTGATGAGTCCAGATGGACCCTGTTCCAGAGTGATGGGTGCATCAGGGTAAGAAGAGAGGCAGATGAAGTGATGCACCCATCATGCCTAGTGCCTACTGTACAAGCCTGTGGGGGCGGGGCTATGATCTGCTATGCTGCAGGTTGTCAGGTCTAGGTTCAGCAACAGGATGTGCTCCAAGAATGAGGTCAGCTGACTACCTGAATATCCTGAATGACCAGGTTATTCCATCTTCCCTGATGGCACAGGCATATCCCAAGATGACAATGCCAGGATTCATCAGGCTCAAATAGTGAAAGAGTGGCTCAGGGAGCATGAGACATCATTTCCACACATGGATTGGCCACCAGAGTCCAGACCTGAACCCCATTGAGAATCTTTGGGATGTGCTGGAGAAGGCTTTGTGCAGCGGTCAGACTCTACCATCATCAATGCAAGATCTTGGTGACACATTAATGCAACACTGGATGGAAATAAATATGTTGACATTGCAGAAGCGTATCGAAACAATGACACAGTGAATGTGTGCCGTAATCAAAGATAAAGGTGGTCCAACAAAATATTAGAGTGTGACCTTTTTGTTTGGTGGTGACTTTTTGTATGGCCGGGCCATGTTATGTTTAGCAGTTGGTAGAAAGCAGGGAGCATTTACTTTACCTTCTGGGTGGTCTAGTGGTACGAGTGTTTGCCCTGAGACTGGGAGATCGTTGGTTAAAATCCACGGTCAGGTCACACCAAAGACTTGACCCTCAGCATTAAGGGGTTGGATTGGGGGGTTAAACCACCAAATGGTTCCTGAGCACAGCTGTGTCTGCAGCTCACAGCTCCTTTAGGGCATGGATCAAATACGGAGAACAAATGTCACACACCAGTGTGACAACTAGTGGGACTTTAACTTCACACAGCATTCGTCTTACATTCCTTACTTCTTCTTCAGCACTCTACATCGCTGTATAAAGTCTCCTTTATAAAACAATGCTGCCAATGTGCCGCAAAGCTGAGCCGGCATCAGGGAGTCTTTGGTCATTCATAAGTGGTCAGACTGTGGCAGTAATGTGGTGCGATCATGTGCTTGTCACAAAAGATTAAGCGATGACGGTTTAAAGGGGTGTTGGGGCGGTCTCTGCACTGTCACGGACTTCCTTTTGTCTTGGACGTAACTTGCTTTTTATTGTGATTGAAGCCACGCTCCTGAAGTTTTATTCACAAGAAACTCCTAAAGGTGTCTGTCCTCCACAGTCCCTGTGAACTGTCAGAAGATCTGAGCTCCAGCTCTAATGGAGAGAAGCTCCTGGAGCTCCGCATCGCTCCAGTTTATCATCTCAGCTAATTCTGTTAACAAAAGTGAAACTTATGCCTGTGTTGACTTTCATTTTCAATATAGGTGCCGGCCGGGGCTCGACATTAACTCCCCACGTGATCATGACACCACCCTCTGTTGCTCTAAGGCATAATGTGCATTCACAAGTTTGGCATTGCGGCAATATTACTACCAAGCTTGGCGGAACGAAAGCCACAAAATTCCCGCATCTCCATGTCGCCATGGTGCTTTCATAAGACACACCATGGTGGCAGTATTACGCTGATTTGTTGGCATGGTGTGTATTATGAAAGTGGCTTAGGTCTACACTGCCATTAGTGTTCAGATCACAACAGGCCACGATCCATAGTCTGAGCTCAGGTGTTGGGCACACACAATTGTAAAGTGCTAGGACCAGTCAGACCAACAAACAATGTGACGTATTCATCGCCACGGAAGTCAAATATCAGTCAATGGGGCAGTCCGCCACACACGAAGAAGAAGAAGACAAAGAAGAAGAATCATTTTTTTAAATAAATGACTTAAAGGTGAAACAGTCGATGTTTCTGAATTTCAGGGAAGAACCGCCCTCATTGCACAACACTTTACCAGCGCCTGTTTACAAGCAGCTGCCGGCTGTAATGTGTAATTGTGAGGCCGTAAAAATAGCATGCCGACCGTTAGCTTACCTCTCGAGCAGAAATCTGCCGACAGCGCCGTCTGTGGGGAGCCAAACTGGACCGCGTTTGCCTCTTCCTGGTTTCCATGAGAGCGCGGGGGTGCACGGAGTGCGTATGCGCAGGAAGTGAAAACTAACCCAGGATTGGCTTCACCAGAAATTGACAGTTGTGCGGACCAATGGTTTAGATGATCCACCCAGAAGAAAAAGATCGAATGCATCACTTTTAAGTACCTCTATCTGCTCATGTTTCAAAGACAAGACCAAGTCTAAATTGTTCAAAGTAAATGCCAAAGCTGGTTGAAAGAAGCACTATTACTGAACCGACGCCATCTTTGTAGTTTTTCTCCACTGCAGCTGTGGTGCTAAGCCTACCCAATGTATCTCTACAAACATAGAATGCTATGATTGGCTAGACCTAGAATTGTTTGGGACGATGGTAAACCAGCTGAGGCTAAAATGGAGCGTGTCTGGACTGACCTGCAAAGCAAAATCTTTTTCTACTTCAAAGGTTTGTCTAGATTTCTAGGCTAGCCCAAAACACACATTTCTACTACATTTATGAAGAAGGCATCAGGTCACCAAAAAAGGTCCAACAGCACCAGGACCTTCTAAAATTGATCCAACTGTGGGATCTATAGGCCCCATGGCAGCTGGCTGGTCTGAGTGTATCTGCACCACAGTGATGAGAAAACATTTTGAGGATGTTCTGGTTTCAAGAAGGGCAGCAAAGGAGCCACTTGTGTCCTAAATAACCAACAAGGACAGACTGATGCTCTGCTAAAGGTACAGTGATTGTACTGCTGAGATCTGGAGGAAAGTCATTTTCTCTGATGAATCCTCTTTCTCGTTTGGGGAATATAAATTGAGGATAGTTTGGATTTTTTTATGCTTTGTGTTAAATATCTCAAGCTTCTGAAACAACCCTGAACCTAATTTAAGTATTTTAGTGTGAAGCAATTTATTTAAAGTTATTTAGTGCTTGCTGGAGAGCTATGAAATAATATGAATCATGTTTGGTTTCTCTTTTGCAGTGAGAAGATCATGAAAAGTCTCTCCTTGCAGCCAGAGATGACAGAAGAACACACAGTTTTGCAGCTGGAGGAAGACTTCCTCCAACGTCTGAAAGAAAAGTTCTGCTGCAAAGTGAAGGTGAGAAATAAAAAATCTAGACCAACTGATTTAGTAGCTAAACACACTGCCTGGCCAAAAAAAAAAAAGGTCAGGACCACCTTTAGCTTTGATTACGGCATGCATTCGCTGTGGCATTGTTTCGATAAGCTTCTGCAACGTCACCAGATTTATTTCCATCAGTGTTGCATTAATTTTTCATGCATTGATGTGTTAACATGCTTGTGTTTGTTGCTACAGGAAGAGATGAGAGAAACTCTTGAAAGAATCATCAAACTTGAAGTTGATGATTTTTGGAAAGACGGCAAAATGCCAGAAAAAGATGATAATTTCCTTAACGCTGCATTTCACATGGACATCTGGACGGTAAGACACTGATGCATGCACTGACATAAAAATTCTCATACCTCCATCCTTTGCCTTGCAGTGCACAAATGTGTCCATATGGTGGCAGCAGATAGCTTACAGCTCTCTTTCTGTTAACAGAATATGAAAGGAATTATTGTGAACTGTAGGAAACTGGAGCCCTCCCTGGAGAAGAAAGTGACCTCTTCCTGCATCAGCGAGTTAAAAAACTTTCCTAAGCGGTATGGCAACACAATGGCATATTTAATACTAGGAATTACAAGTGCAGGTTGTACATCATGTTGTGTACAAAGAAATATCTCCCAATACATTTTAAACAGGATTAATATTTTATTAACAAAGAAAGGTTGAGACTAAATGCATTTTCTCCACATTTTTATAAAAAATATTCTCATTTTAGCAACATTTTATGTATTTTTTGCACTTGCAGATGTTGCTCAGTGGTTCAGAGTAAAATATTCTTAGGTGCTTTGACATTATTACTCCAAAGTATGACATGGTTAGATAAATTGTCACACATGAGACCGCAAATGTCAAACAGGCCACATTTACACAATAGCGATCCTTTAACCTTTGAAGGATCTTATAAGAAGTTCTCCAAACTGCCAGTTTCCTTCTGACAGGTTGTTATTGACTGAGTGAATAGCCTGTATGTATGTAGCTCCTTCTAGAGTCACAACAGTCATCTACTTGTGCATGCACGCGTTCACATGTGGTGGTGATGAACCACAGCAGCCCTACTGAGGGGGCTGCCCTACACAAACCACCTTCTGCTGAGCAGATGTGTCCCCTTCTTGTAAAATAATCTGACTTTTAAGTGATCACATGTATATTTTAGCTTTTTCTGTGTTTTTCAAAAAAAATTTGCAAAAGAGAAAAGTAAATAAATGTATGGATGAGAGTAGATTAGCAGGATTAAGGTAATACAAAAGTAAAGTGAACAAAAGGTCACAAGGGGGAACCAGAACATTTGAAAATTTTGAGATTTTTGGGGTGATTTCATTTTTGTTGAGGTTGAAAGTGTGTATTAGCTAAACAAACTGACACTGACTATCCTAGACTTGTGTCTGAACTAGGGGTGGGACTCGATTAAAAATTAATCTAATTAATTAGAGGCTTTGTAATTAATTAATCTTGATTAATCGCATTTTAATCGTTCAAGAAAATTTGCCCCGAAAGCAATTTTAAAAAAAAAAAAATAATGAGACAGAGAATCAAACAATGGTCATTGACATTATTATTGTAAACACAAGCTCTTTTCATTTCTAAAAAAAATGCTTTTAAGGGAGAACATTTTTTTTATATCACTGGCAAAAATAGGACAGACCTAAAAGTACAATACTATTTTAAGAACAAAAAGTAGAGCCCTCTGCACGTCATCCACTCACATAGGTGCTGCTCAGTCGGTGGACATGAAAAGTCAAAAGCAGGAATACTGGAGCACACTGGTGAGCAAATAAATTTTCAAATCTAAGTGTGTCTGATGAAGACACACTTAGTGTTGAAACGTTAGTTGCTTCCTATTTTACTTGCAACGAATTTTTAAAAAAAATAATTTTTTTTGCTCACCAGTGTGCTCCAGTATTCCTGCTTTTGACTATTTTAAGAACATTTTGATAATGGTATTGTCTTTAAAATAATAATAATAATAATAATAATAATAATAATAATAATAATAATAATAATGGGTTGATAGAATGTGTGTGCAATTTGATTTGATTTAGCATCATTAGAGACAGAAATGAAGGCAAAAACACATGAAGAGTTATTTCTGATCACTCATTTGATTGTAGTTCTAGTTTTGTTTGGAGCACATAAGAAAGGTTTACATGGTTTTGTAGCCAAGGTTCTGATCTTTCTTTAGAGGTGCAGCGTGACTATATTGATATTTAGGGCATGTGTGTTTTGCTTCTTTGAGAAACTGTATTAACTCTGACCAAGACGGTAATGTTGAAACGTTAGTTCATTTATTTGCACCGATTAAATATTTTTACTTGGACCTGAGTGCTCCAGCCTACTTCCTTCACTTCACAGTTGTTCCTAGCTGTTGAGCACAGGTATTCAATTGGATGAAGCGTAGTGTGCCTATTTACTTTGTAGTCTGACCTGTACTTTATTTTAGGCCTCAGCTACACTTTAGGGTGTAGTAATAATTCAGTATAATCGTCACTAAGCAAACCCACCTTAAAGATGCTTCTGTCTAAAGCAAATGCTGGACTATTACGTAAGCCAGAAATACCAACATGAGTCAACACAATCGTGCAGAGCACATGTTGAGGAACAGAGTGTAAATATCACCATATAAAGAGGCAAAATAATGATTTTTATGCATTTCCCTGATGCTTAATGACTTTCAAGTTTCTGTGACTGAGGTGTCTTCTCTTGTGTCGTCTGCAGATTTGAAACCGAGTTCAAACGTCACTGCAGCGCTTTGCAACCACAGCCTCTATGGACCCAGTATCAAATTACCTACATCAACAGCTTTGCTGCTTTACTGTAAGTCATGTGACTTCCCAGGGATGCTTGCAATTCCTTGGGGGCTTTTTGCACAGCCAGAACCACACACAGGCAGCCTAACCCCATGTGTATTATTTAAGTCACAGTAATAAACCTAAAAAACATTTATTTAATATTTTGCATTAAGCAAATATTGAGATAAAACGTGTATTAGGTTTGCATCAGAGCCATAGCCACGTAGAGACCAAGGAGGATCAAGACCACCCCTACAACCTTGTGATTTTTCTTCACTTCTAAAAATCTTTTATATGAATTAATCATAATTTAAGCATAAATCCTTAGTTAGAATGTGTTATTCCACCACAGAAATCATATGGGGTGCCATTTGTAAATTCAAAGAGCCATACCGTAACAGCAATATTTTGGGTTATTTAGCCTATCATGAGAGAAAAAAAATGGGAGTTAATTTTTCAAAGTCATATTTTCACCATGTTATTCATACATTTATAAATGTTAAAGTTCCCAACTAAATATTTAGTTAGCAAGCTAAATATTTAATTTAGAGTTAAATATTTATTTTACTATTTACTAAATATTTAGGTCTGACCTAAATATTTAGTTTGTAAAATAAATATTTAATTTACTAACTAAATATTTAATTTGGAGCTAAATGTTTAGTTTACATACTAAATATTTAGCTCCAAATTAAATATTAATTTTCCAAAATAAATATTTAAAATCCAGCTAAATACTTATTTTGGGGCTAAACCTAAATATTGATTTTGCAAACTAAATGGTTTAGCGCCAAAAGAAATATTTAGCTGGGATCAAAATATTTATTTTGGAAAATAAATATTTAATTTGGAGCTAAATATTTAGTTTACAAACTAAATATTTAGCTGTCATATGGTGAAACTGTGACTTTGAAAAATGAACACCCGTTTTTTTCTCTCATGATAGACTAAATAACCCAAAATATTGCTGTTAAGTTATGACTCTTTGACTTTACAAATGGCACCCCATAGAGACCATTTACAGGAAGTTGCAGGTTCTGTTAAAGCACTTTTGTTTGGACGACTGACTCATCTCTGAGATATTTATCAGTTGGGAGTTTTCCATGCAGGCTGCCCTGAGAACTCAAACCGGATTGCTACTGTTTACATGTTGGGACCTGTTCAGCGATCCATTAAAATCCAGGCTACACACCAGCGTGTCTTTTATTGCTGTATGAAGAGAAGTGCGATCTTTAGAGATGATGCCATGTCACGTGATTTATAGAAACGGGGCTTCCTTTCAGGAAGAAGTGCTACATTTTAATGTGGGCAAGAGATAGTTTGCTACTGCCCGTGTGGTTTGAAGAGACATTATTGCAGGGTTCATCTCCACTTTCTGTTTCAGAAAGCCATGAGGTTTGAAAAAAAAAAAAAACAGTGGTTTATCTGGTTTATTTCAGCCACTTGCTCTAATTCTGTGTATACATAGTTGTGTTACACAAGTTCTACCTCCTAGTGAAGGTCAGGGTTAATTATAATTGCCTATTTGAATTGCACTGACTCCAAAATGTAATCATTGTAGATGTTTATCGCTTCTGAAAATTTCATAAAAATCTGTTCGTTATTTATTTATTTATTTTTCTCCATGTCCTGTCCTGCTGTAAAGCGATCTGAATTCATGTCTGAGTGCCAAAGTCAAGCCTTACAGTTTTACTCTCACAGATGGAACATTACAGCTTCAGCTATAATGCCACACCTGATATAAAAACCTTTATTAGAATTGCTTTTGGTTAATTTTTAATCCCAATGGACACGGAGACAGAAACGAAAGAGAAGAAAGGACGAGAGGTGGAGGGAAAAAAGTTCACAAAAAGAGGTACAAGAATCTGCTTTTATAAGCAGCAGCGCCAGAACCCTTAGGCCCCACGTGCAGCTGCTCACACCAGGGCAGATCCAGCCAAGACCCCGGCAGAGTCCCAACAGCTCAAGGTCCCAACAGCTCAAGGTCCCAGGCCCCACCAGGCACACAACGAGAGAGTACATTTGACTCCATGGGACCAAATGTACTCTTTTTTTAGAGTAAATTCTACTCCATTTGAATAAAATGTACTCAGCTTGAGTAAAATTAACTCCGCAGATTTTCCTGTGCAGCCACAGGGAGTTAGCCGGCAGATACCACAACACCTGACTCTAGACACGAGAGCCACCACCCGCCGTGGCAAAGGGAGGATGGGCCAGATGTCCAAAGTTTGTGTCTTTTTAGCTTATACAAATATTTCTCGTGATTTCACCAAATTTTTAGCCAAGTGAACTAGACCAAATTCTTGCCTTGCAAAGTATATATTCACATATATAAGATGGCTTGCCAGGCTACCAAATTTTAGCTATAAAACTGACTGAATTGTAGCTATTTTTGTATTCATGTTTAACGATAGATGCTATACCAGTAATTTGTGTTTGTAAAACACGACCAGAGAACGTTTAGGTCACATATGTCAGGTTAAAACCTGTTTGGAGTTAATTGAATGGTGGTAGATGGACCTAACGTCTGTTGAAGAGCAGACCTATCCGCTGGATAGATGGCAGCATTAGTCCTCCTTATAAATAAACCTTATCAATGATTTCAGAAAGTTAGGTTTAGCAAAAATATCAATTTTGCAGGAAGCACTGGTGCAGATCGTGTTAGTTTTTTTTAGACTTTTTTTAGAGTCCTAATCAGTACTTGGAGTGGAATTGGGGGGCTGGGTGGGGTGGAACTGGGAGACTGACTGATTTCGACTAATAGATGTCTGGAAAAAGTGACGGCACTTCTGTCACGTCTATGCTTGAAAAACTCCTGGTATGCCGAGAGGTAACACTGTGCTGGTACTGCTGGTACTGCTGGTCCCAGTGTGTACCGGTCCTCTTAAAGCACTGCTTCTAATGAAGGAAAAACAGAATTGGTTTAATTTGGATGGCACAGCTAACAAAAATAAAATCTCAGTTTGGTGTTTTTCTTTGAATTTGTTCCTGCAATAAATGTAGCCCTTAAAAAGTCTTCAGACAACAACAAAACGAGCATGAGTGTTTACCACACACACTGTTTCCTGCAGGGAGCACATAGAGGGGTACCAAGACAGCTGTCCAAAGGAGGTTGAGGAGTTCAGAAGGGAGGTGAAGTGGCTGATCGTCAGGCTGAAGCAAACCCTGGAGGATCAGTTCAAGGACGACATCAAGGTATGGCAATCTGTTGTGTCTAATAGTATGGAAGGGTTTAAAAGTTCCAGTTTTTATCTGTGCATTTCCTCTGAGGGATCAGACTTTTACGTGTGTTTTTCTTTTAAAGGGGATTGAAAAAGGGGAAAACTCTTACCTGTTTTGTTAACTAAAATTGAAGTCAATAAAAAAATCTCTTGTGTACCGTTGCTGGCGGGAATAAAATTCATCATCACTTTGCTTTTGTCTGGCCCTAGCAGCTGGTGCCTCCAGTCTGTATTGGGGGTTAGTCTCTGTTATTCTCCTGAATCCAGGCAGCTTTTCTATGTTTTCCTTCAGTGATAAAATCTGGAACCATTGACTTGAAAGATAAAACTCGGGAAACTCCTGAACTCTTATTTCAACACACTTTTGTTGATAATAAAGAGTCCTATCACAAATAAACAAGATTACATAGAAAACAAGTATCTCTAATCAAATTCTGGGAATTGTCTTTGAGCTAATTTTTTAACATTTATTTGACCAAAAATTGAATAAAAAGATGTAGAGTGTACAAATGATTTGTTGAAAGTCAATTTATTCCTTGAATTTCCTTGCTGCTTCCCAGCCCTACATGAGAAGGATGATAACGAGAAAGTGGCTCACCAATGATGAAGACTTTAATCGTCTGCGCCATCACACAGAGCTGCTTTCCCAGCATTGTGACGTCATGAGACCTCCACACGCTCAGGTGAGAAGGAGAAACTACATGGAAATAAAGACATGGACAACATTGCTGGTACCCTTCGGTCACTGAAAGACAAACCCACAATGATCACAGAAATAACTTGACTCTGACAAAAGTAATAATAAATAAAAATCCTATGAAATCGAACCAATGAAAGTCAGACGTTGCTTTTCAACCATGCTTCAATGGAATTATTTTAAAAAATAAACTCATGGAACAGGCCTGGACAAAAATCATGGTACCTCTAAATTCATATTTTGTTGCACAAACTTTTTGAAGCAATCACTGCAATCAATGGATACCTGTAACTGTCAATGAGACTCCTGCACCTCTCAGCAGGTATTTTGGCCCATTCCTCGTGAGCAAACTGCTCCAGTTGTCTCAGCTCCTTCCAAAGATGCTCAATAGGATTGAGGTCAGGACTCATAGAAGGCCAATTTAGAATAGTCCAATGTTTTCCTCTTAGCCATTCTTGGGTGTGTTTAGCTGTGTTTTGGGTCATTGTCCTGTTGCAAGACCCATGACCTGCGACTGAGACCAAGCTTTCTGACACTGGCCAGCACATTTCTGTCTAGAATCCCTTGATAGTCTTGAGATTTCATTGAACCCTGCACAGATTCAAGACTCCCTGTGTCAGATGCAGCAAATCAGCCCCAGAACATAACAGAGCCTCCTCCATGTTTCACAGTAGGGACAGTGTTCTTTTCTTGATATGCTTCATTTTTCCATCTGTGAACATAGAGCTGATGGCAAAAAGTTCCATTTTGTCTCATCTGTCCAGAGGACTTTCTCCCAGAAGCTTTGTGGCTTGTCAACATGTAGTTTGGCAGATTCCAGTCTGGCTTTTTATGATTTGTTTTCAACAATGGTGTCCTCCTTGGTCGTCTCCCATGTAGTCCACTTTAGAATCTGGTGCAAAAGTCTATTTATATCAGTAATTCATCTTAGACTGAGAGACCATCTAAAGGCTCAGAAACCCTTTGCAGGTGTTCTGGATTCATTGGCAGATTAGATTGTGACACTTTGAATCTAGAATATTGAACCTTTTCACAATATTCTAATTGTCTGAGGTTTAGAATGTGGGGTTTTCGTCAGCTGTAAGCCATATTCATCACTAATATAACAAATAAAGGCTGAAATATCTGGATTTGCATGGAATGAGTCTGTCTCATACTGTATATTAGTTTCACTTTTTAAGTTAAATTACTGACATAAATGAACTTTTTGCACCAGATTCTAATTTTTGAAGTTCACCTGTAGCCACAGCTGCCCTGGGGCACACTGACAGCAGCAAGGCTGCCGTACACAGGCACCACCAGTGAGGTGTATGTAAGGAGGGTCACAAAAGCTGTGACAGGCTGAGTGGGAAGCAAACCTGCAACCCTCAGGTTACAGGGCATGCTTATCTCCTCTGCCACTGTTGCCTCCATGTTGTATTGAACTTCCTTGGAAATTCCAGGGAGTTCTTTGTCTTATTGTTTTTGGTACATAGACAGGAGCAGGTGAATAGGTGGAAGTGGAGGCATTAATTTCACATATTCTGACAGCTGCTCTTCCTCCTGACAGGAGTTTGTGAGCCAGCTGCACTACTATGTGGTGAAGGAATACATCGGTCAGCTGATGAAGTATAACTACAACTGCAGGAACCGGAGACACGAGAAAGCTGCAGCCAAGATCCGTCAGCAGTGGAGTCAGCTAAGGGATCTGTTTGAGAACATGGTAATTCCTCCTCTTGGTCGCAAACACATTTTCTCTATTTGAAGGCATTTATTTATTATTTTACTTTATCCTACTCCGTGAGCTCACATGACACAGCTACCTCGTGAGGCTATGGGACTAGCTGTCTGAGTTTGTTTTACCAGTGGTGCATGAGTATAAAACATTTAAATTTGTATAGCATTTACATTTTATGAGTCAAAAAGTGGAAGATTATCATGTGAGGGTCTGATTTGTAGGAAGGAACAAGCAGCACAAATGGCATCAGAATCGGCGATATTCTGTCTCTGCCAACGGGGGTATTACTTGTAAGGGGCCAGTGAGTCAGTGTCTGTTCTGTTTTTGTCTCCTGTAGAAGTCGTCTCATGAGTGGCTCCACCATGTAGGAGATGACCTGAGTGACATCATTGGACAAAAGAACAAAACAGAGATTAAAAACCATCTGACGCCTCTAGTTGAGCATTATCCAGACTTTAGGTAAGCTTCTACAGGATGATGAAGGCAGATGGGGCTTTTTCCATCATGTGCCTCTTTTAGTGTTTCATATCTGTTTTTTCTATATTCAACTGTGGCATCAACCCCCTTATTCAAGACAAATTTCTTCCATAGGAGACAAACTTTTTGCAGTAAAAAAATATAAACATTTTAATGAAGTTACAGGCCCAGTGTATAAAAACATTTGACTCCTCAACGCCATGCAGTTCAGTTCACGCAAGCTTAATTGAAAAATACTTAATAATACTAATAATGTCTGGGATTTTATGCCTTAGGTGGGTAAACATAGTTTCTCAGAGGTACAAATAGTCCTTCATCAGATGCAATATTCAGAAACATAATTCTGTGTGATGAATTTTTCAGTAACCCGAAACCTCAAAGTTCACCAAATTCAGAGAATCACCCTAATGCATCTGTCGTGACTGTGGTGAAAACCTGTGGCTCTGTTGTTTAAAATAAAAACTGAAATGAAGACATGAGCAGTATTAGGAGTTCCTCTTTTGAGGTTGTGGGAACACAAATGAAGAAATGTCAGTTTAGAATAAGAGAGAGATTCAAAGATTTAACAGAAATGCTGAAAAAATTGCCCCCCAAAAAATATCACTAAGTAAGGAGGTTAAAGGGCTTTTTTACTTGGTAATTTTGAGATGCGATTCTATGTAAAAGTTTTAAATAATTATCACTTTAGTTTCCAGAGGAGCCTCACTTTTGAGGAATACAGTTTATGGCAGGAACTAATGGCGCTTACACATCTGGACCAGAATTTAGTTTCACATCTGGGTCATGTGTGCGTTTTCCGTTCTGAGGTGACTATTTTTTTCAGACCTCTTCCCTTGGAGGTCCAGCTGGGACCGAGGTGACACTATGGAGTGATTGGCCAGCTGAAATTCACACCGAATGCCTCTGATTGGCGAGTAGGATCAGCCAGCGTGGGCTTCCTGCATGCGCGATTCATTTTCATTGTGGTTGCTGTCGAGTCAACAACAAGCACGGAGCTCCTGTCTCCCGCTTGGCAGCAGACAGTCGGAAAAGAAGAGAGCAGAGGTGGTGAGAGAGCACAGGGAGCAAATTAATAAAATAATGTGGTTCAGAGTCTCCAAAAGCAACACAGCTCATGTCCGCCTTTGTTTATTTTACCACAAACTTTTCCGTGCGTCTTTTTCGTGCGACCACATGCTCGGGGATTTCCAAATTCCTGAGAAGTCTGTGAACAAAAACTGCCCGTACGAGCCCGAACTGACGCGGCTGAGCCCCGACCGTACTAGTCCAGATGTGTAAGCGGCTTCAGTGCTAGGTGCTAATAGGTAATCCATACTCTAGTGCAGCCAACTTTAACTTTTATTTCTTCTAATTTCTTTTAATGGGTGACGGTGGCGCAGGGGTTACACTGAAAAAAATGTGGCTTGTGAATTCTTTAAAGGCCCAGTGTCATTTTTAAACTGGACCAACGGGCAACGTTTGCAAATAAAAAAGGGATTTTTTAGGTGAATAAACAAATGTGAACTAAACAAGTCATATCTGGTTACACATGCTTCAGTTACATTTAAAATAAACTTTTAGCTTCTGCTTTTTCTATGAAATAACATAAAATGTACAGCAGTGGGTTACTGAGAAAATCCAAACCTGATTGCTAAAAAAGATACAATAAATAAAGATTGCAAAAACAGTATACAACAGCACCATGCTTGTGTTGCAAAACAAGTCAAAAAAGTAAACTATGGTGTTGTGTATAGTAAGAAATAAAAATAAACCAATACTTGTTCATATAAACACCACTCCATTCCTGTGGACATGGTCCAGAAAGTTTCCTTTGGAGACATTTTTTATGACACTGAGCTCCAGAAGTAGCTTCTGAAATACTTCAAATGTGTGTTTCAGTTTTGGCGGGTTAGTCAAGTTCATTGCATAAATAAAACCCATGAGCAGAATGCAAGCCTTTGTCACACTTCTGCATTCATCAAGAACCGCTTTTCCTTCGATGACGATGGTGAAGGGTACGGCCTTCCTGGGTCTCATTGAGGACAATGATCTTCATAACATGACGACCAAAGTCTTCTTTGACAGCCTCTTTGCTGACATCCTGAAAGAAAACACGACATAAACAAATAAAGACGCTGCATGTTCATGCCTAAAACTAAGTGGTTATTGACTGGGTTTAGGTGTCCTTTTTAAGAAGTCTAAATAAAAAAAGGTATATAAAATGTTTGTAGCAGAATGTAAAAATGTAAAAACGTTTCGGTGACCGTGGATAATTTTTACCTGTGTCCACTATCATTTAGCGTTCACATTATATTTAAAATTAGCATATATTTCACAATAAACACTCCACCTAAATAAAATGTTCATGATGTAATTTTTGGATAGAGTTTCAAACATTTTCTAAAGGATTGACTGGAATGACAAGCGCTACTTCAGCCAAAGGTTTAAAATCAGGGAACATTTCTCAACATGAAATAACCAGAAGTCAGCAAAAATTCTCTGAAAGTAGGGTTTCCAAGATTCAGCAGGAGGAAAGTCTCTCTATGCACTCGTGGTTCCTCTGCACTGGAGCACTTCTGTGACCTATGATAGACGCGCTCCAAGCTCCTCTCCACAGCTCTTCAATGGCGAGATGTGTTGAGAATGGTGTCCAAGTGTGAGCTAATGCTCAGATGCTCTGATGGGAATCATTTTTTGATTGATTGTGTTACTTCTGCGATGCACTTGTGCATAATGTTTAAAATGTCTGTGCACCTTCATGAGTCAGAGGTGTTACTTGCAGTCTGTCAGAATGACCGACAGCCTTCAGATTTTTCTGTCTTTGTTGGAGGAGAGGAAAACAACAAGGAAGAATATTGGAGCACCGCTAACGCTCCACCATGTACTGAATATCCAGACTTCAAATGAATGCTGGATAGATCCACAGCTCACGGTCCCTGCTCTACAACACACCAGACAGTCACACCCGTATTGTTACTTGTTCGGCCGGCCACACACTCACCTTGTCCTTCATGAATGTGTGTTTAAGTTGATCTGGACAGCCTCAGTTTAGAGAAACATCTGATTATTAAACAGCTTCCAGCTACTCGCAACAAGGACAGTTAATAGCAATTACAAAGTAAAACTTTCAGAGCTGTTTGCATTTTTACAACTCATAAATTTCACATTGCACAATTATTACGGCTTAACTATATTTCCTGGCACAAGTGCAACAGCAGCTAGCTCTGTAGATCATTTCTAGAGCAAATAAACATTTATTTTGAAAGTTATTTTGAGATGACAGAAACACTTTGTGACTTGACCCACTCAGGCTAGCCAGTGGCAAGAACTAATCTCTGTTTCTTTAAACTGAGGCTGTTCAAAAAGCTTTCTACAACATGTAAGATGTTAACTGCTCATAACTCTCTTTAAAGCATTTCAACTTTTTATTCTAAATTAAAAACTGAAACTTTCTGCTGTGTTAAGTGTTTATGTCATAAACAAGAGTCTAACGGCGTGTTTCTGTTGTCCTCCTGCAGCAGGAAGCATCTGGTGGCTGTGCTTTACTTCAGGGGTCTTCAGAGGGGCCGCGAACACCAGCAAATTCTCCAGCAGCTCACGAAGCTCAAAAAAGAAGTGGGCAGTGTCAACAATGAGAGAAGCCAAGTTTTATTTGAGAACATGCAGGTCACCACCAGAACTGACTGCCTGTCCAGCCTGCTCTTCTTATGTGACGGTGTCATGCAGAGAGACGGCTAAAGGAAGACTGTTTGTGTTTGAGCAGATGTTTCTCAGGTTGTTTTAAACCATAGATACTAAACGAGTTCCCTGCTCTGCCCTGTTTAGATGTTCAGTAATGAGGAGAAACATTTGTGTAGGTTCTCAGTTATCCAGGGCACGCCAGTCCTGAAGGTTTAGTTGGAAACACAAACAAGCTAACAAACACAAGCTCAGTGGTGTGGTAGATGCTGTCCAGTGCAGCAAGGAAGGCTCAGACCTCTACATTAGAGAAACAAAGCAGCAGCTATACAAAAGCCTAGCACAACATAACAGAGCCGATGCTTCAGGTCAAGACTCCTTCTACACTTCAAGGATGAAGAGCACTCGCTCGAAGACAAAAATGGACACATGGACAGGGAAGACCCATGGTTTGAGAGAGGGAATCCATTTATGTGAGACATGATAAACCAACGTTATAATAAAAGATTTAGCCAAAAGAAAAAAAATCTAATTTAAAAATTTAATTTCAAATAAGTTCAAGGTAGTAATTGAAATGATTTCAGAATAATGCACATTGGTAATATATTATGTGTATAAATAAATAAATGTGTGTGTGAAAAATCTCAACATCCCCCACACTCTTGAAAAGCTTGCTACACCCCTGGATGCCACTACGGAGTCAGAGAAGGTCCTTAGGAGAGCCCCCTGCACTCCAAAGGACCTCAGTCTCCTGAGCTGGTAGAGTTTGCTCTCTGACCCGTCCTGAAAAGGTCTTGTAGCTCCAGTCCAGTTTGTTGTTCAGGTGAACGCCCAGGTTTTTATAGGAGTCCACTACCTGAATGTCCGTTCCCTGGATGTTCATCAGTACCAATGCAGAGGGTCTGTGTCTGCTCCTTGGTTTTCCCTGCGTTGACCAGGAGGTGGTTCTGCTGACACCAGTCAGTAGACTGTAGAATACTTTGGTCCACATAGGAGTTCATTCTCAACTCAGTGACTGTAAGGAACACAAACCATCAGCCCTTCACCACCATGCATACAGCCAGTAGGAGCTGTGCTGACATGTACAACAAAAATAGTGCTGTGCATTATGGGCAAACTTCTTGAATTCGATCTAATCTGTCCAAAGGGCATTATTCTAGAGGTCTTATGGTTCTTTCAGATGAAACATATCAAACTGAAGCTGGGCCTACATGTTTCTTCTGAGAGGAGAGGCTTTCTCCTGCAACCCTTCTGAACAAAATGTACCAGTTCAGTCTGCTAATTGTCTTTAACCTAAAACCTGCTAACTGAGGCTTATGGAGACTGAGATAAAACTCTTGGATCCTTCCATCCATCCATTTTCATCCGCTTGATACGAGATCGGGTTGTAGGGGCAGCAGAGGCCCAGACCTCCCTCTCCCCAGCCACTTGGGCCAGCTCCTCTGGGGGAATCCCCAGGCGTTGCCTGGCCAGCAGAGAGACATAGTCCCTCCAGCGTGTCCTGGGTCTTCCTTTGGGTCTCCTCCCAGTTGGACGTGCCTGGAAAACCTCACCAGGGAGGCGTCCAGGAGGCATCCTAACCAGATGCTCAAGTCATCTCAACTGGCTCCTCTCGATGTGGAGGAGCAGCAGATCTACTCTGAGCCCCTCCCGGATGACCGAGCTTCTCATCCAAAGCTCGTGACCATACAGTAGATGAGGGTTGGAAGGTAGATCGACCAGTAAATCAAGAACTTTGCCTTCCGGCTCAGCTCTCTCTTCACCACGACAAGTGCGCTATCGTTGGGAAAACTCCTTCCTAACTAGGTCAGATTTCAGTCAGCATGGATCGTGTGTGCACTATAAACCTTTTACATTTGCCCAAATATAAAATTCTAAATAGGTCGTAGAAGACCAGAAAACACACAGCAATATGATACTGGAACGCAGAGCTGCTACCCATGAAAAATAAATAAATTACAGCGATATTACAACATGATGATCTTATTGTTCTAACAATATAATTTTCACGTTCTTAGAATAAAAGAAGAGAACACACCGCTCATCTGTGTGAAGGTGCTGGATAAGGTATAGAACTATCAAAAAGGAAAAACTTCTATCTGCAGTTAGAGTTTTTTAATCAAGCTTTCGGTCAGAAGACCTTCATCAGGAGTTGTTCATGTCAAACAATATAAAATCATGTTCTAACAACATACACATGCATAATATAGAATATATAATATAAAATGTATGATAATTATATTGTACAACTGTGATAAACGTCTATGAAGATGAAATTTATATTGTTTGAACAATAAACTGTTAACGTGGCATCGCGTTAATTTGGCAGCTCTAAACTATGAGTTCAGCATCATTTACTTGTCATGAACACATAAAAGAACTTACATTATAGCAGAGTTAGCTTTGGAGAACTTACCTGCGGGGGCTAACGTAGCATCATCATGGTCCAGCCTTGTCGCCTACTTTGCCTTTTCTAGCTCCTGGCTCTCCAATTCCTGTGCTGCACAAACTACCGTTTGTGTTACCGAACATGTAGACTGCTGGGGTGAAGTTATTCCAGGAGAATAGACATGGTACCGCATCCGAGTTAAGACGGCTAACACTTAGCCCCAGCACGTAAACATAGCCGTGAGCTGAAACGCAGAGGCGAGCAGGTGAACCGAGAGCTGCCTGTTGAGCTGAGACGGAAAGGGCAGAGTCCCGTGGGGAGAGACTGACGGATCCCTGTGCTGGAGTTCTCCGGCGTGTGTGTGGATCCCCAAACCTTTTCGAGATCCCAGAGGGATGAGTATGGTTTTTAATCATACAGCCACTTGGGTTAAGACTTTCACTTGTTGTGGCTTTGAGTCTGCTCCCCTTCAAGCAATCTTCTTTTAATTGTGACTGAGATAAACGGAGCTCTGGTCATTTTGACTGAACCTTAGAGGTTCTTGGTTTCGGTGCTTCCTGTCTTAATGGAAGCTGACTTAAAGCTCTCTGCTTAATCTCCTCTGCTCGTGCTAAACAAAACAAAGTTAAAGCTCTCCTGTATTTTATATAAGTTGGAGGACACTCTGTGCCTCCTTTTTGTTTGTTCCTCTGTTGTGGAGGGGACTGATACTTGCCGCCTCCATCACCATCAGACCAGGCTGTGTGGTGAACCAGCCTTCTAGTTAGGGGTTTTTAGGCCTCCATTTACTTTTAACCTTGAAACTGAGGAAGGAAAATATATTTTTGCCTACTGTGCTTTTAATTTTAGAATTTAGAATCCAGTTAATCAAATATGTTAATCACTTTTCTTTCCAGGTTTATTGATACACATATGATTCTTGTACTCTTTATTGATCTGCATTTAACCAGGATTTATGCATGTTTACATCAAGCTTTAAGTTCCAGCTGAAAGCAAGAAGGTTTTGATCTCCTGTGAAGGTCTGGTTTGGTGTCATAAAACTGTGCAAAGGGAGGTGAGGATTCTCTGACCTAGGGACAGCTTAGACCAGATGGCTCCATTCCTGGAGCCAGATACCATAACTAATGTCTGGTGCCAGGTAAAACCAAATTTATGACCCTGAGCTCCGATAGGCGGGCTCAGCAGGAGAAAGAATATAAATCTGTGTGTATGCTGTGAAACTTCAGATTCGCCATTATACGATGGGAGATGGTCGGAATCTCCCCGACTGTTACAATAAAGGATGATTGAGTGAAATAAAGAGTTTACGTTGATTGCAACGAGGCGGTCTTTATGGCTCGTTCTTTGTTCGGTCAGAAGATTTTAATGAACCGGGAGAGTGGGAAAAACAACGAGAAGTCAAATGCTGAACCAGCTCGGAGGAAAGAAGAAGGCTGGAACCATCATCACACGGGCCTGAGAGGAGGGACGTCAGACCAGCTGCTTGAACATCATATTCTTTGACCAAAATACATCAGAAAACAGAAAGAGACAGAAACAACATATTTTCCCACAACAAAACTCTAGCTGTGATCTTTGTTCCTTTTTGTTCCTCTCCCAGTGGGTTGAATTTAAGTTGTAGTTTATTTACAACCTCTCTAAGTAATCTCCCTACCTGGGCTGCCTTAGAGTTGCGATAGTGGATGTGCTCCACTCATTCTTTGTGTTTGTTCCTACAGAACCAGTGAGTCTTCTTCTGTGGGGGTTAACGGCGGAACCTTTAGAACAAAATAAAAGCTTGTTGATTTGTAAATTGTCTCGTCTTGTTTATGTTGCTGACCCTCGTCTCCTAGCGAGCCTTGTGATGGGTCTGTAACAAGCCAACAGGACCACATCATCTGCAAAAAGCAGAGACCTGATCCTTAGGCCACCAAAATGGATCCCCTCACCACCTTGGCTGCACCTAGAAATCCTGTCCATAAAAGTTATGAACAGAATCGGTGACAAAGGGCAGCCTTGGTGGAGTCCAACTCTCACTGGAAATGCGCCCGACTTACTGCCGGCAATATGGACCAAGCTCTGACACTGGTCGTACAGGGACCTAACAGCCCGTATCAAGAGGCCAGGTACTCCATACTCCCAGAGTACCCCCCACAGGGCTCCCTGAGGGACACGGTCGAACGCCTTCTCCAAATCCACGAAACACATTGGGTGAGCTCCCATGCACTGCCAGGACTCCCGGTATGCCCACCCCTGCTCTGCGCCTCATTTGGAGCAACTCCAGAGTGGTTGAATGTCAATCCCCTCTCAAGGTAATTGTTTCCAGAGCTAGAGCCATGCGTCAAGGTGAGTCCAACTATACCTAGCTAGAACCTCTCAGCCTCACATGCCAACTCCGGCTCTTTCCCCACCAGAGAGGTGACATTCCACGTACCAAGAGCTAGCTTTTTTAGCCGAGGATCAGACCGCCAAGGTCCCCGCCTTTGGCTACCACCCAACACATGATTCACCTGACCTCTTTGGCCCCTCCCACGAGTGGTGGGCCTATGGGAAGGGGGACCCACATCTCTTCTTCGGGCTGTGCCCGGTCGGGCTCCATGGGTGAAAGCCACCAGGTCTGGCTCCAGAGGGGGACCCCGGTGACCTGCGTCCAGGCGAGGGAACACTGTTTCTATTTATGTTAATCATCATGAGGGGTCTTTAGGCTGCACTTTGTCTGATCCCTCACCTAGGACCTGTTTGCCATGGGTGACCCTACCAGAGGCATAAAACTCAAACCCACCACGATAAGGTGGCAGCCCTTGTATCCATTGCTAGTTTTTTCTTACCTCATGGTAAATTTTTTGGGATCCTTATGGAGACATTTTGTGTCGATAAAATCTCATAAGTGGATCCATAATCACCAGAGAATGTCTCATCAAGAATAATTTCTTACCTCAGATATTCATTTAAAAACATTTTTACAATCAGGTAAACAACAGTTGTCGGAGTCCAAGAGAGCAGAATTCCCTCTCAAGAACAGAATTCCCTGCACGTGTGTAGCAGACACACTGGCGTGCTCAAGAGCTTCATTCTGTCTGTGTGACTGATGATTTCTGCATGCACATACTTTTTTAATTTGAGAAGTTGAGTGGGGAGAATATCCGTGCCAGAGGTAAGAAGTTATTCTCGTGTGGATCCTCTCTCAAGATTGTGACATAAAACGTACTCGATAGTTTTTCCTTGTGAAGATCAGATCTCTTCAGTGTCTCCCACTCCTAAATAATCTTCTGAGGATTGATGGACATGAAATAGTGATGAAATGACATTTAACCCTTCTCAGATTCACTGACAGTAACAATTACTTCCCTTTCCTTGTGTTAACACACACCTTTATGCTCCAGAACAGCAAACTGATAAAAGGAAGTGATCAGCTTTCCAGATCATGTTGTTTATTTTCTTTTTTGTAGGAATTGGTTTTCATATTCTGCTCTCTATGCATTATGTCTGAATCTGAAAACAAGTTTAGATGGGTGTTGATTTAGCTTCTGTGTGAATAATGCAATACTTTCTAGTGGTGCTGCACCACAGATAAAACCTGGCACTTAAAGGAACCTGCAAGAGGAACTGAAACCTGTAGGGTCCCCTTTAGAAAAACCAACATCACCTGACTGAATGTGTGAAACAAGGACATCTGCAATCAGAGAGCTGTAGAAACCAAAAATAAAAAGATATAAAAAATTCACTTCATTATTTTAGATTTTAAAATGATGGTAAAACAGAAACACCTTCTGTTGATTGAGTAGGAAAAAACTACAAACTTTTAAACATGAATGCTTTATGTAACGTACCAAAAGGCCATCAAAATGAAAGAAGTTAACTTTGAACTTACAGGCCATGCTCGTACGGTCAGAACACGCTGACATTGTGGTGCAGAGACATGGAATCTATGATCTTGACCCAATATTCTTAATCTTGACCTATTATTCTTAACTTATCCTGTGGCATATAACAAGACAGTTCGAAAAGAACTCAACAAGAGTTGGGGGGGAATTTCAGAAGCTCTGAGAGTTCTAGATAGCTACCCGGTTCGAACCATCCTCCCTTTTTGACCCCAAGATCAAAACCTTCTTTGCAAGCTGCATTAGATGCAAAATAGATCCAGCCGCTTCCTGCAGTCATCTGCGAGGTACCCCAGAGCAGACAGGTTCCTATTTGGAGCAAGGCTACAGCTCCGATACCTCAGAGGTCAACGCCACCAACACTCTGTCCGTACTGACTTCTCTGACTCCCTGGATCGACCAAGGACCTTCACACCAGGGTTCGTAGACTCTGCACACTGGTGTTGGATGGTTTTTATTAATTTGATAGTTTGTTAAACTTTACAGATTGATTTTACAACCCAGACATCACAAGTTTCTAAGACACTTGATGTAGGTTCTGCTACACAACATCTAAGCTTCCATTCCATTAATTGTCTCAGGTATCTTGTTTCAACCATCATTCATCATAATTGGTTCTGTGTCCTCATTAGTTTAGAAATATAGTATTAAATTCATCTTTAAAACTATATTCATGACTGTCTGAATTATTCTGAAGTGTGCGGATCACTGAGTCACAAACAACCTGCGTTTCTATTAAATCAACATTCATATTTATATGGAATAGCACATCACGCTACATTTACATCTGTCATCTGTTTAGGCCTTTATTATTAGGATTTTGCTACTTTACCACCAAAACGAATAAAAATCAGACGTTTTACTGCTGTTTTTCTTAGCGTGGACATTAAAGGGTCTCTTCTAGAAAGTTGTGTGCACTTTTATTGTTTTCCCACTCACATCATGATTACGCAAACATAATTAAAAGTAAAGAGTCAAAACGCAGGACTTTCACTTTAGAGAGAGAGGTTTTAATCAACGGATTTTTTCTGGTCGGCTTAGGCAACACTAGCATGTTGCCACATGGTTGGGGGAAATGTGGGGGTAGAAAGAGCTGTGGGGCAAAACTACTCAAACCAAAAGTGAAACCTCGTTTGTAATCCCTCAAACTGTTTAGGGAGTACTGAATCGTTCAACAAAAAAGAGGGGATCGCCTAAGTTGACTAGCCAGAATGATATTTGTACAAAATTTCATAATAATCTTTGAAAGTGTTGTAGTTCTGTTCCCCTTCCAAGATTGCCTAAGTGGCTGTGTCTAAAAAAAGCCTGGGTGTGTGTACATGCATGTGTGTGTGTGCGTTTGGATTTTCCACTGCCCATCATGTTAAAGTAGGAGGAGCCTTAAAGAGAGTCCTTAAAGAGACCCGACAGAAGCGTGAGTCAGATCAGAGCCTGTTGCGTCGGGGTGAGTAACACAGCCTGTGTCTGATTTCTTATCTGGTGCTGATTGTTCTGTTTACTTGCATCTGGAAATAGTGAACTATGCTTTGCTTCTTTAACCCATAAAAATGTAGTGAATCATACATTTACTGGGAACATGAAAATAACAGATTTTTGTTTACGAGCAAATGAATAATTTGGTATTTTGTTGTTATTTATGTTTAGATCGATCAGCACCATTTGTGGTTTGTTGGTCCAGTTTGTCTGCCTGCAAAAGAAGAAGTCAGAAATGAAGGTTTGCCAAAACTCAGACAGCTTAAAGCTGAACAGCATTCTGAGTCAAAAGGGCAAATCTCCAGGTGAATGGTTTAGGGGCACTTTACAGAGGTTTAGGAGAAGTTCCACTCAGTCTGGAGACAGCAGTCCCTCGTCGACCGATGGACAGTACTCGCCTGTTGATGAAGAGATTACAGAAGGTGAGTTCTAAGTTCATGTCCCCCGAGTCTGTAGCTTCATATTTTTAAATCTACCTTTAATTCTGCACAGCAGAGTAATGACGTTCTTTAATTCACTAGAGATAAAAAACTGTTTTCTTTCATCTTAATTAATATGCAATTTGTAGTTATAAAAAGAGAATGCGCGGTGAAAATTTAAGTAATGTGTGTGGGATAACGCACACATCGTCCTGACCAGTGATTACACCACGACACATTTGTTCGATGTCTTCCTCTCATAAACCAAAATATTTCTGGCTAGGGTTCCAGTGCTGTTTGTCGTTTACTTCGCTGAGCTGTTTTAAATTTTTCCTTTTTCTCTGGCCTCCATATCTTCCATCCCACCCCATCTAGAAAACGTTTTAGAGTTTGAGTTTTTAGACAGCAGATGGACTGAGCTGCAATGTATTTAGAAATAAACATCCCACGTATTATGTGCAGAAAATCAGCTGCTAAAGTCTATACTAGACTCTCCATATCTTTGGTATCTCGTGCACCTCACACGAGAGTCTCTTATTTGCAGGTTTTCATCATAGGTAAATAACAGCTGTCTGAGGACTGTGAAGGCTTTGAGTTTTAAATGATTGATGCTTAAATCGTGTTTTTCTTCCTCAGTAATCCCCACCTTTGATGAGCTTCTTAAAGCACGAAATTTAAGTGAAGCCTGCCAGCAGCTGATTGACAGAGAGAATAACCTGTTTCAGGAAGAAACAGAGGAAGAGTCACTTCAGCAGCCTTCAGAAAAGCTAGATCTGTTAGCTGAAGACCGTTCAGCCCTGGAAAAGCATCTAACTGAGACAATTCAGCAAAGTCTCTCTTTAAGCCCTGAAGACATCCACAATGAGGCAGCAGTGTGTGCTCTGACAACAACCTTAACATCTGCTGTGAAGGCCGTCCACCAGGAGGAGGAGCAGGCCCTGCTGAGGAAACAGAGGGGTTGTAAAACACCCACCTGCTGGAAGAAGCTCCACGACTCAAACCTGCGCAGTTTGGTGGAGAGACGAATGGAAAACCCGTTGGTGAGGCCTGTCAGCCAAGTAGAGCAGTCATCAATCCAGACAGACATCCATAGCATGGGAAGGCAGCTGAAAGAAGACCTGCTGTTTGTGGTGAATGTGGTGAAGAGCTGTTACCCCCCAGAATCAAACATCTGTCAGCTTTATGCCTCCCTGTACCACCAAACCTTCAGCACCAGGCTCAGGAAGATCGCAGACTTTGGTCTGGTGGACAAGGACGCTACTTTCCTGCTGTGCTGGGTGAACGACTACTATCCAGGGTGAGATATCAGCTTATTATTGGTAAATGGCCTGTATCTGATATAGCATTCACACATCCACACACTGGTGGTGATGAGCTACAATGTAGCCACAGCTGCCCTGGGGCGCACAGATGGAAGCGAGGCTGCTGAGCACCACCAGCAGACAGTGCAGGTTAGGTGTCTTGCCCAAGCACACAACGACTGTAACAGCTGGGGCTCGAACCTGCAACCCTCCGGTTATCTCCTCTGCTACCGTTGCCCCATGTTTTGAAATTGCAACTTCTTTGGTGATCACACAGAACGGGGTGCTGTATTTTTCTTTTGCGGTATGCAGAAGTGTCCTCATGCCTGTGCGTGTATAACCACAGACCGATGCACCATGTTGAACCATGGAAAGATCCTTTCCAGAAAACCACTTAATTAAACGTTTTATCTTGTCAGACGGAGATTATGAGGCAACTAACAAATGAAGTACAAAATAATGAAGCCAGATTGAGCCTTGTTGTGTTAATTCCATATTTACAGCCGTCATTCCCAACAAACCACTACATGTTACCATCTTGTAGCAACTTTTAATTTGACTTTAAAGTCTGATTTATGGTTTCATTAAATACAAACACACGTCCGTCACTGAGCTGGTTTACTTCAGGCGAGTGACGTCTGAACTTGTTTTGGAAGACTGGAAAGGACGTCAATAAGACCAAGTTGTGATTTCTGCAAAATTAATGCCTGTTTTAATTTGCTGGTGGATGTTGCAGGATCTTCCAGAAACCAGAACTTTCCAGTGAAATTGATTCTGAAGCTTTGGGGAAACTGTTGCCCGAAGAGCTGCTGGAGTCGCTGGAGGAGCAGTACCTGACCAAGCAGAAGGTAACTCCTACAGGACATTTAGTTTCTTATCATCTCATTTATTCATGCTGCTGCTGCAAATGTAGGACCTTCCTGAAAAGGAATTTCTAATCTGTTTTATGAGGATAAGCAAAGTAGGAATTCTGCAATTATGCAAACACAAAACAGAATGGCTCTCAGTGAGCTATGGGAATGTGTGAGACTGTAACGGAAAGGAGAAGCTGCCTGGGGATAAGTTAGAACCAGTTTAGCATATTTTCATTTTCACATAATCATAAACAAGTACAAAAACTGCCAGATTTGATTCTCCTGAGGAATACTGAGACTAAAACCAAGAGTTTACTGTTACTATGGGAGCATTTAGGACATTTTGACCAGATTAACTCTGCAGATTTACTGGTGGTTCCTAGAAAATCTAAAAAATAGGATGGGAGGCAGATCTTTTAGTCATTAGGCTCCTCTCCTGTGGAACCAGCTCCCAGCTTTAGGACTAGGCTTAAAAATTTTAATTTGATAGAACTTATGGTTAAGCCCAGTTGTTGGACGAGTGGGGGAGTAGAGGGAGGTGGAGTGTACAGCGGGGACTACAGTTGGTAAAGATGGTTCTCCCTGGTCCTGCCTCCCACATGCCTCCTTCTAAGAGGCTAGGTTATCCTGAGTTATCTCTGTAGTTCTGCTGCAGTATAGACTCAATCATCCTTTCCACTGGACGTGAAAGCATCGTGTAACCTAATAGTGGCATTTTACCCGAGAGCTCCCTTCCAACTGCGAAACGGGAGTGAAAGCGTTCCACGCCACCGGTCCTGCAAAGTCACAAAATCACAAAATTGCAACACCACACGTGATTTCAGAAGGCCACACAATAACAAGCGAGGGGAAAGACAGCTGCACGTATCCAAAAAGGTCTGTGGTTTATTTTCTGTTTTGTTTACATCGGCTACACAGGAAATGATGCACGTTTATCTGCACGTGACTTTTATTTTGAAAGTTTCCAGATGTTTTACACTGTTTTCATGCTTGATTTCCTGTCTGGCCCGATCTAAACTGCTGACGTGTTTTGGAAGCGTAGAGCGTCAAATATAGACACGTGATGATAGTGTCCCTTTGCTTCTTGGACGCGTCCAAAATGTTTCACTTTGCTGCTGGTGGAAAGGAACCCGTCCAATAGAACTGCGGCTAATTGCAGCGACATACATTTTGCAGTTGTTTTGCGACACTTTCATGTCTGGAGGAAAAGAGGCTTTAGACTGCTGGAGGATGTTCCTGAGCACAGCCACTGCTGCAGCTCACCGCTCCCCACGGGGATGGGTCAAATGCAGAGATGTAATTTCACCAGCGTGTGATGATGGGACTTTAACTTTAACTTGGCTCATCCCTTTAGTTATGCTATAGGCCTATACTGCCATTCTATTGCCTACCACTGGACATTCTCAATCTCCTGTTATTATCTTTTTATTTTCTTTAACATAGAAAGAACTACTACTACTTCATCTGTGTGTGTGTGTGTGTGTGTGTGTGTGTCAGCTCTGTCGTCTCAAACCCCCAGTGAGCCATAACAGATGGCTGCTCACACTGAGCCAGGTTAAAGGGGAGTTTTCCTCTCCACTGTCGCTACATGCTTGCTTAGTATGGGGATTGCTGCAAAGTCTCTGACACAAGTCAGTGACTCGATGCAATCTGCTGGGTTCCTTATATATTTAACCAATTAAAATAATGAATTGAACTCAATGCATAGGTTCAAATGTAATGTTTACTTCGTAAAGTGCCTTGAGACGACTCTTGTTGTGAATTGGTGCTATATCAATGAACTGATGTGAATTAAAGCTATTTTGATGACTTCATTGTAAAAGAGAACATGTGTGTGTCCAGACTGACCTGTCAGACTACATGAACCAAGTCCTGCAGTTGGAAGACAAGAAATGGTCTAGTGGAGAGGAGGCAAAGAAGGAGGATGGCTGCTACACCAGTCCTCTGGCCTACGACATCATTCAGGTACAAAACCTCCCCTTAAACCAGCTATAGGCATTCATTTTCTTATAAATATATCAGTTGTGTAAAATAGTTTAAACAAAATTCATATTCTCCTTGATTATTGTGATTCTGTGCCTCGTGCTGTGAACTATTCACAGGTCAAAGAGCAACTTAAAAGTTATTTTCCTCTTTTTTAGGATGTATTTATTATTATCTAGCAGTTTTCCACTAATCACTAGCTTGTTTCTTATTAACTGAAGTTAAAGTGTAGACGGAACAAAGTGATGAGTTCTTGAGAAACACAATAAATCAGGGGTTTCCAAAGTGGGTCATTTTTGGCCCTGGGATACATTTAAACAGTGGCAGAATTTTACATCATCAGTTTTTTATTATCATGAATTTGTGTCCTTCATGTGTCTTTAGGGTATCAACGGGATGATGACAGCAGCAGATAAAGTCACAGGAAATCATCAGAAAGCCCAGAAAATAACACACCAGCTCACTGATTTAATACTCAAGTAACTAAACCATCCACCTTTTCTCCTAAACATCAGTTTAAAGCTCATTGCTTTGATGGATTTTAACTGTTTTCACAAACTCCTGCAGGTACAAACTTTCACAGTCAGCCCTGCAGGGGAACAAACAGCTCAGCCACGTCAAAGCGAGCCTCTGCTGTGTGGAGCAGTTCAGGTGGGTTTCTGATCCAACATCAGACTCCCAGTAAAGTGACACGTAGCAGCAGAAGCATTTTGCTTACAGTGTCTTTTGTTGCTGGTCTGCAGGGACGTGCTTCTTGGGAAAAGCCACTTGTTCCCACAGGAAGTGCAGGAGGAGTGTTTAGGTCTTCTGATGGACATAAAGAAATCTGCTCACACATGTTTATTAATCCCCATCCACAAGACTCTCAAGGTGTGTGAGATTAAAATATTCTAATAACTTGTTCTTTTTGTCATCTCAATCACATAAAATGTAAATTTATATCAATCCCTTAAACCCCCCCCCCCCCACTAACACTAATGAAAACACTCAAATTCTTCTTTTGCAACATAGTTAAATCTGCGGATGATGTCTGACTGTAAAATGCTTTTAAATGATCTCTTAACAGCCACAGTACCAGAAGCTGGGAACCAGTGACTGGCTGAAGAAGAACGTATTTGAGAATCTCTGGAGGAGCTTGGAGGACGAGCTGCTGAAATTTCAGGATGTGCCTCGTGGTCGCCAGGTAAAGCACAGCCACACTTCAACACTGAGGGGTTTATTTCCATCTCTTCTGATGGCTGACCTGATTACTGTTTCTCAGGAGCTGATTGGTAGACTCCACCAGGAGGTGACAGAGGAGTACGTCAGGAGGCTCCTGAGGGGAGACCTCAAACTGAAGGACCGGGAGCAGCAGCAGAAGGCTTACACCATCATCACACAAAACGCAGACAGTTTAAACACGCTGTTCAGCAAAATGGTGAGACTCGATCATTAGCGCACGCTTTGGCTCAGCTCAAGATGTTAAACTAACCACTGAGTCTCAGTAAAACCTAAGTGTGAAATAAGCTGAATGCAAGTCAGTGGAAGCTATCAGAGACGTGAAAATAGTCTTCTACCCCTATTTCCTGCATTAGCCGCCGATAGAAAATAGAGAGGGAAACACTCGGATTAGCAAAGCCAGTGACATTAGCACATCATATTCTCATATTAGCATTTATGGACTCACCCATCCTGGCTTCTGCAGGGAAGGCTGTTGTTGATTTCCAGGAGAGAGCAGAGCACGTCTTGGCCAAGGGGCAGGCACTGGGTGGAAAAAGAGAATCCAACAAGGAAATGACAAAAATTGCAGTTCCCCCCTCATCCACTAGGTGCTGGCTCCAAAACAGAGCAAATTCTCATTGACTCCCAATGCCAACTTCAGCTGCTAATGTCTAGTTAGCTTCAAATAGCAGAGACATGCACTGCTCTCTGGACTTTAAATCAACAGCAGCCTTTCCTCCCTATCCCAGGTCTTCATATAGGAAATGGTGCATGTTACCTGACTCTTTCATAGCTTTATTTGGCTGAAAATGGCTCATTTATAACTGCACTGAGAGGTGAATCACTGCTGTTCTGCTTTCTCTTTGTGTGTGTGCAACAACCAAGGGTTCCTTCACTCCTGAAAGTGTGGGTCACGAGTGTTTGGGGTTTATTTTATTTTGTTAATTTTTCTTTATTGAGATTTTGCCTCCCAGTTACTAACTGGTCCCCCACTGGTAAGCCTCCGCCTGGGTTTCAGTAGTTATTAGTTTTAATTGATTCTAGTAAGGCGACGGTGGCATAGGAGTTAAGTGGTTGCCCCACAATCGGAAGGTCGTGGGTTCGCGCCCCGCTCAGTCTGTCGCTGTCGTTGTGTCCTTGGGCAAGACACTTAACCCGAATTGCCTCTGTTGATGGTGGTCAGAGGGGCCGATGGCGCAATGATGCAGCCTCGCCTCTGTCAGACTGCCCCAGGGCGGCTGTGGCTACTCAGTAGCTTACCATCATCAGCAGTGTGTGAATGTGTGAGTGCATGCAGCGTCTTTGAGTGTCCTAACAAAGCGCTATATAAGTTCGATGAATTATTATTATTATTATTATTAAATCTTTTTAATGAGGACTTGTTCTATTTGCTTCATAAATTGGAAAGTTTGCGTTCCTTGTAGACTGGACTTGCATGTCCTTCTAGTGTGCTTATTTGTCCTTGTTTCATAAGGTGGGTTATTGCTTTTATCACTAAAATCAAAGGGGTGTCGTAACAGCACCTCCTTCAGGCCACACTCGTCATGAGCCAAGCTGGGTGAGTCCATGAGTGTTTCTCAATCTCAAGGAACCTCGCCTTGCCTTGCCCTCTAAGACACTGCCTTGCCAGGCCAGACGCCTTGCTTACGAGGACACTGCCCTTCCTTGGTTAAAGAAAACGGTTAAATAGAACAGACTTGTCCCATGTGACCAGAGTAGTCAGTTGCAGATCCAGTTCTGATCTTTAAAGAGTTTCATTAAAATCTCTCCAGGGATTATTTTGCTGAAACATACACACACAGTCTTAACCCTCATGACCTTAACATTACCCTCCGTAGGAACCGTATCAGTGCACCAGATTTACACCTTCTGTTTTCACAGGGATCCAAACAGGACTGGTTAAAGGAAATCCTGATCAAGATTGCAGAAGTCTTGAGGCTCCAGGACGTTCCTGCTCTTCAGATGCACATCGCTTCACTGGGATCTGCTCATCCCGACCTCAGGTAATAATGTCAGACTCTAAAAGTTAAAGCGTTTTATGTTTGGTCTGCTGAGAAACCAGATGACCAAGGTTATTTATACAAAATCAGATTGAGGAAAATACAAATCATTTATCAGAGATGAGAGGAAAAGGAAGTGAGCTGTGCCAAACGAGATCAGATGCTTCCTGAGGACAAGATCGTCTTCATGATGGGGTCACTTTTTGTTCTAAGTTTAGAAAAGTTGAATAAAATAACTTCACATTTCTCATGAGAGGAAATGAATGTCAAGAGGGTCAAATATTTTAGCAGGATAATCTCAGAAATAAACATTTTACATGCTTATCTTGTGTCTGCAGTCGGATTCAAAGAAGCTTTCAGTGAATCTTTGATCCAAATGCTGATGTCTGTTCCTGTTTTTTCCTTTGCAGTGAAAAGCACGTTACCGCTTTGCTCAAACTCAAGACTAACATCTCCAAAATGGACAGGAAAAAGATCAGAACTACTGTTTTAGACACGCTGAAAGAAACCAGCGCTGCTGGTGATGCTCAGCTGTTTTTCTCTAACGTCGAGGTCAGATGAGGAGCATCCTTTGTCTTAAACTTGTTTATTTTGTTGTTTTTTTTGTATTTTCTGGTCTCGTTTCTTCAAGCATAAAGATCGTGGATAAGAACAAAAGAATATATATGTTTCTGCTGCTAGAGGAGATATCTTTGTATAAATTGAGTGTTGAGACATTGTTTTTATTTACTGTGTAAATTCATAACTGTTATTTCACTTTTAGGTCTGGTTTGTGTTTTCTTTTTTATTTTCGAACACGTAAAATCACATCCCAGCAATCATCACGTCTGCTCACTGGAGTGAAAAAGATGGAGCACGTCGCTCCTGTCTTGGCCTCACTGCTCTGGCGCATGTTCGCTTTAGAATCCAGTACAAGATACTTTTATGGGTTTTTAAATCTATGCATGGTCTTACTCCAAGGTACATCTCTGAGCTACTGGTTTTTTACTCTACTGCACGGTCTCTGAGATGCTCCTGGAAGTCCTGAGAAGGAGACGTAAGCTCAGAGGTGATAGGGCTTTTTCTGTAGTGGCCCCTAGGCTTTGGAACGTGCTGCCTTTGAACATTAGGTTGGCATCTTCTGTCTTGTTTTAAATCTCTGTTGAAAACCCATTTTTATGCGTTGGCCTTTTAACTCATCATGAGAGTCTTTTAGTTTAGGTTTTTAAGTTTTGGTTTTTTATGCATTTTTATGTTGTGTGTTGTTTTTAATGTATTTTATTTCTGTGAAACACTGGTCATTTTTATACTGTTGTAAGGTGCTATACAAATAAAGTTGGCTTTGCTTGGCTTTCTGTTGCATTTTCTTACAAATTAATAGTTATATATATGATCTTGAGTTCTTCTTCTCCTTCTTCTTCAAAAGCCAACAACTTGTTGACATTAACAAGAACCAGAGGTGAGAAAATATTTCACAATAACAACAAAAGAGTGAAACAGCAAAACCTGATTCTCGCATTAAAACAGTGAAAAACGTGTTGAGATTTAAGAACTGGTCAAAATAATCTGGTAATGAACAAACTCAGATATTTTTGGGGTTTGAGTTTGTTTTGTTCTGAAGCCTAAAAGCTCACCAGCAATCAGCCTGTGGATGTCATCAGTATCCCACAAGGATTTCAGTTTGGAGCAAAGAAAGGTTAGACGCTGCAGTTAAAGCCAATAACGTCACTTGAGCTGATTATTGCTGAACTCCCTGTTGCTTTATCCACTAGTGCCACAAGCAGCCAAAACAACTTCAACAATTCTGGGAAATTATTGACTCCCCAAGTGGGAAATTTTCCCACTACTTATCCTACTGAGTGATCATCAGCTGTTGGCTCTCCCTGAAGCCAGAGGAAGGATGTGACTCCGCCAGAAGGCTTTTCAACACGTTGCAACAGCAGTGGGCTTTTCCCTGACTGACAACTGAAAGGAAGTGCCCTGGAAGAGGTGGAGAGCAAAAACACATCCGAGTTTCCACAGAAGAGAAGGAAGGAGTGATGATTAATGAAGTCATTACAGAACTGTAGGAGGTAAGTTAGGAAAAGAGGGAAACTCCATGAAATAGCTATGCATGTGGATATCTGGATAAGACCGTCTTGTGTTCAGTCCTTTGCAGGAAGCCTAAAGTTTCATAACTCGATGTTTAGCAGCAATGGTTAACTGTAACACAGAGAAAAGGTAAGAGGATCTGACTGAGGGCAGGGACACAGCTGAAGTATAGAAGCAGAGTTCATTTCTGTAGTTGGTTTGAAGCAGGTACTTTATCTGTGGGGACTTTATTTACAGAAGTGAGGAGCATCATCCATACTTTCTCTACCGCTCTCGCTCTTCTTCACCTTTATGCATTCTTCTGCACACTCCTAGTATGCACAAGCACTACACTGCCGCCTAGTGGATGAAAACATAACATTTCCTCCTTTTTTAAACAGAAATATATCACTCGGTCAGCAGAATCAAAATAAAATAAACGTGTTACATTTCTTTCAATATCAATATTTCTTTCCGGGCTCCGTTCCACCTCCACCGGCTCCCCACAGGGCTGTGTGCTCTCCCCCCTGCTCTTCATCCTCTATGACTGCAGATCCACACAGCCCAGCTGTCACCTGGTGAAATATGCTGCCACCGTTCTCCAGTCACTGCTGTCAGGCCCTTCACAACACCACGGGCCCGCTCTTCAGGAGTTAGTAGAGTGACAGCTCCAAACTTGAACTGAACACGAGCAAAACCAAAGAGATGGTGGTGACTTTCTCCAGCAGGCAGAGGGATCTGGCTGCTTCAGTCACCACCACCATTCAGGGTGAGCCAGTGGAGGTAGTTGAGGAGTACAAATACCTGGGAACCATCTTTGACAACCTCCTGAAGTTCTCTGCCAACACAGAGCAGATTCTTAGGAAGTGCAACCAACGGATATACCTCCTCAGGAAACTCAACTCCTTTGGAGTCAGCACACCCATCATGATGACTTTCTACTATGTCTTCCTGGAAAGCATCATGACCTCCATTACCTGCTGGTTCCACTCCCTCAGCCTTCAGAACAAGAACAGGCTGCAGCACACTGACTGCATCGGTGTGCTCTAAAATCATTGGCCTGCCTGTCAGAACTCTTGCACAGGTTTTTAGCCAACAGGCTGTGAGACAGGCAGCCAAAATCATCAGTGACCCCTCTCACATCCTTCACCACCCATTTCAATGGCTCCCCTCTGGGCGGCGCCTCCGCTGCATCTCCTGCAGGACTGAGAGGAGGAGAGCCACCTTTGTCCCCAAAGCCACTCTGCTTTTTAACTCCAACCGATAAGACCATTTCCCACACCTCAAACTCAAACTACTCTACATTCTTTCTTATACTGCTGACACTTTATACACTCTATTCACTTTATTCAATCACAGTGACTTATTCACTTAGTGCATTTTAAAACTGTACATATGCTGTATATTCTGTTTATTATTATTTTTTACCTCATTTTATTGCCTGTTTTATTATTTGTTTATGCCCTGTGTTTATCTTCAACGCTATGCTGCTCTGCTGTTTTTTTTTTCTAACTGCCCCTAGGGGATAAATAAAGTCTTTCTGATTCTGATACGTCTTTCTTTTACATTTTAATAAATTTATGTAACACATGAAACATCGTGGAGGTCTTCTCACACAGCAAATTTAAAAGTTTTCATTTTGGGGTGTTGGTCCAATTTAACACTAAAAAGAGTTATATAGTTAATAGTTGATATAGTGTTAAATTGTCAACTCCAGTGTTGAGTTACTACATTAAATGTTTTCCATCTAAGGAAACCCAGCAGTTGCATGGAGCATCATTTCTTTGTATCATCTGAAAACATGCTGCAGCAGATCCACAGTAAGGTCAAGTGAGTCCTTGAGGTGGATCAAAAGCAGTCCAGGCTTTTTACGGCTGACCAATCATTACTTTCTCTAGATGAATGTTTTAGACCTGGGACAGAAGCTGAACTCTTAAAGCAGACAAACCCTAGAGCCTGGGACAGAGAGGTGTTAAGATTTGTGTTATTGATGCTTTACAATTTTTAATAAGATATGTTCATGTTGGTCACAT
Source organism: Aphyosemion australe (assembly GCA_006937985.1). NCBI lineage: Eukaryota > Metazoa > Chordata > Actinopteri > Cyprinodontiformes > Nothobranchiidae > Aphyosemion > Aphyosemion australe. The sequence continues at coordinate 622,564 of SSNS01000162.1, read as the reverse complement.
GACCCTAAAGTCTTTAATGCAGTAAAACCACTTCTGAGTCACAAATACACATTTAGCACTCATGTTACACAATAAGAAAAGATTCACTTATGTCATTTAAAACAAATATTACCATTTATGTATTTTGCTAAAATGTCTTTTGCTCATTCTTCTGTGATATAACTTAAAACTGAAAGCAGCATTTTTAATTTCAGTTGTCACGTGTTCTGTGGTACGAGGAATTAAAAAACATCAGAAAGAAGCATAGACTCTTTGTGACCAGAGTACAAGATGTCAAAGGCACTCTTGGCAGGTTTGCTTGCTTTTAGCACCCCCTGCCCCTAGTGTCCATTATTAATTCTCATTGCTGTGCGTTCATCTTTTTAACAGCTTAATCTAACTGCTGAAATGTCTCCTCAGCCTTCATTAGTGTCTACAGGAGCGGTTCATCACTAAATCAAACAAATCAGCTGTGTTCATGATCTAAAACAGGGTTTCTCAACCCTGGTCCTCAGGGCCCCCTGCCCTGCATGTTTTCCATGTCTCTGCTTCAGCACATGGCTGCAGAAGCCTGTTAATCACTCACTCATTTGTGTCAGGTGTGTGGCAGCAGGTAAAACACTGGTGTTTGAAAGGGCAACATGGAAAACATGCAGGGCAGGGGGCCCTGAGGACCAGGGTTGAGAAACCCTGATCTAAAACATGCAGGAAACATACTGGAAGCAGAATGCAGAGCCAGGTATGTCAGCTCCACCAGGAGGCGGACGCCACTCTGAAGTTGCAAGTGGGGTATTCTGGCCACAGAGGGCGGTGGGGGTCTGAGTGACATTTCATTAACCATGTAAAGGGTCATTTTAGCACATACTGGCTCAAGATTTAAAAATACAAATAAGTTTCATAATATGGCTTTAAAATCTAGTCACATAAACGCAGTATTCCCTTTTACATATGTAATATGTTACCAGCTGTAAGGTACTTTAAGGCTATTTTAACATATTCATAAAGAGGACAGCATGTTTATTATATGAGTCCATCCCAGACAACAGCTGATATATAATTATACTGATTAATAATGCTGACATCAGGAGCAACACGAGTGGAATGAAACAGTCCTGCTGCAAATGAAGATTAAATACAAAAAATTATAAGACGTAAATCCAATAAGAACTCAATTTTAAAAGATTAAACCTCACATTTGTTATTAATTTAGCCACCAAAAATAAAGCTTCAGCTGCTGCAACAGCTGTGGGCCAGAGGTAAGTAAGTAAATTTTATTTGTATAGCACTTATCACAGAAAAAGAATCACAAAGTGCTTCACAAAGATCAACAAAACAAAAGATAGGCATCATAAAATGATCTTAAAACAAAACAACAGAATGTCATAAAATCATTAAAAATCAGAAAACAGAAAGTCATAAAATTATAAAAATGATAAAACAAATGAAAGATGATTATAAATACTAGTTAAAAAACACAAATAAAACATAAAAGATTTAAGTAAAAGCAGTTTTAAACAAAAGGGACTTCAGATGCTTTCTAAAGGTGTCCAGACTGTCAGTAACACGTAGGGATAAAGGAAGCTCATTCCAAAGTCGGGGTGCAACAGCCTGGAAAGAGCGATCACCTCGACTTTTATATCTGGTCTTTGGAACTTCTAGAAGGTTCTGGTTTGTGGACCTGAGGGCTCGGGTTGGAGCATAAGGCTTTAACAGTTCAGTAACATAAGGAGGAGCTCAACCAGAGCCCTGAAAGTTCTAGTCAGGATTCTAAATTGAATTCTAAAGTTAATGGGTAACCAGTGCAGAGACATCAGAATAGGAGTGATGTGAGCTCTTCTGTTTGCTCCAGTTAGGAGCCTCGGTGGTGGTAATGCAGCACCTTGTTGCATCAATCACAGAAGAAGAAGAAAAAAAAGGGGACGTAATGTTTGACATCACATAATAATACATTTTATTTAAAAGACACCCAAGGACACTTTACAACAGGCAGATAAAACAGAGCAAGATGATGAACATATGAAACAAAAATATACAAAATTAAAACATTAAAATGGATATCATGTGTTGTAGGCTTGTTTGAATAAGAAGGTTTTGAGTTTGGATTTGAAGGGTGGTGCGAAGACCAGGGGGGAGAGAATTCCAGAGGTGGGGATGTTCTACTCCCCATGGTGACGAGGTGAGCGGAGGAAGCTGAGAGTTGAGGAGCAGAAGAGGAGCAAGGACCTCATCCAATCATATTCACCAAGCTTAAACAAACCTAGCAGGTAGCATGCCATATATGTCCCCATTGTGACTGAGCAGGGCTTCAGGTTAGCCTCGTTCGTGAAACCGAGCTTGGGGAAATTGAGCCAGGATTGTCAGTGCGTTCCTGGTTTATGGGATTAGCTCGCTTTATGGAACAGCTCTCAGATGAAAAGTCAAATATAAACTTACATTTTGTTTATTTTCTCTTTGTTCTCTCCTTTTTTATTAGGAACATTTAAAATATCTTAAATTCTAATATGTATATTCTCTTGCATAACACGACACTTTCTGCAATCCAAACATTTATTGAACACAAACTTTAACAATTTAAACTTTAAACAAATTAAACAGCCAAGACTGAAAATAATCATGTGGCGTTTTCTACAATATTAATGCTACTTTTGATGGTTGATTGAGAAACTAAACATAAAATTAAAGGTTGAATATGGAACATTTTAATAAAAAGCTACTGTATATTTTTTAAAAATAATAATGCCCATTTAGAGGTGTGAACAGTGTACAGTTTTTCCTTTAAAAGCTATATTTAAAAAAATAATCAAAAATGTATTTATTTTAAACACTCAAAAGTATCAAAAATAGGTACCGTTAAGTACTGGTATCGATTCGTAGGTACCGGGAATTGGTACCGTATCGATTCAAATGTCAAAGGTACCCATCCCTAGCTGGGACTGTGTAAAATGGCGGACTTGACAAGTCAAGCAGCTGATTCTGAGCCCAGAAGATGTTCTAACGGTAAATAATGCAAAATAAACGTATTAGTAGAAATGAGTCCTTACCCTGTACGATTCGTAACTGGTCATGTGCTGGCTGGTCACTTCACGTATCAGCAGTGAACCAACACCCCGATGGCTGGAAAATTAGTTCTGTTGTTGCAATACCACCTCTGAACACTAGATGTTGCTATAGTGTCCGTGTTCCATTATCAACCTTTAATAAACCTTCAATAAGAAAACTGAAAGTGCTGATAAAGTATTAAATATCAAACTGAAAAAATCAAAATGCAAACCAGGTGACATGATAGAAATATATTCAATAAACTGGACTAAATGTATCAGGTGTTGTAATTAAAGACTGAGAGCAGGGTACGGAACAAACAGGAATCAACACGAAGACTAGATTTAGAAAATAAAGCAGAAGTAAAGGTAAAAAATATTAAATAAAAAATAGGCAGAATAACATTTAATAGCTTTAGAGGTCCTGCTTTAAATAACGGTGAGTTTTTTATATATCTGAAATTTTTTTTTCAAAAAAGTCTAAAAATTTTGCTTTGATCGTATTTTAGCAACAGCAACAGCAGCAGAATCCAGAACTGGTTTTGGGTTGACTTTCAGGCAGGGCTTCCAGTACCTCTCTCACTTTCCATTTAGAAAGACCCTTCCACTGCAGCAAGAGCCTCAGGTCCTCCCTGCAGATAATAAAAACAGACCTGGAGATTGGAAACGTGTTTTTCTTTTTAAGGCTCAGAAATCACTACTAATCTATTAGGGATGTCCGATATTATCAATCTGCCATTAATATCGGTCGATACTGGCATTAAAATACCTCAAGATGAGCAATCTTTAGGTGAAATTTAATACTAGATTAATTAGAAAACTAATTACAGCTCATGATTAATTAATCTCTCATGTTTTAAAGGGACACTAGTCAGTTTTGGCTTGTTTTTAGCACCCCCTAGTGTTCGTTGGCAAAACAGAAAGTAAAAGTTATCTCTCCTCGCTGTGCGTTTGTATTTTTAACACCTTAATCTAACTGCTGAAATGTCTCCCCAGCCTTTATTAGTTTCTACGGGAGTTATTCATCACTAAATTAAACAAATCAGCTGCATTCATGATCTAAAACATGCAGGAAACGTGTAGGAACCAGACTGCAGATCCAGGTAGGTCAAGCTCAAGTCCCACCAGACCGGACCAGCAACTGTGAAGTTGCAAGTGGAATATTCTGGCCACAGGGGACGACAGGGGCTGGGTGGCCTTTCATTAACCCTGTAAAGGGTCATTTTAGCACATACTGGCTCAAGAAAATGATTTAAAAATATTAAAAAGTTGCAAAGTGTCCCCTTAATCTTTTGACAGCACTATCAAGAATATGTGGGAAATGTTAAAGACTGATCAAAATCCAAAGAAATGTGTTAAAAATGTCTCTGTTCACTAATATACCTCGGTATTCTAAAGTCTATCTCTATGTTGGCAATTATGAGCTTGAGTGCATCAGTGGATTTGGACTCCAACACTTCCTTGATGCAGAACAGCAGGTTATGACGTTGGACACCAGGAGCCTGAAAAGAAAACAGAGCAGGAGGTTCTGGTGAGAGCAGGAACCAGCTGGCAGATCAGGGTGAAAAATCTCAATTTTACCAGGTAGGAGATGGTTCTGTAAAGCTCCTGGGCATCTAGACTGACTGTGTGGCCAACATCTGAGCTCCACTGCTTCAGCTTCCTCTTAGATGTTTGGATGAGATGTTTGAAGTAAATGTTAGAGATGATGTCATAAGCCTCGTCCATCACGATCTGAGATAAAGAAGCAGGAAAGGAGAATAAAATCGTTAAAAAACAACTGCATTCATTAAAATACATATAAATATTAGAAAATTAAAGAGATTATTTAGTTTAACGGTAGGAAATATCTTCACCTTTTGTTCATCCAAAACAAACGAATGGTTAGGGAAATGGGTCTTCAAAGCATTACACAACTTAAGCTGTTGGTTTCGTGACTTGAAGTAATCTTTAAGGTGGAACTGCAGGATAGAAAATATCTTTTATAACATAAAAAAAAAAGCACAGAATCAGTTTTTTCTCCAACTTTTATGTTGGACTTGGAACAGGTACCTCAGCAAGATCAGTTATCATTTTCTGCAGAAGTTTCAAAATAAGAGTCTCCATGTTTTCAAGCGTTGTCAGAGTTTCCTTGTGGAGGGAAGGACTGATGTTTTTTCCTTCAGTCTTGACATGTTCCCTGAAACCAAATTGGTTTGTTGAAGGATTTTCTTTTTCTGGTTTGGTGAATATCCATATAAGCTTTACTCACAAGTGACGTAATACAAGTCCTGAAACACTCACCTGAGTTCTTTACATGTTTTCAGAGTCTTAAAGAAGCAGATTATTTCCATATTTGTCCTTGTTTCAGTCCAAATATTCGCTTTTTCACTAAGAATGCTGGTCTGCTCTTCAGTGTACCTGAAATTTAAATGTAATTTAGTGATAAAATAACTTAGACTTCATATAATTTGTTCTGTTTTTAGGTACGTTTCAATAAATAATTAGTTGTATTTATTTATTGAAAGAAACTTACCGTTTCACAAAGTTTCGCAGCTCTTGAAAACAAACCACCAGCACTTGTTCATAGAGTTCTTGACTTACGTTTTTTGCCACAGAGTACATGGCGTTTACGCACTTCAAAAAAGACAAAAGTTACACAATTAATTAAAAAAGAATCCAGCAGACTGTGATGGAAATTAGGATTTACGTAGCCTAGAAAACTAGACAGACGATAGCAGAAGCAAAAGGATTTTGCTCTGCAGGTCAGTCTAGCCACACTCCATTATGGCATTTTCACATCTGGCCTGGCCTGGTTCAGTCTTGGTAACGTCGGCCCGCCCCGCGCAGCCAGGTTGTGTTTACATATCCTTCTCAGGAACGCGAATGTCCCTGAGCTTGTGGGCGGGGCAAAAGATGCGCAGAGAAGTCTGTGGTGTTTTCCTTAAGTTAGTAAACAAAGGCGGCCGTGAGCAGTGTTGCTTTTGGAGACTCTGATATGAAGCACACAGCTTCCTACCACAGACATATATACACCTCATGAACTGGTGCTGCCTATTGGAGCTGCAGTAGTGATCGGCCACCATCTTAATTGGGTCTCCATTCACCTCCAGTGCATTCTTTTCTACTGAGGAAGGTGCTTACCCAGCTAAAAAACACATTTTATCAAGCTTTTTCACAAAACCAGACACATGGTATGGCATAATAACTAAAATATAAATAAATAAACAAAATAAATTAAAATATAAAATCTCATCAGGTAGGCTAGAAAAGTCAATAGTAATCCCACGTGATCTGTTTTCTGTTGTTGCAACCGTAGACTGCACAAAAACGGGCATAGTTGCCCACTCTGCATTGACTTTGCAGAGTGAGGAGACCCATCCAATATGGCGGTGACGCTGTTACGCTGTCCAGCGCCCAATGGGGTGTCTACGTATTCATGTCTGTGCTTCCTACTCTCTCACTGAGAGTGCTGTGTGCTCCTCACAGCAGTCTGTCCTTGCGCTACCATGACTGGAGCGATGGTTCTGAGCTGCAGTCAGAGAAGGTGTTTACTCCAGACTGATAATGAATCGTGCATGCGGGAAGCTGCTGCTAGCTGACTTTACCCACCAATCAGAGGCTCCCTCTATAGGTAGGCATGAACTTCAGCTGGCCAGTCAGTCGGTATTGGGTTTGTTGGGTTGGCAAAGCTGACCGCCGGCGAGCAGGTCCAAAAAAAAAAAAAAACGGTCAGCTGAGCACGGAAAAGGCACAGATTACCCAGATGTGAACACAATTAACCTACCAGGGCTGGACCCAGATGCGAAAGCGGCTTTAGAGCCTCAACAGGCCCGAACAGTCTTGTGTCTTGCCAATCAAAGCGCTCTATCAGTTTCGTGGGCAGGATGTTGCTGCCACAGAGCAAAACAACAAAGATGGCGGCGACTCATTTGGCATCGACTTTGGACTATTTAGATTTGGGCAGATTTATTTAGTCCAAAGCAAGGTGAGTGCGTCACATTGTTCATTGTCCAATAGCATGTGGAGACAGTTTGAAAGACAACCGTAGATTCTGCCTCACAACTGAGCTCTCTCTACATGGGTTGTGGCCAGACTATATATTCACATACTGTATATAGGATGGCTTGCCAGGCTAGCATTTAGGGGCACTTTTTCACCAAGTAGAGCAGATTGCATACGTGATTATATTCTGACCATTATTGTTAGAAATAAGCAGCATCATAGAGACATGCTTGAGTTACCTGGATGATGTCCACATAAAGTCCAACATAGGTTTCTTCATTGCAACAGGTCTGGTTTCTGTCAGCCTGCAGGATTTTGGGCAGGGACTCGCTGACCTCTCTCTGCAGATACAGAAACAGTATAGTCATAACTCTGGTAAAGACATACAGGCCTTGGTAACTTTCATTTTATTACTGAAACATTTTGTTTATAAGGCAAAAACATTTGGTGACTTGTCCACCAGGAATTACACATTGCATTCATGTTCTCTGAAGGATTTATTTTAGGGTTTGTTTTTTGATTTGATTTAAATTCCCCAGCTTTCTTCCTGCCAATGATGTGGTTGGTATCTTAAAGCCATGGCAGAGTTTGAAGAAACTGGAGTAAGAGTCCCTCCAAAGCGGAGGCCATGATTCCCAAAAGAAACTTGCTCAGGGTTGATGGCAGTCTGGAGCAAGAGTTGATCTAGTCTGTTGTGGAAAAGAAAGAGCAAAGCTGAAAGACAAGGCTCACGATTTGCTGATCGATCTTTGTTCCACTTGACACCAGTGGTCACAAGATTTGAATCATGACTGAAAAGAAAAGATGCTGGGCAAAAGTAGCAGAAAACAGCTTCTTCTGTAAAGAAGCAGGACTCAGTAATTCCACCAGCTGATGGTAGCTTGGAGCTGAGCTGATTCAAGTTTTTTAAGAGGCCTCCTGGTTGTCGTCCTTTGGGTTTTTTTCATACACAACAGAAACAATCTGGACTGGGAATGCTTTGGGATCCCCCATGAGGAGCTGAAGAGTCTCTAGAGAGAGGAATATCAGAGTTTTCAGGAAGGGGTCAACCCTCCGGTTATGTGTGCGCTCTTTGAAGAAGTGTGAGAGGTAGAAAAAAGGAAAGAAAAAAAAACGAGAGCCGAGCCATGTGAGCGGAGAGAGACAAAGAACCGTTATAGTCATAAAAAAACTGAAAGAAGAGAAGATAAAGAGTGTGAGAAGTGCTGTTTGGTGTGATAACGCAGATTGAATGACGGACATTGACACCTGAGATACTGTAGGTGTTACTTACTGTGGAAACTCCAGTGAGTCATTAATGATATGAAGAGCTAACCAGCTGGCTGTTGGTTAGCTAATTAGCTTCTTATCATCATGTAGCACACTAAAATCGTTAAATCACGTTGAAGTATTGTTAAAAAGCAGTTGGAGTATGTTGGAAACTTTACATGTTGAATTCATAAAGTTATTTAGCTGAAATATGTTCATGAGTTTGTCATTTTATACCAAGATGGTTAAAACTGAATACATGATGTTACTGAAGGATTAAAAAAAATGTTTATATGGATTTTAATAATTACTTGGAGAAGTTACCTCTACTTGTATGTTAAAAATCATTAACTTTATGCTACACTTGATATATTTAATTTCTGGTAATTTGATATAAGTGATTACGTTTTTTTTTTATGTTCTGCACGTTATGTGTAGACTGCTTTTTTTCTGTGGACTCTTCTGAGACCTTTGATTCAGTGGATGAAGTTCAAAGACGTGATGGCGAGTCAGACCCATGGATGAGACTGAAGATTCCTGTTAGGCTGGCCAGCTGCTACAGGGATCTACTGTGAGCTCACCTTGGAACTCTCAGGATTTCCAGTTAAAGAGATACACACTCATACCTATCCGGGTACAATAACCCAGAGAAGGAGAAATGTGAACAAGAACTGAATAACAAAACTTAATATTCTATTTTGTTTTATTTTCTATTTTTTCTATTGTTTATTATTTATGAAACGAGCTGTATTTTATTTGAGGGTTTGTTATTTTTTGTTTGTCACTGAAAAAGTGATCTCAAATGTACAGTATATACGTATGTTGTGCATTACTGTAATAAACCTGTCAGTTTATAACTAAAAATCTTTATTACTCCTCAGAACCTCAAATTTATTATTTATTAACCACAACTTCAATATTTAGTACAAGTGCTACAGATGGATGGATGGCAGCTTATTTTCAGTCATGCCTGTGTGCATAAATGATTAAACCTGGATCAATGCTCTGTAGTATCCATTATTTTTTGTTTATTTATTTAAAAAGATAAATTGGTGTCTAAATAATTTATAATTTATGGAAGGAAGTGAAGAAGTAAAAGTAGTCAACAGCCTTTCCTGCCTTTAACTTTACTAAAAAGTTAAAGATGAAAATTCTAATTTTTGAGCAATCATTTTCTACATGAACTTTGCTTTTGCACACAAACAGAAGCAGAAAAACACAGATACTGAAAAGCTTATGTACAGTAACCAAAGCTATTTTATTTGAGCACAATGCCTAACTGAGTCTTTCACATGGCCTCCCTGTAAAGGCTGAAGTGATGTTTGACTTTAGTGACACCTTGTGGTCATGAAACAAGATAAGCTCACACAAAATGGATCCTATCAAGGAAACAAAATATATAAACAACTGTCCAAGTTTCCCTTAAACCTGATCAAGAGTCAAACTTTGACCAAGTCTCACAGCTAATATCACACTAACCAGTAACATTGATGGTTTTGGAGGAAATCAGAATAGTTAAAGAACACCCACGCATGCAAATCCCTCCTGGGAAAGTCCCAGATGAAATTTGAACCCAGAACCTCTTTGCTGTTAACAATCAGAGCAAAGCTCTGCACTATTTGGATAAGACATGGACATGCAAACACTGAATTCCCAAATTCTCCTCCCCGTGCCTAGATCTAAAGGAGAAATGAGCTGTAACAGATCTGTTTTTACCTGCACACAGTCAACCACTTTTTTGTGTGACTTTGCTTCCCAGTCTTCTAGTAGATGTCTCTCAGGACTACCAAGCAGCTCCTGACTGGGAAAATCCCAAAAACACCAGTATGAGTGTCAGCCTGTTTCACTTTCATTTCTGTTTTATGACTAAAATACCAGAAAACATTTATTTTCTTCTTTTTCATTAAACACATGACCTCTTTTCATTCTGAGATGTGCAACATAAATGGTTGTTAAATGGACATGATAAGTTGTGACCTTCAGTAATGGTGTTTCCACATCTGGGTCGGCCCGGTCCAGCCCTGGTAGATTAATTGTGTTCACATCTGGGTAATCTGTGCGTTTTTTTTACTCAGCCTACCAGTTTTTTTGGACCTACTCTTGGATGGTCCGCTTCGTGCTAAGCCAACCCAACACACCCACTACTGGCTGATTGGCCAGCTGAAGTTCACGCCTACCTATAGTAGGAGCCTCTGATTGGTGGGTAGAATCAGCCAGCAGTGGCTTCCCACATGCATGATTCATTGGCCCAATCCCAACACTCGCACTGCGCCCTATGCCCTTCTGTGAAGTGCACTCAGAGGAGGTGCACAGTAAGGCTTCGAGTGCGTAGTACACAAGTGTGCTGAATTGGGACCGGGATCGACCATGACGCATGCTGGGATGCCGGTCGCTGTTTGTGCTACTTTTTAAAAAACCTTTATTAACAACTTTCAAAAGTTCTAACAAAAGTTACATTCATTACTGACCAGATTAAATCTTAGTCTAAAACATTCAGAGCATGAATAAATATCATTAATCGTCTTAAAATGAACTTCTTTCAGTTGAAAATACATATTTTCAGAAAAGGCACTCGAGCCATTGCTCCACCTTCTCAAACTTCCCACGCAGCAAAGTTTGTGGGTAATACCCTTGCCCAAAGTCCACATTGATGCAGACTTGGGCAAAGTGTGGATAAGGGCTGCAAAAGGGGCGTGGTCACCTTCCGCACTTGAGAATCGGGACAACCTACGCACTCGCACCCCTGGCCGGGAACGCGCAATTGAAGGGCGCAAGGGTGGAAGTGCGAGTTTTGGGATTGGGCCATAATTTTCTCTGACTGCAGCTTGGAACCACCTCTCCAGCCACACAGGTGTGAGGACAGACTGCTGTGAGGAGCACACAGCACTCTCAGTGAGAGAGTAGGAAGCTGTGTGCTTCATATCAGAGTCTCCAAAAGCAACACTGCTCACTGCCGCCTTTGTTTACTAACTTAAGGAGGACAACACTGACTTCTTCGCACATCTTTTTCCCGCCTCCGTGCTCTAAGACATCCTCGTTTCTAAGAAGGCTGTGTGAACTAAATCTAGCTGTGCACGGGCGGGACGACGCTACCAAGACATGACAGGGCCAGGCCAGATATGAAAATGCCATAGATGGACCAGATTTTGTTTTTCAGCCACATCCATCCCAATGTGAGACATAAAGCTGACGTCAAAACTTCCATAAAAATTTGCACTATTATAAAGAGAGAAGAAGCAAGATACTAACCTCAGATATGAGTGTACGACCCAGTTCATCAGAATAAAGCAGGTCTTGGAGGTGCTAATGTTGCTGAGCAGCTTGGACAGGTGGGAAAATGTCTTACAGTGGCAGGAATCAGTTTGAGGCTCATCAGACACAATTTTCTTTATGATAGCTAGATGCTCCTCTATGTCTTTCCCCAGATCTGTTGGAGGTTCTGGGAAGTTCTGGGGCTTAAGGTTCGGCATGATGTCATCGGTTTGTTGTTGTTTTGTGCTAAGGTGTCTGAAATCAGAGCTGGAAAATTGGGGAAACTCATCTGAAGACACTTGAAGAAGCTCCTGCACACATTCCTCGTCACCTACAAACAAGCAGGTAAACAGAATTTATAAATCAGACCAATGGAATCTTTTCACTTTTCCGTTCCTGTTCAAAACAAGAATTACTAGTTTTGTAGCACATGGGAAAGTACCGAGTTGTCACAGACCAATCACAGCTTCGTCTACCTGTTTGATGTCACAGGTGGCGACACACAATCAGGGACATAATGTGCTAGCTGTGTGTGTGTGAGATATTTGCTACTTTGAATCTTCCTAATCTCTAGTGCAATATTTTCATTGTATACCTGTGGTATTGACAATTAAAGGGATATTATCTTTTTATTTACTTTAGTTTTGCTTTATAATGCATCGCCTTACCTCCAGTCATTGCCGATGGGGGAGGTGGGACTGCACAGCCAATTCCCCACCCCCCAACAACTTTCTGAAAGTCCTGGGTAATTTTAGAGGTACTAGCATCTCCTAATCACACACAATCAGAGGTTTGATTGAGACAGATTTTTTCAGATACATTATGAAATAGATTACTTCCTGGGGATATTTGGTCACGGCAGTTGCATCAACTCTGATTCATTCAACATGAGTAACACTCCAGGGTAACCACATGTTTATTTAGATATAATCCACTGAATAACTGTATATAAATTAAACATCACTTGAATAAATCAGTGTCTGTGGTTCCCTCTAGCTAAAATTAACATATACTGTTCCAAAAAAAAAGGGAACACTTAAACAACACAATGTAGCTCTAAGTCAATCACACTGTCCACTTAGGAAGAAACACTGATCGACAATTAATTTCACATGCTGTTGTCAATGTGCAGGAGTGACAATAACAGAACAGTAAACAATGATTTGAATCAATATTTGGAGGTATTCTTAAATTTAGAACAGATTTTAGTTTGTGTTCTTAGTCAATAAACTATATAAACACAGCCTCTCCACACTGAAACAAAGAACTGAAACATCAGATTGCCCGGAGCACATGGTTAGGACACACCCAGAATAAGAACATGTTCATACATACCGTGGTTGTCCAATAAAGGTCTGGTGTTGCCTGTGTTTTCAAGTTTCTTCTTCAGTTTGCTCCTTATATTCGTCAGTGTTCTTTTCAACATCTTTGCCGATAATGCTTTCAGGCTGAGCACAAACACTGGTTTGTGGACTGCTCCTGTCCTGTCTGTGAATGTCAGCCAAGAATTCCTTATAAAAGGTGGGCGGGGGTTTTCCCACAGACATCACTCTACAGCAAACTAGTTTCACTTTCTTTGTCTTTGAAGTGAAATGTTTGCATCATGCTGAGAAGCTGCATGAATGAATATTAAAAACACTCCTGCGGCATTTGTTGTTGCTTTACGTTTATAAGATAAAAGAAGTGGCAACGATTCTTTATTGGTGACACTTTTAAAAAGAAAGTGACAGATCACTCATCACAATGTTTTTGACGTTTTATTAAATGGTCAAAAAATGCATGGCTAGGTTTGGGTTTTTGAAATGTTTGTGTTTATGAGGTCCGGCTCACTCTACCTCAACTGTGTGGGGAAAATGACATGAATCTCTCTGTTGTTTTGTTTTTAATGTCTTTCTGTTTCACTCCTGTTTTTTAATTCTCACTTCCCAACCAAACATAAAAAGTATATCTTTGACTTATCTGACCTTATCAAATCATGTGAATCAGGTCATTGTGGAATCTTTGGGGTTAGTTACAGTTTCATGTTTTTTATTTATATAGCGCCAAATCACGACAAGAGTCGTCTCAAGGTACTTCACAAAGTAAAACATTCCAATTGGGTTCAGTTCATTATGCCAATTAGTTAGGTTTCCTATATAAGGAACCCAGCAGATTGCATCGAGTCACATGACTTGTTGTGTCAGACTTTACAGTAATCCCCATGCTAAGCAGAATGTCTAGTGGTTGGCCGCAGTGTGCCAGCCAGTGTTCACGTGTCTTTAGATTTAAGACTTTCTCATCTAAATTCAATCTAAACCTCAATTGCGAGATTTCTCACCAAGAATGCATTTTATTTTTATGTACACCTTGTTGTCATTTCTCTACTTTGAGGACAACGCTGGCAGAGGAGTTAAGTGTCATAAGGGTTGCATGATCCGAGTCCTACCCAGTCTGTCGCAGTAATTGTGTCCTTGGGCAAGACACTTCACCCATGCTGCATGCTGGTGGTGGTTGAGGGACCAGTGGTGCCTGTTTATGGAAGACTCACTCCTATCAATGTGCCCCATGGAAGCTGTGGCTACTATACAGGTCCTTCACAAAAAATTAGCATATTGTGATAAAGTTCATTATTTTCTGTAATGTACTGATAAACATTAGACTTTCATATATTTTAGATTCATTACGCACAACTGAAGTAGTTCAAGCCATTTATTGGTTTTAATATTGATGATTCATGTCATACAGCTCATGAAAACCCAAAATTCCTATCTCAAAAAATTAGCATATCATGAAAAGGTTCTCTAAACGAGCTTTTAACCTAATCATCTGAATCAACTAATTAACTCTAAACACCTACAAACGATTCCTGAGGCTTTTAAAAACTCCCAGCCTGGTTCGTTACTCAAAACCGCAATCATGGGTAAGACTGCCGACCTGACTGCTGTCCAGAAGGCCATCATTGACACCCTCAAGCAAGAGGGTAAGACACAAAGAAATTTCTGAACGAATAGGCTGTTCCCAGAGTGCTGTATCAAGGCACCTCAGTGGGAAGTCTGTGGGAAGGAAAAAGTGTGGCAGAAAACACTGCACAACGAGAAGAGGTGACCGGACCCTGAGGAAGATTGTGGAGAAGGAAATGGGCTACAGGTGCCGCATTCCCCAGGTCAAGCCACTTTTGAACCAGAAACAACGGCAGAAGCGCCTGACCTGGGCTACAGTGAAGCAGCACTGGCCTGTTGCTCAGTGGTCCAAAGTACTTTTTTCGGATGAAAGCAAATTTTGCATGTCATTCGGAAATCAAGGTGCCAGAGTCTGGAGGAAGACTGGGCAGAGGGAAATGCCAAAATGCCTGAAGTCCAGTGTCAAGTTCCCACAGTCAGTGATGGTCTGGGGTGCCATGTCAGCTGCTGGTGTTGGTCCACTGTGTTTTATCAAGGGCAGGGTCAATGCAGCTAGCTATCAGGAGATTTTGGAGCACTTCATGCTTCCATCTGCTGAAAAGCTTTATAGAGAGGAAGATTTCATTTTTCAGCATGACCTGGCACCTGCTCACAGTGCCAAAACCACTGGTAAATGGTTTACTGACCATGGTATTACTGTGCTCAATTGGCCTGCCAACTCTCCTGACCTGAACCCCATAGAGAATCTGTGGGATATTGTGAAGAGAAAGTTGAGAGACGCAAGACCCAACACTCTGGATGAGCTTAAGGCCGCTATCGAAGCATCCTGGGCCTCCATAACACCTCAGCAGTGCCACAAGCTGATTGCCTCCATGCCACGCCGCATTAAGGCAGTCATTTCTGCAAAAGGATTCCCGACCAAGTATTGAGTGCATAACTGAACATAATTATTTGAAGGTTGACCTTTTTTGTATTAAAAACACTTTTCTTTTATTGGTCGGTAGGAATATGCTAATTTTTTGAGATAGGAATTTTGGGTTTTCATGAGCTGTATGCCAAAATCATCAATATTAAAACCAATAAATGGCTTGAACTACTTCAGTTGTGCGTAATGAATCTAAAATATATGAAAGTCTAATGTTTATCAGTACATTACAGAAAATAATGAACTTTATCACAATATGGTAATTTTTTGAGAAGGACCTGTATAGCTCATCACGAGCGTGTGAATGGGTGAATGACTGGATGTGTTGTGAAGTGCCTTGGGGGTTTGTAGAATCCAGGAGGGCGCTATAGAAATACAAGCCATCTACCATTTACTTTGGCTTCCTGTGGCACTCATTTATCAACCATTCATAGAAACTGTCCTATATTCCTTCCTATGAATGATATTTAGAATGTTCGTACGAACGGCCAAAATACTGATGTATGAAACGTGGTGGCCACACGTGTGCATGTTCCTCCACAATCGACTGTTTATAAATCCCACATGAGCTGTTCAACTGAACAAAAACTGAGCTTCATCCATGCCTATATGTCCTCCAGATTAAGTCATTATTGAAGATGTTAGCACGCAAGTAGAGAAGGTAGATTTTGCCTTGAGGTAGAGCTGAGTATCATCAGCATACCAGTGGGAAAATATGCCATGTTTGCTAAAAATATTGCCAAAGGGAAGCATGTAAATTGAGAAAAGAGTGGGGCCAAGCACAGAACCATGAAGGATACCACAGGTGACTTTGTGGATATGTGATCTTGCTTGGTCCAGGGCAACGTGTTCGGTTTGGCCACTCAGGAATGCGGAAAATCAGGTAAATCAGGACATTTTCTTACAGTCCAATGGTATATTGAAAGCAGTGAAGGTTATGGTCGACTGTATCAAAGCTGCTGTTAGATCCAGTAGGATCAGATGGGGAGCCAGTATATGCTGCCATGAGGAGGCCTGACCAAGGCTGTATTTGTGCTGGGAATTAGTGAGGAGCTTTCTCGACGGAGAAAACAAAACAGATGCCACACTTCCACTCCTACTCCGGGATAGCCAGGCTGGCAACATAATCACCCCCGACCCAACATTTTTTTTCTTTTCCATACTAACCCTTCCCACTGATGTCTTGGGAGTTTTTTGTTTGAAAAACTACAGACTCAATCTTCTAGGCAAGGATTTTTATTTCTCTCCAGTGTCAGAGAATGTTAAACGTTTTACATCTTCTTAACTGAGTAGTGATGTGCGAGTCATGAATTGTTCAATACTCGAGAATCACTTTACTGACTCGTGAATCACAATTCACAATCCCAACTGACTCATTCACTGACTAATCCCTGTTACTGTTAGCAAACTAATTTCATTACTAGAAATATCTAGCTTACCATTAAAATAATGGAAAAAACAGCCAGTTTCTTAACAAAAACACTTCCTTACCTGCTCTGGGCTGGAAGAAAAACCCTGGTACAAAGCTCACGTCACCAGAATAGCTCATTAGTTCACCCAGTAGCATTGCTCTGCTAACAGCACATTTAAGTCACTCACCCCCTCCCTTCTTGAGAGCTAGTTAGCAATGTCCGGTGCTTAATCATAGCATGAGCAAATCACTCGGTTCCTACGAGTTCAGTTTACCATCAGTATAACTTAATGCGATCTCATCTGTTGAGTTCTAACATTTGTAAGAAAAAAAACTTACCAAAACATTTTATGAATAAATTTTCATATGAAAACTTAAAGAGGTCTAGCTGAATCTCATTCTACAGATAAAACATGGAAAAGGCTTCTCAACTGTGTTGAGTTCTAATGTGATAAGTCAAGTGACTATGCCAAGAGAAACATTTACCACAAGTTTCACACGGATAAGGTTTGTCACCTGTGTGAATTCTCATGTGAGAAGTCAAGTTACTCCTCTGAGAGAACCATTTACCACAGGTTTCACATGGATATGGCTTCTTACCTGTGTGAGTTCTCATGTGCTTAGTCAAAACACGACTGTGAGTGAAACATTTACCACAAGTTTTACATGAATATGGCCTCTCACCTGTGTGAATTTTTATGTGACTAGACAATTGACTTTGCCGAGCAAAACATTTTCCACAAGTTTCACAACCATACGGCTTTGCACCTGTGTGAGTTCTCATGTGAGAAGTCAAGTCACCGCTCTGAGAGAAACGTTTTCCACAAGTTTCACAAGCATATGGTTTCTCACCTGTGTGAGTTCTCTTGTGAGAAATCAAGTTATTTACCTGAGCGAAACATTTACCACAAGTTTCACACAGATATGGCTTCTCACCTGTGTGAGTTCGCAAGTGTTTTGTCAAAGCATTAGTGTGAGTGAAACATTTACCACAAGTTTTACATGAAAATGGCCTCTCATCTGTGTGAGCTCTCATATGCTTTGTCAAAGCATTAGTGTGAGTGAAACATTTACCACAAGATTTACATGAATATGGCCTCTCACCTGTGTGAGTTCTTATGTGATAAGTATAAACATACTTGTGACTGAAGGATTTCCTACATATTTTACATGAAAATGGCCTTTCTAGTTCTGGACCATCTACACAGGCTCTGTGATTTTCAGTTTGTTTACATCTTTCATTTTGTTTCAATACTTTATAGCTGTTTGATTCTGAGTTTTCAGTCCTGCATCCAATCTGTTGTTGGTTCTTAGTTTTAGGAGAAATTTGACACAAGTGTTGGTTCTGGTTTGGTTCTGGTTGACAACAGTCTGGTTTTTCAAAAGAAGTCACCATAAAAGTATCATTTTCCTGCTTCAGAATGAACTGCTCTGCATGCTGACTGATGCAGAGTTCCTGCTCTTCCTCTTTCATTAGTGGAAGTTCTGGTTCGTCCAAGGCCAAACTGGAGGTCGTGCCTTGGTTACAGAGGTGCTGGTCAGTCTGAACCTCCTTTTCCCAAAAACAACGCTGTGGGAGTTCTGGACAGGCGAAAAGACAAAAGAAAGTTCTGATCAATGTGACAATAAGAGCACATTTTATTTTAATCAACGGACAAATATAAAGATATTTTGGCGAATAAAGAACCCTCAGATTAGATTTTACTTGCAGAAAAAAGTTCTTACACAAATTCATTATGTCTAGGCCTGGGACGATAACAAATTTTGCTGGACGATAAATTGTCCAACAAATTATTGATGATAAACGATATTATTGTCAACATTATCGAGACCAAAATAACCATTAATGTAATGTTAATATATCATAATATTGCAAGTACATTTTTTAAAATGCAACAATTAAACCTTTATTTAACATTGGAATTTCCAGAACCAGAACTTCTAAATAAATAAAGCAAAAAAAAAAAAAAAAAAAAAAAAAAAAAAAAAAAAAAAAAAAAAAAAAAACCACAATAAAAATAAAATAATAAAGGACTCTCACTCTGTTAGAAAATATTGCACCAAAAGCAATAAAATAGACCCCATCTCTCCAAAACAATAAATGAAATGGCCTATCCAGTGTCAACAACCAAAACTGCACTTGAACCCTCTTGTCATCCAGCGTGTTTGGAGGGAAGAGACAAGGAAAACATAAACACGCAGGCACATGGCGATATATTGAGGATGGAAAAATTATTGAGTTAATTTTCATCTACGGTACGATTAATTGACTTATTGATTATCGTCCCAGCCCTAATTATGTCCCATTTAAACTAAGGGTGTTCCAAAAAGGGTACTTCACGATTCGATTCGATTTCGATTATGGGAGCTTCGATTATAATGGTTGTTGGATCGATTCGATTACTGGTGCCATGATTCTGCGATTATTGACATTTTTAATGTTTTTTTCATACGAGATTGATTGTCTTCTTCTTTGTCTACATTTGTAAATAAATAACCTATCAATTAACTCAGTTCCTCTAAAACTACTCAGTAAGTAAATACTTTTTTTTACATTTAACTATTTTTCAAAGACAAAATCTTATTTTATGACTGTATGACTTGTGTAAATATTTGCACTTTGACCAACTTAACTTCGATCAGGGAAAGCTTTAAACATTTAAAACCTGCTAGGGAATCATTTTTTTCTCTCCTTCCTTTACTTTAACAACAGAACTTTATTAGAAAACAGTTCAATAACATGCAAAACATGCTATCACCTCAACTGTCTTACAGCTTTTGAGATATTGAATAACATTTCATTTCTACTGGTAACAATGTAATGGTGGCATGTCTATAATGTACGGGTTGGCAATAATCCAGTTTAAATTACGTTCACAGAAGTGTTTGTGAATTACATACTACAACGGCTTGCCATAGACCTGGAGCGGTGTGTTGCGCAATCTCGTAGCAACAACAACATCGAGAGTCCCGGTAGCTGACTGTGGCTCTGCTCCATAGCGCTGCAGACAGCTACGAATAAACAGGATGGTGGGACTTTTCTTCCGCTTGTAGAGTTTAGTCATTCTTAGTTCCAAGTAGGGGTGCAACGGTCCACTTTCCCCACGGTTCGGTCCGTACCTCGGTTTTTGGGTCACGGTTTCGGTCCACTTTGAAGTGTAAAAAAGCTTAAGAAAAACTGAAATTTCCTAACTTTATTTTATTCACGCAATAATATAACTTTTCAGATGTATTACTTGTAGTCCAGTGTATAATAATATGTTCAAAGACCAACAGAAATGTCACTTTTAAATTGCCTTTTCAATGTGGTGTCAGTAAGAGGCTAGGGCGACTGAAGCGGGACCGGGAGGGACACGTAATGGGCTCTATGCACGCTCCAACTTCCGCATTCCACATAAGGCCGCACCCCTATATCCGGTTGTCATAGTTGCCGGCGAAGCTGTGACATGGCTGAGAGTTTGGAGTTCACCCGGTGCTTTCTGGAGTTACCAAATGTTACAATCAATGATGTAAGGCAAATTTTCTCTTTGTTTAGATGAAAAAAAAGAATAAAGTGGTTCTCTCGATTTTTTTTAAAAAACCTCTACCAATAACACGTCCGACCAAAAAGCCATAAGCAACTAACCTCCAGGAAGCACCGGGAGAACTCCAAACTCTCAGCCATGTCACAGTTTCGCAGGTGACTATGACAACCGGAAATAGGAGTGCCTTATGTGGAATGCGGAAGTTGGAGCGTGCATAGAGCCCATTCGGAATTGTAGGATGTCCGAGGAAGGTCTCGACTCAGGAGTGTGTTGTGTGAGGGGTCGTGGTTGTGGCGTCAAATAAAGTGAGCCTCTGAGTTCACCGTTTTCTCTCCTCGTCTTTATATTCAACTGCAAACCAGAAATGTTCCCACACGGAAGGTTTGTTTGAAGACGGCGCGTCGCATGTCGCCGTGGCTAAGTTTCTCTCTGTAGCGCTTGTTTTGCTCAAACTTTCAGCTCAGTGGGGCGGGTCAAACCTGTGACTGGATATTTACTCGCGGGTAGGGAGGGGGTCTGCTGTGAGCAGCTTCAGACGAGACTAGAGCAGGCACACGGAATGAAATTCATCTGCCTGGACAGACAAACGCACCCTGGTGCCGTGTAAAGCATGAAATAAAACGTCCAGCGCGAAAATAATGACAAAACTGAAGTCCCGCGGTACACGAGTGTAGATTGTCCCGTGCAGGGAGGACCGAACGGTCCGGGATTTTACTGCGTACCGTTGCATCCCTAGTTCCAAGATCATCGTGTTTTTTTGGAACCCACGGCGTGAGTCTGCTATCCGCTAGCTTAGTTAGCATTAGCCAATCTGCGCGTTTGATCCCACACTTTGGATCGTTTCTGCTGGTTCCTCTATTTTCCTCCACAGCACCTAGATTACCACATTGTGCGCCAGTAAAAAGCGTCTTCCTTACACAAAAACAAATAACTTACATATGTTAAGGCTCCGGTTACGTGTATTTTTTTTTGTAGCGGCTTTGCAACAAAGCTTTCACGTTATTTATTTTTTTAAGCATCGACATTCATTAATCGATTCTGAATCCTCACGTGAAGCTTTGCGATGCATCGCCACATCGATGAAATGCACCCACCCCTAATTTAAACGCACTTACTGAGGCTCCTGAAATGAGTCAATGTTCAAGATAAATCCCTTAAACCATAGAAGTGTTATTTTTATTTATCTATAGCAAAAACACTGTTATTGGAATAAAGTTTCATGACTGAGTTCATCTGTGTGCTAAAACTTTAGGAAATAAGACTAAAAATTGCAAAAAGGAATTCAACAAGAAAACCTTTCCTGAAATTCTGTCCACAGTAAAACATCAGTATCCATGGTAATGCTGCATTTTTGTATTTTAAATATTCCTATACTTATTACAGAAATGTACAAATCATTGACTACAATACGGGTTTCTTACAGAAACTCAGAAAAACATTTAACACAGATTTCACAATAAAACAGAGTTTCACCTGTATGAGAGTTGTCGACATTGTCTTTGTGATCGCTGGTTGTGGGACTTAGATTCATTTTTTCATCTGTGCTTGATTCTGCATCTGCATTTCTGCTTCCTTCCTGTTCTTGGATCTCAGCCTCAGGAAACCTTGAAAAAATTAGTTGGTCGTTTGGTTTTGGTTCATTATGGTCTCTTTCCTCTTCAGTAGGAGTCACAAGGTAGGTAACAGCCTCCTGCTTTAGCTCAGCCTGCTCTTCAAGCTCCTCTTGTTCTATAATCTGCAATAGCTCTGAGTCATCCTGCTTTAATTTAATCCCAGGGGGTTCCGACTCCTCTTCTAAAGGTTCTGGATCTTCCTGGTTCAAGCTGGAGGTCCTCTCCCTGTTACAGAGCTGCTGGTCAGTCAGATCCTCCTCAACTTTCCAGACATAATGCAGTGGGAGTTCTGGACAGGAAAACAAACCAAACAAAAGCTGAATGGCACTAAGGTTAATGTTGGACAAGAATCAATATATTTTTATGCATTTAATCTGCTGATGAATTTTTGTATACAATTTCTGTAGCCAGCTTGAAGGGAGTTAACTTGTAAATATTTACAGAAAAAAAAAAATCGAGATATATGTCGTATATCGGAATTCAGCTAAAAGATATTGAGATATAAATTTTGGTCCATATCACCAGCCCTAGTATTTTTACCAGTTGTAAGGTAATTTAAGGCTATTTTAACATATTCATAAAGAGAACAGCATGTTTTTATATGGGTCCATCCCAGACAACAGCTTATATAATTATACTTATTAATAATGCTGACATCAGGAGCAACAACAGTGGAAACGGTCCTGTCTGCAAATGATGACTAAATACAAAAAAAATAACACGTGAATCCAATTACAACTCAATTTTAAAAGTTTAAACTCCACATTTATTAGCAAAACAAAAACAGCTGTGGGCCATCGGTGGCGCTAATGCACCATTTATGCCAGCCACCGACGAGAAAAGGGGACGAAATATAGCCTGGCCTGCCAGACTCTCCTTCTGTCTATTCTACACAGAGGAAGTTCTGTGTAGAATAGACAGAGGGAGAGTCTGGCAGGCCAGGCTAGACGAAATATGCCTCGTCTAACCATATTAACCAAGCTTCAGCAAGCCTAGCTGCTAGCCTGCCACGGAGCAGGCTTGTTCTGAACACATGAAATATACTCGGAAAAATGATCCCATTCTACGTAAAACCACATACAATAACCGGATAAAACACCTTACTAGTATATCAATCGCAATATTTTTTAACATTTCGTCCCCTAAACCAACTTGTGAACAATAAATTGATTGCAGCTCCGTGAAAAACTCACCTTCTTCCATTTTAGCCTTCAACAGACTGCAGGAGGAGGAAGTGACGTGACATCTGAAAAGGAAGTTGGATCAACACAAGAAAAATAAACGATCTTTTATATAGCGCCTCTCAAGATAAAAATCACTATGCGCTTCACAAGTAAAAAAATAAAAAAGTAAAGAATAAAAAAAATGAAAAGATTAATAAAGATAATAAAAAATGGGAAAAGTAAAAATTGTGATTAAAAATGTGAGGAAAGGGAAAATGAAAATTAAAAAGGGCAGCCTCAGTGGATCCCGGGAAAGGCAGAAATTGGTAGAAAGAGCAGAATGAAGAGAAAGTAGTGATAAAGAATCAACCGAAGGTCACATCAAAGCCAACCTGAACAGGTGAGTTTTCAGCTGCTGAGACCACTGAGTCAAATATGATCTCAGGCTCATAGAGTTCCAGAGTCTGGGGGCCACAGCAGCAAATGATCTGTCACCTTTGGTCTTTAGCCTGGTGCGCTGCACAACCAATAGGCTTTTGTGGCAGGGTGGAGTGCTCCACCTGCTGCCACTTACCTGATTAGGGGTCAGCCAATCAGGGCCCTGGCAGCCCCCTTTAAAAGGCTCACCAGGGCAGGTGTGATTGAATGACTAATGGCTGCCCCTCCACCAGACTAAGAGGGTGGAGGAGTTTGGGGCCTTGCTGTCTGCCCGCAGGTGAGCGGTGATGTGTGCAGTTCAGAGCCAAGGGACAAAGGACGCTGGTGAGCACCATACCTGGCTACCGCCTGGACCAGAGCAGATCTCTCGCTCACTCCTCTGGCCTGGAGTGAGCGAGGAGGAGCACCCAATGCAGGCAGAAGCGTCTGGCCTGGAACAATAACCATGGAGCTGCTAACAAAACTGGCTATGGGATCAACGGAGCCACAGCAACTGTGCAGGAGCACCTCAAGGAGTGTCCAATGCTCATGTTTAATGGGGTTTGTAGGGACCTCTGACATTTACATACCTTTTATTGCTACAATAATTTGTTGGAATATTTACAAAAAATCATCAATGTGATTTTTTTTTTGCAAAATGCAAACCATTTTCTACCATGAGGTTTAGACAGTCCCTCTGCTCAGAACAAAAGAAAAAATATGCCTGACAAAAATGATCAGGAAATGATTAGGGATCATCATATAATTAAGAATTACTGTGAGACTAACTCACAGAACACAAAACATGAAAACATCTGAAAATATTCCAGAGTTCTTAGGAGGTTATTGTTGTGTTCGTGCTGCTCTGATGAGTTGGTTCTGATTAAACGTTTAGGAAGAGCTGGAGCTGCAGGGAGATGCAGCTTTATCTCAGCTGTTTGCTTGAATACTTTAATAAACCACTGCTAAGGTCAAACTGTTACAACTCTGCTTTAGTGCTGCAGAAATGTTACAACATAATGAAATGATCTCATCACGTGTTTGTACTCCAGCTTCCTTAAATCTTCCGCTGCCCAGATCAATATATTAGGATGACTTTGACATGAGTGAGGCTGCAGCATGCTGGTGGCCATTTCTCACCAGAAAAAAGTATTTATGTTGTTAATATTAGGTTTTAACCTTTCATTTATACAGCTACTGGTTTTAACGGAGTTAAATACTGGCGGTGGTTATGTTCAACTCCGAACTTGACTTGGAAAAAAACACGACGAGCCTCGGGGAAAAATCTCTAAAGGCTGAAAGGAGGTAAATCTGCTACTGTCCTCGACAGAAAACCGTGTTATTTAGTGGTGATTTTGTTTGATTTGACAAACTTTAAGCTCAAAGCCGCTGCTCGTGAGCGTCGTGCGAGTGCGACGCTGCCGAAGCGTCTGTTTCCGTGATTTGTGATTGGTCAAATGACGACACGCTAAAACAAAGATCGTTTGTGAACAAGAGGAATCCTTTCCTTCCCTTGTTGACTGCTGAAACCAGAACGGCTTAGTTGGCTTAAAAACGGCGATTTTGCTGAAAAGCGAAAAGTTTAGGTATGAGATTGGACAAATGAACCACTCACCTGTAAGTCCCTGCCCAACACAACGTCCTCGTTTACCCACTGTAATCACGAGGTAGCAGCGCGAGTTAACGGATCCTAGCAGACAATTACCGGAACGCGTCCCTTCAAATCCTGGGTGATAGTCAGTCACGCATGCTAACCAGCCAAAGGGATATCCCCATGGCCAAGCAGCCAGGGCGCATGATCAATTGGGATACAGTGACAGGATGCTCACACTGTCACATAGATATAGTCGGATTCACATCAACGCATATGGCTCCGGCGCCGGAACCAGTTTCCTTGAGAGGGGTTGGACACTATACCACTCTGCAAAAAAGAGTTCTATCAGGACATTTTGGCCTGTGGGACTTCAGAGGCAGCTGACAGGTACTGGCAGTCCAAGTGGAATGCGGCTCGGGTGGTCACGGAGGCAAAAACCTGGGCAAGGGATGAGTTCGGTGAGACCATGGAGAAAGACTTCCATATGGCTTTGAGGAGATTCAGGTCCACCATCCGGCACCTCAGGAGAGCACGTCCAACACTGTCTATAGTGGGGGCGGTGTGCTGCTGACCTCGATTCGGGATGTTGTGGATCCGTGAGCAAAGATCTCCTCAATTCCACCGGCATTTCTTCCAGTGAGGAAGCAGAGTCTGGGGACTTTGGGTTGGGCTCACCAATCTCTGGTGCTGAGGTCACTGAGGTGGTCAAAAAGCTCCTCGGTGGCAAGGCTCTGGGGGTGGATGAGATCTGCCCGGAGTTCTTTAAGACTTTGGTTGTTGTGGGGCAGTGTTGGCTGACACTGCTCTGCAATATCCTGTAGACATCAGGGGCAGTTCCACTGGATTGGCAGACCAGGGTGGTGGTCCCCCTATTTAAAAAGGGGGACCGCAGGGTGTGTTCCAACTACAGGGTGATCACACTCCTGAGCCTCCCTGGTAAAGTCTATTCTGGGGTTCTGTAGAGGAGGATCCATCGGATAATCGAACCTCAAATTCAGGAGGAGCAATGTGGTTTTCGTCCTGGCCGTGGAACACTGGACCAGATCTATACCCTTAGGGGGGTCCTGGAGGGTGCGTGTGAGTTTGCCCAACCAACTTACAGGTGTTTTGTAGATTTGAAGAAGGTGTTAGACCGCGTAACTCAGGTTGCCCTGTGGGGGGTACTTTGAGAGTATGGGGTACCAGGCCCTTTGATATGGGCTGTTAGGTCCCTGTAGGACCGGTGTCAGAGCTTGGTCCGCATTGCCGGCAGTAAGTCGGATTCGTTTGCTGTGAGAGTTGGACTCTGCCAAGGCTGCCCTTTGTCCCGAATTCTGTTCATAACTTTTATGGACAGGATTTCAAAGTGCAGCAAAGGTGTTAAGGAGATCCGTTTTGGTGGCCTAAGGATCGGGTCTCTGCTTTTTGCAGATGATGTGGTCCTGACTTTCACTGGAGTGGTTTGCAGCCGAGTGTGAAGCAGTTGGAATGAGAATCTAAATCCGAGACCATGGTCTTGAGTTGGAAAAGGGTAGAACGCCTTCTCCAGGTCAGGGATGAGGTCCTGCCCCAAGTGGAGGAGTTTAAGTATCTCGAGGTGTTATTCACGAGTGAGGGAAAGATGGAGTGCAAGATCGATAGGCGGATTGGTGCTGCATCTGCAGTGATGCGGGCATTGTAATGGTCTGTCGTGGCGAAGAGAGAGCTGATTTATGTTCCAACCCTCACCTATGGTCACGAGCTTTGGGTAGTGACCGAAAGAATGAGATACAAGAAGCTGGGGGCGATGGTGGCAGAGGAGTTAAGTGGCCGCCTTGCAATCGGAAGGCAAAGGTCGCAGGTTCGCGTCCCGCTCAGTCTGTCACTGTCGTTGTGTCCTTGGGCAAGACACTTATCCCGCCTTGCCTGCTGGTGGTGGTCGGAGGGATTGGTGGCGCCAGTGCTCGGCAGCCTCGCCTCTGTCAGTGCGCCCCAGGGCAGCTGTAGCTACAATGTAGCTCATCCCCACCAGGGTGTGAATGGGTGGGTGACTGATTGTGTTGTGAAGCGCCTTGGGGGGTTGTAGAACTCTAAAAAGGCGCTATAAAAAAAAGAAGAAAAAAATAGCTGACATGAGTTGGTGTGTGTGAGGTCGTGACCCAACCTCAGATAAGAGGATAATAATGGTTAGATAGATATCTCAAAATCCTTTAAAACTTAAGGTGGCTGTTTTAAAAAAATTTTAAGCAGACTGGATATGTATTCCAGATATCTATAAATCTATTGTTCCTAGTAGAAATTAACATTTCAGATATCCATAATAACATTCCTACCACTTTTCTGGACTGAGATGTCTGATGTTTTTTCTGGGATCTGCTTTAGCCACTCCTCCAGTTTGGGGCTTACTGCCCCGAGTGCCCTGATGACCACGGGCACCACCGATGTCTTCACTCTCCAGGCTTTCTCAAGTTCTTCTTTGAGGCCCTGCTACTTCTCTAGTTTCTCGTGTTCCTTTTTCTTAATGTTGCCATCACTTGGTATTAGTACATCAACCACAACGGATGTCCTCTGTTGTTTGTCCACCACCACAATGTCTGGTTGGGTTGCTGTCACCATTTTGTCGGTCTGGATCTGAAAGTCCCACAGGATCTTGGCTTGCTCGTTCTCAACCACCTTAGGGGGTGTTTCCCACTTTGACCTTGGTGGAACAACTGTCAGGCCCTCAACAAAGCCCACCTGTTCACTGTTGTGGTCACATGTCTCAAGGTGTGAGTTTTGGTTTAACTGCCTGGGGGAACACGTCATGGCTGCACTGTAGGTGTTGGAAAGATGAAATAAGGCAACCCCCTCTGTTCAAAGTTGGTTTTTCATGTTTGATATAGATGGTGAATGTCATAAGTAATAATGACATCATCATCATCACCACCACCAGGAGGCTCCACTCACACCCAGATTACAGGATGTTGCATGTACTTTGTGAGGGTGTGTTCTCTTGTTTTCCCTCCTGAGTTCAGTTGCAGTTGATTAAAGGATGTGAACAAACCTAACTCTTGTGTCGCCATTGTATTTCTCCACATTGATGACCTCGTGAATGAACATGTCTGCCAACGTCTATAGCTGCACCTGCTCCTTCACCACATGTTGCAGCTTTCTTCTGTCATTGCTGTTAAGCTTCTGGATTTTTGGCAATATGATCCATCTGTTTTATAAATCTGCTTTAATATTAAGCATCAATATTTTTCATGTAAAAGCAACAGCTTCCAGTCATTGTTACGTGTAATTGATCTTTTTTTCAAGAACAAATTCACAAAACATATTATAAATAAGGAAACTATATACAGTTGAGTGTTTGCAGAAGAAAACACAAATGGGTCACAGATGTCAGATGTTTGTTGCTGTTTTATATTATTTCCTGTTTACTGGAGAATGTTGAAAACATGTTAGACAGAAAAAGTTTTCAATTCATTTTGTCCTTTATTTGTGTTTTTGGATAAAGAAAATCTTAATATTTTATGGCGCATTAACAAATTTTCAATCCTTTCATTTCTAAGTCAAAGAGGAAAAAACTAAAACAATTTTTCATTTTGTAGTTTTAAACATTTGTGGTTTACATGAATGCAGGTGCACTGAGAGAGCTGGAGGTTGTGGTGAAGTGGAAAGTTGCACCTCGGTGGTTTCTCAGCACAGACAGCGAGCTGCAGGCTGCTTGGTGACCCCATTCTGCTCTCTGCAGATTTCATGACCCACTTTGTCTTCCTCACCAACAACAGCTCTGACCTTCATCTCTGCACAGATGAGAGCGCTGACTTTCTGTTCTGTGCTCGACTCACGCTACTTTCTTAAACTGACAAAATTTCAGCTACAGGAGCAATGGAAACTTTAATAAAACATCTATTTTGATGCAAATTACAAAACTAGACACAAATAAAGTCATCATACTTTTATTATTTGTTTTATACAAGAAACAGAACAATAAACAAAAGTCATCAGAAAAGTTATTTTTATTTAAAAATCTTGTAAAGAGTCACTTTAACAGCTAAGGAAACCTTCCTGAGCTGAACTGTTTGAACGTTATGAAAAAAAAAGCTGATTTCTCAGAAAAAGAGGCAGCTAAAATATCTGACACCACCTCTGCAACAAATGATGAAAAGAAAATCTAAATAAAATACAATTCACTAGATTAAAATCGTTTTTTATGTGTTTACTGAGAAAAAAACTCAATCCTTAAAGGCAGAGTGTATTTTTACTTGTTTTCTACCAAATTCTGTGTATCCAGTGCACAAACTCATCCTTTTTCTTTAATATTTCTCACCAACATCTATTCTAAGTATACCTATTAGCTTGAAATTTTACAGTATTACATACATAAACTGTGGTAGACGCTCCATAGTCAAGCGCCATCTTGAAATATGGTAGCTGTTTGGAAAAAATACAAGATCTAATGCTCCACAGTTCGCATTTGTGCTTTGCCATGATGTAAGCTGAAAGAACAGGGGACAGCAGTACGCACATGCAGTCTTCCAGACCATCAAACCAAGACGAAGAGAACATATACACCATATCTGTTCTCGATTAGTTTGAATTACAAACAGTGGAATTGAAAGGTGCTAAACTTCTCAGGACCTCATCACGCCCAACTCTCGGCAGACGCACATGATAAACTCCCTGGCCACCATTGGCTGGACACCGGCCTCCAAGCGATTAAGTTACTCCCTCACTCAACTCAAGTCGCTCGTTCATCGTTTCTTCGTACTAGAGCTGCTGGTCCGGTCCCAATGTATCGGTTCCTAAGTCCTTCTTCACGACCCCTCCTAAAGCCCTTTCTCCTCTTTATGCCCGCAATCTCACTCCCAACATGATCCAGCCTTCTATGTCCCAGCAAACCACACGGCAACTGTGAAGTTGCAAGTGGAATATTCTGGCCACAGGGGGCGGCAGGGTCTGGGTGGCCTTTCATTAACCCAGGGTCATTTTAGCACATACTGGCTCAAGAACATGATTTAAAAATATTAAAAAGTTGCAGAGTGTCCCTTTAAATTGTTCACTTAATCGATCGTGGGCTAGGCAAGAGAGATTGGTGAACTACTATCAAGCTTATTCTATGTATAAAGAATGGACCTGATCGTTGGAGTGAAAGCTGGAAGTCTTTGATGACATAATGCCTTTTGATCCATGTGGGCTACCGTAGATGCAATACCTGCGCTCAACTGCACAACGCTAAAGAATCTAATTTTTCACACACTGGGCCTTTAAACAAAGAATTAAAAAGTCAGTAATATAAAAATATCAGTTTGTTTATAAAACACTCAGGTTCTTAAGATCCGAAGGATTCAATCAGCTGATTTAAATGTAAATTCCCAAAAAGACACAACCTGAATGTCGTGTTTTCTACAGATTCTACGTACACAAACAAGAAACTGTTCCTCCTGAAGCTTGTTGGTTAGTTCAGACTTCAGCTCAGATCTCACTTGTCCTGTTTTCCAGCTGAACTCTGCAAGAGAAAAACATTATTTTATGTTCTAAACTCGTTTTAGCAGCTTGTAAACGACAACAGCAAATTCCAGTAGTAGATTGTAGATGTTACAGATTTATTCCCACAAACCTGAAGCTTCCACACCAAAAAGCAAACAAAAGCTCCGAAGATGCAGCTCTTCACGATCAAAACAACGTAGGAGAGTTTAGCATTCTGAGTGATCCTCAGATATTTATCTGTAGAAGATCAGAGAAGGAAGTCAGTTTAAGAACACAGAGGATCAAAAGAGTTAAAAACTATTTAAACTGTAATTCTCTCTTCAACTTTTAGATTTTTGTGTTTGATAATTGATGTTTACCTCGAGTTATGCCTTCATCTCTGTCAGTTGCTGGAATATAACAGAAATCAGATAATAAGAAATATTGATTTATGACATAAGTATTAATGATTTGACATAATTGTTGTGGAGTAACGTACAAACAACTGATCCAGAGTGAAAACTGGTTTTGCTTCCATTATAGAAGCTGACCATGCAGGTGAAATTATTGCCAGGTTTGAACCAGTGCTTGGCCTGGACCTTCAGCCTGCTGATGATTCTGTAGGACTTATCAGACCGTCGGATCGCACTTCCTGTCACCACACCGTTATCTGTTTGGACCCCATTAAGCTTCCAGGACATGCTGACTTGATCTGGGTAGAATTCAGAGGCGACACAAACCAGAGTCTTCGTCCTCTTCTTGTTTTTGTCTTTGCACTCTTTAGCTGAAGGTTTGAGAACTTGGACAGTTGGTTCTGTGACCTTAAGGCCTGGTTCTGAAAGAGGAGAGAGAAGTTAGATGAAAGTTTCATGATCAAAATCAAAATGCTCATTAAATGTGTGTGTGTGTGTGTGTGTGTGTGTGTGTGTGTGTGTGTGTGTGTGTGTGTGTAGCTACCTATGCGTGCAGGTGTAAGCTGTGTTTGTGGGTGTCTGTATTTGTCACCAAGTGTGTTGTTTTGTTTTTTAATGTTGTGTATGTGATGAGGAAGGGGGTGCCCTGCCACAACCCAGGTCCCTCCAGCGCCATAGTCCGGGGCCATGCACGCCCCAGCAGCCAATAGTCACTAAAGAATGGACACCAATAGGCCAGCCCAGAGGACAGACCCAAGCCTAGGGAGGAAGGGGAGCCAGCGAACCCAGATGGGTTCTCTTTGGCTGGGGGCTGGTGCCCTGACGTTGTCTGGCTGGCTCAGTTTTAAAAACTTTCGGTTGAGAACCAAATATGAACCAGAAAGATGTTGATCTGAAAGTATTTTTTCTATTAGAATGAAGGGATTCTTTATGTGCAGGAAATTAAGGATTAAAAACATTAAATTGTTATTTAACCAGCTTCAGGTTTAAAGAAGACTCTTAATTATAAAATGTGTTTTAAATTATTTTCTTACCTAAAACTGTCAGTTTGGTGCCTCGGCTAAAGTAAGCAGGTCAAAAGTTGCTAATCAGACACATAAAAATCAGCTTTCAGCTCTGCAGAGCGTCTTTCTGCTCTTTTGCACATAAACTAGACGGTTTTGTGTTAAATTGGGGGATGCACTTTCCTCCTGGGAAGATCTTCGCTGGGGGGTCCCACAGGGCTCGATTCTTGGCCCACTTCTTTTTGCCATTTATTTGCTGACCCTTGGCTCAATCATTCGCAAACACGGCCTTGCGTTCCACCTATACGCAGATGATTGCCAGATCTACACCTCGTTTCGTCAGGGGAATGGTCTTGCTATCATGTCCCTTGCCAAAATCGAGCCTATGCTGTCGAGAGTCCACCTGGAGCAGGTACTCCATGCATTTGTAATCTCTAGGTTAGATTACTGCAACTCCCTCTATGCTGGGCTTGGTCAGTCAACACTTCATCGCCTCCAGCTTGTGCAGAACAGCGCCGCCAGGTTTCTGACTGGCACCAGGAAACGGGACCACATCAGTCCAGTGTTGGCCTCCCTACACTGGCTTCCAGTCTTTTATCGGGCGCGTCGACCAAATTTGTTTTCTATTGTTTTCTAATTCTAACAAATAAATCAAATAAAATCTTTTCTCATTTCTGTCCAGTAATTTTTTGCATAGTCTGCAAACGTTGAACTTATACATAAAATGGTGAGTTTAGTTCCACCTCTAAAATAAGCTCCTGACTGGTAATTCCCAGTGCTCCACAGAGCTGATCAGGACTGACAGAGAGGAATAATCTGGGTGTAGAGGCAATCCTGAATAAAAACGTTTAACACCTTTTTTCTCCTGGCACAAATAAATGCTGAAAATAACTTTTTTACTTCAACTTGACTTTTTTTCATATATGTCTAATATTCTAAATTTCAGACCTGAAAATTTGATCTGAGTTTGTTAGAAGTTTTCTTGCCTAAAGCGGTGAGTTTAGTCCCAGCTCTAAAGCAAGCCTCATTGTTGGAGCGCAAAAACGCCAGACTGGAAGAAAAACTCTGTCTGTCTGCCACACTCTGAAAATACTACAACTTTATCACTGACTGTCATGTCAAACTTCACCTCTCAACACCTCCTGAAACCATTCTCCCTCTCCTGATATTAACAGAGCTCGATGAGCTGCTCAACAGGTGAATCGACCAAGGAATCAGGAGTGTTGGAGCAGAGAAACAACAAAAACATGTTGGATACCGGTCCTGGAGCCCCAGAGTTCCCCACAGCAGCACCACCACTCACACTGAACACGATCAGAGCTGAAAACAGCCATCAGCTGCTTTTTATTTAGTGAGTTTGGTTCTTGGACTAAAAGCATCCTGACACCAAACTAAACAGCTGAGAACAGTGAATTTGTTACCGATCAGGTTTAGTTAGAAACATTTCTACACCTTTAACAGCTAAAAATGCTGCTTTTACTCCACTTCTTTACTCTCTGGCTGTTTTCAGCTGATTATTTTATTGCCTCTATTGTTTTTACATTTGAAGTCTTACTCACCCAGAACAGTCAGTTTTGTTCCCCGGCCAAAATGAGGTTCATAATCAGCACAGCGCGTCATCTTAATAACAAAAAGCAGCGAGCTGGACTGCAGCTATAAATAATCACAGATGTACTGATGCTTTATCGACCCGTATAGGTAAAGATTTGACTCTATTTTATTTATTAGAATCGTCTTTCACTCACCTAAAACAGTTTAGTTCCTTTTCCAAAGTCAGCTTCAGCTCCAGTGTCCCACGGAGAGTCTCCTCCACCAAAGAGTCACAACCTATACCGTCATGTTGTGGAAGCTTGTAATAATCCAGCTAATGAGAAAGGTTTTAACCTGCAGACTCATGTTCTCTTATCTGTTTAGTTTTACAAGGTAAATAAGGCATCCTCCAAATGCTCCACATGAACTCAAAGATCTTTTACGTGTTTCTGGTTAGGGTTAGTGTTGCCTGCATTAATGGTGATTTTTTTCAGAGCCAGTGTCCCAGCATCCTGCACGCCTTCAGCGGACTGATTTTCTGCTCTGATATAGGCGCCCTGAGCTGCTGCAGCCATCTACACTATGGATGTTGATGGGAGGAGGTTTTTGTATGGTGGCTAAATGAGATTCAAACACCGTGGTTCCCTGTCCCCACGATGAAAAAGCATCAGACAAAAACCTGCTTTCTTTCTCCTTCACCCACCCAACTCCTCCATATCTCAGCCTCCATCTTTACGTGTTTGTGTGAGAGCAGCTGTGACTGATGCCTGAACTGGGATCAGCCTGACTGCTGTTATTTATGTGGCAGCTAAGAAAAAAGAAAGATGTGAGGTAAGGAAGCTGGTTTTGTTTTTAGCTGCTCACTGGAAGTGACACGTCTGCTGGTCACAACTCTTCATCCAATCAGTCGTCAGAGAACATCCACTCACTCACATGTGACAAAACCTCCTCCTTTGTTTCCTTTGACTTGTGTGACACATCTTACATGTACTTACTGTCTTTTCTTGTGAAGTTCAAAGTCCTTGTTTTTGTTTATAAGATCCTTCATGCCCAGGCGCCCTCTCATCTCTCCCACATCATTACTCCCTACGTCCCACCGCTGAAGTCTTGCTACTGACTGTACCTAGGACACACTATAAATCCCGTGGGGAATGGGCTCACATGCAGCCCCTAAATTGTGGAACGATACCCCTCTGCATATGAGGCAAGCTCCTTCCCTTGCACGCATTAAGTCTAGCCTGAAGACCCGTCTTTCTTTGAATATAGATTTTATTGTGTCTGCCTGTATGCCCTGACTGTGTTCCACTGTGGAGGTGATGGATAGCTGCTTTAGTCCACGATGTAAAACAGAACGTTATCGTAGGTCTTTCATTCCCATTGCAGTAAGACTTTACTGTTACTGGTTTTATCCTGTCACACGCTAACATCAGTGCAATATTCAGTATGTGTTCAATACTAGAGCAATATACCTGGATGTACATTTGTATGTTCATATCCTTTATGCTGTTTCTCTTTTTGTAAACTCACTTTTCAATTTTATTGTTTATTCTAATTGTTGCAGGTTACAGTAATAGCCTACTGTTTTTGTGTTTTTACCTGTTATTTTCCAAGTGTACACAGCAAATTTAAAAGTGTTAATTTTTGGGTGTTGGTCCAATTTAACACTAAGAATAGTTAATTTAACACTGAAAGACTTTCATAGTTGATATGTAGCACTGACATGAGAGTTACACCCAAGTGTTAAAAAGGAGTGTTTCCTAATCAACTCTGTAGGAGTCATTTTGGACAAAATAACTCCTGAAAATCTAACTCTGAACTCCCACAGTGGCTATAACACCTGCAGAGTTAATTCGCAGACTCCAGAGGTGAGGACTGAGCACCACCTCACCCCTGCCACGTGGACCCCAAGGGATAAACCATCAACCCTGCTCAAACGTCAACTTTCCTGGAGGGGTCACCCCATAGGACAGTGGGAGGGTTAAAGCAGCAATCCGGATTTCAGGAATTATGTATGATTTTTTAGAAATCCGTAAAAGTGATTGTCTTATCATGTACTGTGATATAATGTAAGCGATACGTCTTTTTTCTTTTGCTAAGCCCGCCCCCTGCCTCGTAAAATCTGTGCAATAGGAAACTGAGCGCAGAGTAAAATTAACCAATACCGCTTATGTGCTTCAAATTTAAGGAAGTACCTCGGCTGATGCAACGTTGATGAACTTTTCATGGACAAGTCTTTAAAATATAAATATATGAAAACACAACATGACATGAGAATAATAATTGTAAAACAACGTGTTTTAACTCTGTTTGTCGGCTACAGAAGCACATTCATAAACAAGAAACGTGCAGTCGCCATCTTAAATTATTGAGTCGACCCGACTATTGGTGTGATACTCTTGTCAGCCACTAGATGGTGCCATCAGATAAAAGAAATACTCCGGAGAGCTACTTTAAGTCTTTTATTTAGAAAAAGGATGTATTTGGGTCTTCTTCAACAGAATGTGGCAGACCTCCCTGTTGACTGACATTCGTAGCAGTGAGTACGTCATGTTTGTTGTCCAACAGCATGTGGAGACCGTTTGATTTCGGCCCATGATGGAGTTCTCTCTATGGGTGGTGGCCAGACTATATTTTCACATATATGGGATGACTTGCCAGGCTTGTGATTCAACTTAAAGGGTGAAACTAATATATTAGATAGACTCATGACAAGCATATGAGATATTTCATGTATTTATTTCTTATAAATATAAATTGTTGATGATTATAGATTATGATGTCACTGCAGAATCTCACTTACCACATGTCCAGATTGTTTTCCCAACGTTTAATGCTCCTTCTGGAATCCTGGAAGAAAGATTCAAAACTCGTTAAACTCACAGCCATTTTCTTCTCCGTGTCTGGTTTGATGACGTCAACCTAAAATAACTTTTGATGCTGTTTGAAAGTAAGCGCTTTCTTGGCATCAAAATGTGTCTTTAAAATTCACGAACATCATATTTGAAATCCATGGCACATATCAAACGGGATTAGAAAATAGCTATTATAGCCCCATTGACTTGCATTCATTTTTTCTTATTTCCGGGGACCCATGGTCCAGAAGTAGATAGGCGTGAATTATGCTCCCTATTATCAGGTGAAGTCTTTCTGCTCCATTGCTGTGCACATTGTGACTTTCATCACTCCCTCTCCTCTGCTGCTCCCTATGACGCCCTCTCGCAGCAGCTCAATGAAAAGGAGTGTTTGTGGCACTGGATGTGTTCTTGAGGTTGAGTCTGAACCAGTGAGGCTCATCCAGCTTTGCCTTTAATCAAATAGTAGCTTAAAATGTGAAGCCTATACAAAATGGAACGATGGTTACGTATTGTAACCCCAGATTCTATGAGTATAGGCGCAGCCCTTTAAGCGACGGGTCTCACTGGTTCCGGTAGGGTCAAGAGCCTTTGGGAGATTAACGTGGGCTTGCATCCACTGGAGCAGGGGCCTGCAGATTGGCTTGTATTCAAGCTCTTCATGATTGGCTGGCTAACAAGACATTATGTAATAGCAGCAGGCTTAGGCTGCACCTATACTCATAGAATCTGGGGTTACAATATGTAATCATCGTTCCAGGTGTGAGGGGCTGTGAGCAGACTAACAGAGTGAAGAGGTTTTTGTACCAACAATCTGTTGCTTGTGGCACTGTGGTAGCGAGCAGCACAGAGATAAACTGCACTGCTGCTCATGTCGAGCCTTTCAACTGTTAATGTGCAGTTCTGATTTTTGTCTGCATTCCCACCCATCGTCACATCCACTCCAGCCTCTGGAAAAGTGTCTCCGTAGTAGACATATCCCAGGTAGATCAGCTGTCTGCCTGCCTGCTTGTACCAGAGGATTTGGTTGTGGCTTGTGATGCTGTGAGAACAGAAGATGCTGGCTGATCCTCCTGATGCTCTGTAGATCATAGCTGGAGTCTGGTAAACCTGGTTGCTGACAGAACAAACTAAAAACAAAAACATGACAAAGTCTACATGAACAAACCTGAATGTAAATAAAAACACAGAACTCAGTTTCTGTTCTATAATACTAATAAATATTTCTGGTTTTACCTGAAAGCTGAAAACAGTTCAAATAAATGCTGAGGAACAAAATGATCATTTTGTCTTTAATATTAAGTTGTGTTGTTGAAAGAGTTTGTCGGAGTCTAAAAAATATTTCTGAACACGCAAAAACGCCTTTTATCAAACCACCATCATGGGGGCGGAGCTTAAGTTTCTCCTCAGCAGTGAGTTTTATTAGGAAATGAAATAATACAGGAACAAACTAGATTAAGGAGGGTTTTGTACTGAGAAGCTGTGATGTATTGCATTGAGGTAGCGGCACTGTTGTTCCTAGCCTAGTGAACTAGACCAATTCTTGCTTTGCAGAGTTTATATATTCACATATATAGGATGGCTTGCCAGGCTATGTTGTTCCCATTAATCTTCACATTCACTCTCTTTCTGGATTTACAAACATCCCATTCACGAGTTCCAGGAGCAACTGGATGATTATTTGTACTGCAGGATTTTGTTGTGGTTGGTGATACTTTGAGAACAGCTACTGACAGCTTAGCCTCCAGAATTTTGGATCATCTCATCTGGATTCTGATAGACCTGGTTGCTGAGAAGAACCTGTTGAAAATGCTGAAACTACACGAAATAATGTAAAAATAAAAGTTAATTATTAAAACATGACAGAGCTGCGGAGAAATGCTTTTATGAAATGATCAGCTTGAAAGACTTCATGTTAGTTCCACATATCAAAAAGTGTCAGAACAAACTACCAGGGGCCTTATTTATAACGCTTTCTTACACAAAAACGGGGTCTAAAAACTGCGTAAGTGACTTTCCACGCAAACAGAAAAATGTGCACAACTTTAATCAAACATTGGACCTGGCGTAAGCTCATTTTGGAGATGGTAGACTGGCAGCGCAGCCTGTGAGATGGTAAAATGTTAGATTTAGGACAAATTTTCAGACTTGTAGACCCTGGCTCACACACATAAAACCAACAATCAGCTCTCCCTAGAGGAGCTGCATCACATGGTGTGTATCAGTGCCACATTGCGTAGCATCAGACTTGCAAAAATTATCCAGGTACTGCATCTACCTGCTGTTCCGATCATTGGCGTAGGTTTGGTCTTGACATTGGTGGGGACTTATAAATCTAAACACCCCCCCCAATTTGTGTTGTTTTCTCTATCCGTGATAAAAACAATGACGTACTGATTTCCCACATGTACTATTCTACCTACTTATTTGTAATGTTTCATGTTATTGAAAAGCTATTGTGTGTCACCAACATTTTAATATTAAACATGTCAATTTAACCCTTTAACAACAATTGTTTCATATCTAAGTTTATAAGAGCTCTTTCTTTTTATTAATTTTAATAAGATTTGTTTTTTCCTCAATAAGCTGCTTTATTGAATCATAGACATGTTTTCTGCCCTCTGGTGGAAGCTAAAAGTACAAATTGTATTTAGTTTGTTGTTGCAAAAGTAAATTATCGTTGTATTAATATTAGTCAAAAATGTTTCAAAATTTTAAAAAATTGTTTTCTGATTATTATTTCATGTGTCAGGCTTTAAAGGACTAAGTGCCTCTCTAGGCTGATAATATCTGAACAAGGCTGCAGGTTTCTCTCAGTCTGAATGGAAGTTAGACTCAGAGAGAAAGAGAACCATGGTTAACATGGCTAGTTGTCTTTCTCTCTGAAAGGTAAATCAGCAG
Source organism: Aphyosemion australe (assembly GCA_006937985.1). Taxonomy (NCBI): domain Eukaryota; kingdom Metazoa; phylum Chordata; class Actinopteri; order Cyprinodontiformes; family Nothobranchiidae; genus Aphyosemion; species Aphyosemion australe. The sequence goes on along the minus strand of SSNS01000162.1, from coordinate 583,428 downwards.
GTAAATCTCTAATGAGCTACAGATGATTTACCTGCTGAGCGCTAAAGCCTAGCACTGCCAATAACGTTATGATGATGGACTCATTTCATTAGCTAACTTAACTTTACGTGACTTACACGTTTCTTTGGGAAAAAAATAGCTCCTCATGTCCTCAACCTTATTTTTGCCTCTATCCTCATGTAAACTACTTTTGTGAGACTCTTATTTTAATGATCACACTCAGACAGGATGTGGTATACAGCGCTTTTATTGTGGTGACCGGAAGTGTGTGGGTGTGTTGTTGGAGAACTTGACTGCTGTAATGTGAAATGATGGTGGCGTTAATAAAACAGCCTCTCTAGTTCATGGACGTCATCCTCTCTTCATGTGCAGCTGTTATACAGTTAGCGTCATCCTCTCAGGACCCTCTGTGTCACTCACATCGCATTGCAAACACAGGAGTCTTGCATATGACTGCAACGTTTTCCTTCTAGCTTTGGCGCTGCTAACCGTATACATGTGTGCTGCTAACGACCGGTGGCGGCATAGTGAGTCACTCGAGAGAGCGCAGAGGCCTTGAGCGTAAACAACAGATTTCAAATGAAGCAGACACACTCGGAGGACCCAGCTACTCTGAAGCGTGGAGACACAAAGAAACTAACTAACACACGGAGGCTCAAAGAGTTGTAGAATCAAGGTTGTGAACAAACCCACACACACACACACGTTACGCAGGTGTCCCCTATATAATGAAGCATGCATGCAAATGTGCCATTCACAGTACCACAGTCATTGAAAAAAAAAAAACGACAGCTCACCACCCAGGATTCCATGGTGCAAAACACAACATGGTTCGCTATGCAGGGGTGACAAGAAGCTCTCCTGGAGAAATTCGAGAAATCCAAAGATGTCTCCTCTCACCTGAAATTTGATATCAAGATCACCAGATGTGTATTGATGGAAAACAGAGAGAAAACGCTGCTCACTGTCAGAAGTAGCAATCATATGAAGGCGCTCCTCAAAGAGGGATACGAGAATCTTCAAGATCACCCACAGTACTTGGATATGATTTCCAGCTTCAAAGAGCAATGCGTTGCACTGCTACAGGATATTTGGGCATCTACAAATAGCCAGAGAGAAGCTGGGTCAGCACCCAGGACATGTCCTTGTGCCACGGTTGACCTGCGACTACACTTTGCCTTCAGACTCAAGCAAAATCTTAGTGTGGGACTGAAGCGCGGGCTGAAATGCAAACGTTCCAGGAGGCTCGAAGGAGTTGTACAGGCTACCGGTTACACCCATGAGATAAATCGCATACGGGATCATCTCGAGGATCTCACAGAGTCCCTATTGTGCTGCTACTTGAGAGAAACTCTTGTTGATAGCCGAGTGTGCTGAGAGGGATGGACTTAACGAGCAAAGCTGGACATAATAATCTGTGAAAGATCTCCAGCAAATTTTTTTGTCCACCAAAATAAAGGATGGCTCGTAAGGAAGGGCGGGTCATAAAATAAAACATTGGTTCTACTCACACTATTTAAGGACCGAGAAGGTGTTGTGATAGACACAAGAACTCATCTTGCCAGAGACGAGTAAAGCTGCTGTGAGCATTGGATAACGTAGACGGTACTTTGAAGAAAGGGAAGAATGGACATGTCAGATGCATTTTTAAACAATACCACGAATTTGCCGCCGTCAACCCACCCACCTCTGAAGAAACCCAAAACATGAGGTGTTTGTTAAGTGGATGCTCAGTGCTGAATTCGAGTGCGAGTGGAAAGTTTGCACTGTTTCTGTTTCAAATGTGTCATCGCAAGGATCTCGAACAAAAAGAACAAGAACCAATGTGTCGTGTGCACAGCCCGATCACCGATGGCATTACCTACCATGGTGTGGGTAACCGTGCGAAAGGTGAAATGCAAGATGTATGCAGTTTCTCAAGAGAAGAGCTCGGATACCTTGCCGGTACTGCAAATGCAGACAGGGAGTTTGTACCTGCGGGACAAAGTGTGATTTCAAATACTGACGTGTACCGAGAGGAACTGAGACTAGTGCCCTGCTATATTTGTATAACGAGCCTACGAGAGGAGGAGAAGAACTGGACTGAGAGCAGCACTTTGCTGTCTGTGAAAACCGTGTTTGAGTTCATCACTTTGGACCATTGTAGCAGGTTGCAGTTTGCATTGTGTGAGAAATACTTTTATTTACTTTTACAACACCACATTGCTTTTGTGCTACTATACTACCGTCACGTTCTCGCGCAGTGTTTTGTTTGTGTGTAAAATGTAACGCGGTAATGCTCTTGTGTATGAGTGTAATTGTTGTCTACGTGGAATTAAAAACATGTCAAAACATACACCTTGTTGTTCTACACTTCTTTATTGTGACACAAACTATTAAAGCATGAGGGTAATTGTTGTCCGTAAAAAGCGTTTGAAGGCGCATTATTTAAGAATAACGTTAAGATTCTACAGTGAAATGATCCCAAAACAGTCTGATGTCTCAATCATGTTGGAAGAAAGGTTATACTGAAAAAGATTTCCTTCTCAGCCGACTAGGAGGGTTGTCAGTTTACTTTGTTCAAAGTAAAAGAAGGAGGGACGTAGCTACCATTTACCATCCATACTCCAGGGTTAACCACGTGTTTATTTAGATATAATCCACTGAATAACTGTATATAAATTAAACATCACTTGAATAAATCAGTTTCTGTGGTTCATTCTAGCTAAATCTAAATAGCATACACTACACAAAAAAATAAAGGGACCACTTAAACAACACAATGTAACTCCAATCACACTTGTGTGAAATCAAACTGTCTACTTTAGGAAGCAACACTGATCGACAATCAATTTCACCTGCTGTTGTCAATGTGCAGGAGTGACAATAATAGAACAGTAAACAATGATCTGAATCTGAAGTATTCTTAAATTTAGAACAGATTTTACAGTTTGTGTTGTTATAGTCAATAAACTAGTATAGACTGAGACTTGCACAGCCTCTCCACACTGAAACAAGAAAGTGAAACATCAGATTGCCCGGAGCACATGGAGAGTTAGGACACACCCAGAATAAGAACATGTTCATACATACCATCGTTTATATGGTTCTCCATTAAAGGTCTGGGTGTTGCCTGTGTTTTCAAGTTTCTCCTTCCATTTGCTCCACATATTTGTCAGTGTTCTTTTCAGCATCTTTCGAGATAATGCTGTCTGAGCACTAGGGCTGGGCGATATGGACCAAAACTTGTATCTCGATATCTTTTAGATGAATTCCGATATACGATATATATCTTGATATTTTACCTCCTGTAAAATATTTATAAGTTAACGCCCTTCAAGCTGTCTTGAGAAATTGTATACATAAATGGTAACACTTTACAATAATGTTCCCAAAATCGGCTTACCTACTGAGCAACGAATCAGGATCTAATGATTACGTAATGATTACCTAAGTGTGGCAAGGTGGACAAACAGAGGGCCTGGGTGGGACTCGAACCCCAGAGTCACGCACGCTAAGCAGTCAGCCAAAGGGATATCCCTGTGGCCAAGCAGCCCAGGTGCATGATCAATCGGGATACAGTGACGGTATGCTCACCCTGTCACATCTTCCCCCCTCTTTCCACAAACACGTCCCCGTTCTCCCGCACAGGGTGCCACAAACCCCACACCCATGGACCAACCTCACAGTTCTACATGGATCCTGCCAACAACGCCAATTGTGGCAAGGTGGACAAACCGAGGGCCCGGGCAGGATTCGAACCTCAGACTCCCGGGAGAGAGAGTCATGCGCGTTAACCAGTCATCCAAAGGGACATCGCCTTAACCAGTCAGCCAAAGGGATATCCCCCAGTGAAAGGGATATCCCTTTGGCTGACTGGTTAAGGCGCATGACTCTCACCCAGGGGTCTGATGTTCAAATCCCGCCCGGGCCCTTGGTTTGTCACTGGCTGAGAAGCCGATATTCAACATTGACGTGTTTGTTTAATCTTGCCTTCTTCAACCAGCTCACATGCACCCCACGAGCACGCGCATTCCAAAACGAGAACTTGAGTTCTGGCCGTATATGCCAACACAAAGGTCGGATATAAACAAATATGAACCGGCAGCGAACAAACCAGCACAACAAAGCTCATTTCATAACGTGAAACGCATTAATTATGTCTTACCGTTGACGACTCGTGTTATAATCCGTGTTACGGGAGACAAAACTCCGATCGGTTTGTGTATTCCATCTTCACAACAGCATAAGAGCCGATGCCTGGCTGTTAGCTTGCTTTGTCCCAACTCAACAACATGCAAGGACGCCATTACGCATGAGGCGAGGCTCGGGCTCGTAAATACACAGTTGGATCCCATAGGTCACTGCCAGGTCGGGTTCAGTTATAACTTTTGTTGTTTTGGAGCGAGACGCTGAAGCTGCTTCCTTCCACCAATTAACGCGCTCCTCGGTCCTGCGCGCGTCCGAGACAGCCGAAATATCGCGTGTGATCTTGCGAGAAAATATGCCCTTCACAATAAAGGATTAAAAAATCACATTTTTAATTTATTTTCCAATACAATTTATTTTTATGGTCTAAAAGACTATAATAGGATGTAGATATTCCCGGCATTATAGGTGATGACCCCTTTAACAAAAACATTTCCTTACCTGCTCTGGGCTGTTAGAAAAACCCCGGTACAACGCTCACATAACAAGAATAGCTCATTAGTTCACAGTAGCATCGCTCTGCTAACAGTACGTTTGAATCACTCGCCCCCTCCCTTCTTGAAAGCTAGCTAGCAATGTCCGGTGGACATGGTTTCCTACGAGTTCAGTTTATCATCAATATAACTGATTGAGCTCTCATCTGTTGAGTTCTGTAACATTTGTAAGAAAAAAAACTTACCAAAACATTTTGTGAATGCATTTTCATATGAAAAGTTAAAGATGTCTTGCTGAATCTCATTCTACAGATAAAACATGGAAAAGGCTTCTCAACTGTGTTGAGTTCTAATGTGATAAGTCAAGTGACTATTCCAAGAGAAACATTTACCACAAGTTTCACATGGATAAGGTTTGTCACCTGTGTGAATTCTCATGTGAGAAGTCAAGCTACTTCTCTGAGAGAACCATTTACCACAAGTTTCACACGGATAAGGTTTGTCACCTGTGTGAATTCTCATGTGAGAAGTCAAGTTACTTCTCTGAGAGAACCATGTACCACAGATTTCACATGGATATGGCTTCTTACCTGTGTGAGTTCTCATGTGCCTAGTCAAATCACAAATGTGAGTGAAACATTTACCACAAGTTTTACATGTATATGGCCTCTCACCTGTGTGAATTTTCATGTGTCTAGACAATTGACTACTCCGAGCAAAATATTTACCACAAGTTTCACAAGCATAAGGCGTTGCACCTGTGTGAGTTCTCATGTGAGAAGTCAAGTCACTGCTATGAGAGAAACATTTTCCACAAGTTTCACAAGCACAAGGTTTCTCACCTGTGTGAGTTTTCATGTGAGAAGTCAAGTTATCTATCTGAGAGAAACATTTACCACAAGTTTCACACAGATATGGCCTCTCACCTGTGTGAGTTCTCAAGTGTTTTGTCAAAGCATTAATGTGAGTGAAACATTTACCACAAGTTTTACATGAAAATGGCCTCTCACCTGTGTGAGTTCTCATATGCTTTGACAAAGCACTAGTGTGAGTGAAACATTTACCACAAGTTTTACATGTATATGGCCTCTCACCTGTGTGAATTTTCATGTGACTAGACAATTGACTACGCCGAGCAAAACATTTACCACAAGTTTCACAAGGATAAGGCTTCGCACCAGTGTGAGTTCTCATGTGAGAAGTCAAGTCACTGCTACGAGAGAAACGTTTTCCACAGGTTTCACAAGCATAAGGCTTTGCACCTGTGTGAGTTCTCATGTGAGAAGTCAAGACACCACTCTGAGAAAAACGTTTTCCACAAGTTTCACAAGCATAAGGTTTCTCACCCGTGTGCGTTCTCATGTGAGAAGTCAAGTTATTTACTCGAGAGAAACATTTACCACAAGTTTCACACAGGTATGGCCTCTCACCTGTGTGAGTTCTCAAGTGTTTTGTCAAATCATTAGTGTGAGTGAAACATTTACCACAAGTTTCACACATATATGGCCTCTCACCTGTGTGAGTTCTCAAGTGTTTTGTTGAAGCATTAGTGCAAGTGAAACATTTACCACAAGATTTACATGAATATGGCCTCTCACCAGTGTGAGTTCTTATGTGATAAGTATAAACAAACTTGTGACTGAAGGATTTCCTACATATTTTACATGAAAATGGCCTTTCTAGTTCTGGACCATCTACACAGGCTCTGTGATTTTCAGTTTGTTTACGTCTTTCATTTTGTTTCAATACCTTATAGCTGTTTGATTCTGAGTTTTCAGTCCTGCATCCAATCTGTTCTTGGTTCTTAGTTTTAGGAGAAATTTGACACAAGTGTTGGTTCTGGTTTGGTTCTGGTTGACAACAGTCTGGTTTTTCAAAAGAAGTCACCATAAAAGTATCATTTTCCTGCTTCGGAATGAACTGCTCTGCATGCTGACTGATGCAGTGTTCCTGCTCTTCCTCTTTCTTTAGTGGAAGTTTCGGTTCTTCCAAGACCAAACTGGAGGTCGTGCCTTGGTTACAGAGGTGCTGGTCAGTCTGAACCTCCTTTTCCCAAACACAATGCTGTGGGAGTTCTGGACAAGCAAAAAGACAAAAGAAAGTTCTGATTAATGTGACAATAAGAGAGCACATTTTATTTTAATCATCGGACTAATATAAAGATACTGTGGTGAATAAAGAACCCTCAGATTAGATTTTACTTTATTTTTAAACTGACTTACTGAGGCTCCTGAAATGAGTCAATGTTCGAGATGAATCCCTCAAATTAAAGAAGTGTTATTTTTATTTATCTATAGCAAAAACACTGTTATTGGAATAAAGTTTCCTGACTAAGTTCATCTGTGTGCTAAAACTTCAGGAAATAAGACTAAAAACTGCAAAATGGAATTCAACAAGAACAACTTTCCTGAAATTCTGTCCACAGTAAAACATCAGTATCCATGGTAATGCTGCATTTTTGTATTTTAAATATTCCTATACTTATTACAGAAATGTACAAATCATTGACTACAATACAGGTTTCTTATAGAAACTCAGAAAAACATTTAACACAGATTTCACAATAATAATAATAATAATAATAGTAATACATTTTATTAATACGCGCCTTTCAAGACTCAAGGTCACTGAAAAAACAGAAAACAGAGTTTCACCTGTATGAGAGTTGTCGACATTGTCTTTGTGATCTCTGGTTGGGGGACTTCTCTGATTTAGATTCATTTTTTCATCTGTGCTTGATTCTGCATTTCTGCTTCCTTCCTGTTCTTGGATCTCAGCCTCAGGAAACTTTGAAAAATTGAGTTGGCCGTTTGGTTTTGGTTCATTATGGTCTCTTTCCTCAACAGTAGGGGTCACAAGGTAGTTAACAGCCTCCTGCTTTAGCTCTTCATTCTGACTGATGCAGAGCTCCTCTTGTTCTATAATCTGCAATAACTCTGAGTCATCCTGCTCTAATTTAATCCCTGGAGGTTCTGACTCCTCTTGTAAAGGTTCTGGTTCTTCATGGTTCAAGCTGGAGGTCCTCTCCCTGTTACAGCGCTGCTGGTCAGTCAGACCCTCCTCATCTTTCCAGACATAATGCAGTGGGAGTTCTGGACAGGAAAACAAACCAAACAAAAGCTGATTAATGTGACAATAAAGCCTAATTTATACGTCTCTGTCATCTTGAGTGCAGATTAGCATACACGCACTGATGGAGACGTTTTCCTTTCAAACTTCTCTGTTGCCTGGGGAATGTTCCAAAGCAATTCCCACCAGGACAACTGAGGGCGTAGCACTTTTCTGGAGTATCCTGCCACTGTTGCAGTCACGTCTCCGGTCCACGATAGTGTATTTACCAATGTGTTCATATATTTCAGAGACATTTTAACACAGACACATTTGTTCCTCATTCTCCTCTACCTCTTCATATTCTTGCCACCTCCAAACCCACATTTCCATCATTTTGGTCCACAAATAAAGTTTGCTGCGTACCTTTGTTCTCGTTCAGTCAACAGTAACATTTATATCATCTGACTTTTTCAGCTAAATGTTCTTCAACCTGCTCCGTCTCTGGTGCTGAATATCTTTGGCACTCTAGTTTTTTTTTTTTCAGGGGGAATGGCGGTGCTGTTGACAAATTTAAAGGAAGCTGTGTCCTGACTAATCACAAGCTTGTGTTCTCCATCTCTTTTGACAGATAGTTAAAAATGTGAACGTTAGGGTTGGACATCGAGCATCAATTGGAACCGGGACTGTCAGTTTTCCCCGGAATCGTTCAAATTCTTTAATTTCGATTCCTAGTTTTCGATGCCTATCTGCCGACCGGAAGTAGAATCCGCTGGAAGTGTTTGCGTTACCGCGCAATCATGAAAAATATGCAGCTGCAGAGACATTCTAAAGTGTGACTTTAATCGAAAAAAAAAAACGTGATGTCCAAATTCTGATGAGCGTCTTTCAGGGCCAACTATACCTGCTGATCAACTGACCTGTCGCTCCTACTGCAGCCCGCAGAGACAGTGAGTGCATCATCGCGTCTCCTCCTCTTCTCTCACACTGTGCAGGTACGCAGCGGCAAAAATGTAAACAAACATGTTTGCCGAACCTTTACTCTGTGAGAGGGATGTAAACTTTGCATCCTGAAACGAAAAATACCGGGCGGAGGAAGCTCGTTAAAATGCGTCAACACCGTGGATTTAATACGAGTTTTGAAGAACAAACTCCGAGCGGAGTGAGGTGAGTTTTCCTGTCTTACTGCAGAAGTAAAAACACACGGAGAATCAACAGTCAGACGCAGCTAATCTCCACTTCCACCCACTAGGAGCCGATGCGGCTAATTAATAAATAAATAAAATAATAATAATAAATCTCAACACGCAAAGTTGAGACATTATTTTTTGCTTTTCTGTACTATTTAGTCTGTTGAGAGTTTTAATGTTTTAAATCTGTTATTTTGTTATTGACAGCAGCTACATTTAGGTTTCACTTATTCATAGTCATCCTGGACATGATCATCCTGAGAGTTTTAGCTGAAAACAGCTGGGCCCTCATTTATCAAACGTTCGTTATAAAAAGGACATGATTGCGCCACATTACCACCATGGTCTGACCACTTATAAATGACCAAACGCTCCCTGATGCTGCATCGGGGTTGTGGCAAATTGGCTGCATTGTTTTATAAAAGAGGTTTAAGAAAGGAATAAAATCATCTGTTGCTTGTACTGGTATGGGTTTGCTGTGACAGACGTGGACCATGAGACCCCACACTGCAGCATTTGCCTAAAGCTCATCCTAGTCAAAGGCAGCAGCACCACAAACCTACTCCAACACCTGAAAGAGAGGCATCTAGCCGAATATATATATATATAAAAGGGGGATGAAAAAGGCCTCGTCTAATCATATATTAACCAAGCTTCAGCAAGCCTAGCTGTAGCCTGCCACGGAGCAGGCTTGTTCTCCAGCATGTGATACCATGGTGAATGGAAGGGGCGTGGGGGGTAGCCTCGTTCGTGGAAACGAATTTGGGGAAATTAAAACCGGGATTTTCAGAGTGAGCCTGGCTTTTGGGATTAACTCGCTTCGTGGAACAGCCCTCTGGTGTCAAAATTTCGACATCTAAAAAGTCATTCGGTTACTGTTTATCTTTACACACATACTGAACACATGAATAATACTCGAAAAAATGGTCACATTCTACGTAGAACTACGTACAATAACCGGTTACAACACCTTACTAGTATATCAGTCACAATATTTTTTAAAATTTCGTCCCCTAAACCAACTAAATTAACCGCAGCTCCCCGAAAAACTCACCTTCTTTCATTTTAGCCAAAGACTGATTTTAGCCGACTGCAGAAGGAGGAAGTGACGTCACGTACAAAAAAAAAAAACAGAATCAAGAGAAGAAGAAGAAACGATAAAAATCACGATGTGCTTCACAAGCACAAAAATAAAAATGTAAAGAATAAAAAAAAGATTAAAAAAGATAATATAAAAATTACAATACCATATATGGAAAATGTACTATTTGCGAACTGAAGGGGGCATCTATGGCAAGCCATTTTGACATTTAATCTACAATCAGACCTCTCTTTAATTCCTATTTTATATAGCAATAATTTAATTTATTGTAGTACAAATTGTTTTCTTACTAGTCAAAATTGCTAATGACAAAGTTATATTGTTAGTAGCATAACTTATGATTAAAGTCCCCGTGTGTGAGATCCATAGAAATCATGGTAAAAAATACAACTCTTTAGCGCCATGCAGTTCAGAGTAATTATTGCAGCTACGGTGGCCCACTCAAAAAGGCAACAACATCCAGCATTCCCTCCAGGTCCATTCTTTATAAATAGCATGAGCTTGACAGTATAATCTAGCCTAACCCACACAAAGCATACAACTACTCGATTATGACTATTATGTCAACCTACCAGTCCTGAAGGAAGTGAATGTGGTGAGATGGTGTTCCACCACCCTCCCCACTGTGTGTGTGCCAGGTGCTGCACGTTAAGCACCTGATTGAGGGGCAGAGCAGATGGGATAAATGGAGACGGATTGCTGACTCAGTGTCTTTGTTCCTCTGCTCTGTCGGCTGCTTTTGCGGTGGTGCTGCCTGATGTGATGATCATCTGGAGTCGTAAGTACCATGTTATACCTGCGGGCAGGTGGTCATGGTTGGTCGCTGGGTGTTACACCTGTTTCTGTTGCAGCGCTGGGTTCACCGGCTGCAGTTGGGAGTGTTGGGGCTGCGCGGTTTCCACCTGTTTACCTGCTGGTCTGCGCCCCTCAGTAGGCTGTACGGAAAACCTCCGGTAGTGTGTGTGTGTGTTATTTTACAGATCAGCTGTGTTGTGTTTTTTTATAGACTCATCAAGTCATGATGCACTGGGCGCAGTGCAACCCACCCCCCTGTCTCATGGCAATCAGAGGCATGCTGCGTGTGTGCGCGCGCACAACGTGCGCACATTTTGCAGTTTTTTTGAAGCTCGGTGGCCTGTAGGTACAGTCTGTGTCACTCACTCCAGCTTCTCCAAGAGGGAGTCGCCTCTTCCAAGAGGGAGTCGGCTCCTATCGGTCACATCAAAGAGAAAAACAATGCTAGTACAAGCAGGGATAATGCATCATCAAAAAGGCAAGTGCAACCAGAAGTTGCTGCTACTAGCGCTTCTGTTCCTCCTCTTTCTGTGCCTCCAGCACAGTCACAGTGCACACTTCTACCAGCTGGTGGCAGTAACGCACCAAGTCATTGTTTACCAGCCGTGAATATTATCAAGAAGAAGAAGCACACAGCCAAGCTAACTAGTATTTGTGATGTAAACATGAGAAATACGTGCAAAAAGAAGAATTTACTAAGGTTTTAAGTGGCAGGGCAGGATTTGGAGGAAGACTTGACTAAGTATTTTATTGGAGAACATTATCTGGACGTAAGGATTGTTTTTGTTTGAGATGATGACTGTGATGTGCAGGCGCAGCTAATAACGTTGAGTTGGAAATGTTTTTCTAAGAGGTTTAGTAAAATTGGTTACTGTGTCTTAAGTTTTGATTGCATCTTTAATTGGCATACATAATCGGAATCAAACAATGAAGACTCTTAGCTTTCCAGTTAGTTACGTAGAACAAGTTGGTGACGCAAAACGGCAAATTTGACCCGGAAGTATATACACCTTAGCGCAACAGAGGGTGATGTCATGATCACGTGATGAATTAATGCAGAGCTCCGGCCAGCAGCTATATTGAAAACGAAAGTAAACACAGGCATATGTTTTGCTTTTGTAAACAGAATCAGCTGAGATGGTAAACTGGAGCGATGCAGAGCTCTGGGAGTTTCTCTCCGTTAGAGCTGAGCTCAGGTCATCTGACAGCTCACGGAGACTGTGGAGGACAGCCACCGTTAGGAGCGGCTTGTGAAAAAAACTTAACGAGCGCAGCTTCGATTGCAATAAAAACCAAGTTATGTCCAAGATACACGGAAGTCCGTGACAGCAAAGACACTGCCCCCCCCCCCCATCGCATAATCTTTTATAAAAAAGACACGATTGCACCACATTACCGTCACGGTCTAAGCTCTTATAAATGACCTTAGGCTGCCAGATGCCATCTCAGCGTTGCGGCAAATTGGCGGCACTGTTTAATAGGCTTCTGTATGTAACGTCCACCGGACAGATTATAAGCATGCAAAGGGGTTACTTAAAAGACGGTTTACCGGGCCGGGCACCCCCCAGAAAAACCCATCGCCCCCAGGTAAAGTCCTCTGGCACTGGGGCTGTGCGAGTGTGCCGTGAGCCGGTGTTATACAATTTTCTGCGACCATCAGATTCGCTGTCTCTAGGGGGTGCCTGAAAAAAGGGGTTCAGATGTTGTAATTGTTTTTTGATAATGTAACTTGCTTGAGCCCATATTCCACCTTAAACTGCCATTACACTGTAATTTGTACAGTTGTTCTTGATAAACAATTTGAGATGTATATCCCGTTGTGTTTTTGCACTAAGAGGCCATCCTTGTGCTTTTACTTTGAGTACATTTTATTTAAGATACTTTTTACTTTTACTTTAGTAAAAATCACTTTGTTCTAAGTTAATTTACTATTATTCCGTTGTTTCATTTGTATTAATGTTATTTTAGTTAAAAGGGGCCGATAACATAAGTTTTCTTCTTTCTGTCCCCTTTGCATTTTGGTTTTAGTAATTTAGTTTTGTATATTGATTTTAATGTCCATAAATGAAATAAAGTTTTGAAAAAAAAAGAGTACATTTAGTGAATCACATTTGTGAGTCTTTTTTATGTCTCTTTTTGAACATGTAACATATAAACAATTCCACCAGATGAGCTAGTAAAACATAATGGATCAGAGGAGCTGCCCAATTCAGGGGCCGTGTGTATGAATGGGAGTTCTGGTTATGGAAGTGTAGTTCTGTAGTGTAACCACCAGAGGATGCTAGGAGAGTTCTGTCTGAGACTCCACCAGCAGAAAAAGTCTCCATCAAACAGCACTGATAGTTAAGAGACTCCAACCAGTTAGGCACATTTTCCGGCACATATGGATAAGTTGGGCTCAGACTGGGAAGTCTTCAAAGCTGTGGTAATCACTGCTTTCAAACAATACAACCAAAATGGGAAGCAATGAAATGAAAGAAAAATATATTTTTATATTCACAGACCTGGACAGTGTTCAGACATAACACAGAACAAACAAACAAAAACAAACTGATTTACTGGCCTGTGAAACCCGCAAATATTAAAAATTCCCAGTAAACAGCTGTTCACAGGTTGTAGTGTTTTCGTTGCTCTGTGCCAGAAACAGCTGATAATGAATCATGGGAAGTGGAGGAAGGAGTGGGTTATTATTCAATGCCAATTGGTGTAATTAGCATTTGAATCAAACAACACGTCACGCCTTTACAAGTCAACGTAACGTGATTGGACAAAAGGCTTATCCCAAAGGACCCCTCTATATTGCCCAAGGTGTGCCTGCTATAAATGTGTGGTTAAAGGTATTGACAATCCATTCAAAACAGTAATACATCTGTACTTGAGGAAGAGTAATCTCAGACGATGGAAGTCTCAAAGAGAAGCCACCATTGCGGACACTGTGACAATGAACTTTCTCATACACACTATATAACATAGAAAGCTTTACTTTAGTAATGGAGTTTGGCAAGATGGATACGGCAAGATGCAGAAGATTATTTGACATTCAAGGATCTTAGACTTCAATAAGTTTATTTATAGCGCCAAATCACAACAGTCATCTCAAGGCACTTTACAAAATAAACATTTCAACTGAACCTACTTATCAATACATTGAGTTCAAGTCATTGCAATGTGGCGAGGGGTTCGGAAGACTGGAAACACAGAGAAGTAGCTGGTGAGCTTGAAGAAATTGAAGAAATGCAGCTACCAACTGATGTTCTAGTTGATGGTAAGCTATAAATGTTAAAGTTGCAACGCTGCTTTTAGGAATGTTTCTGTGACCTTCATGTGTAAAGATTAAAAGGCTACGTAAAATTAAGTTTTCAATTTTAACAACTGCTGTGGAGAAGGACAATGTAATAACTGTATTTGGTTACCAAGATTGTAGCTAGCTATATTGACTAACTTTGCTGAAATTACATTTATTAGGCTATTGTGTTATGCATATATAACCTCAGTTCCTATAAATCAGGCTGTCTATTCACTGCAGCCTATACATAGCAAACAAAATTTGCTTCTTTAATTTTACTTATTTATCTTTCATTTGTAAATCAATTCCCACTAGTTTAATCAATGTGCTTAGATCAAGACAAGTAATCTTACTGCATTTTCAAGATTCTATTTAGAGACATGTTTTTGTGATTTTTGTGTTTATGTAAACCGTTGTGCCTTGTGAATGCACTGTTATACAAATAAAAATGTATTTCCCTACATAACATGTCTTCTGTAGGTTCTTCAGATGCAACAGCTGATGGCTTTCATCCAGAAATTCAGATTCTGCAGCAAATGAAGAGGCTGAACTTTCTTGCTTTGTGGTAAACTAATCATATATGCTTTTTTTTGCCATATAATATCATTAATAGTACATGCAATGTTTAATTGTAAGGTTAGTTTAGCAATAAATGTTTTTTTATTTATTTAGATTACCTTGTTACAGAAGAGGACGACGATGGGCAGAATCTGGCCATGTCCATGGAAGTGCTTAATCTTCAGAAAAAATGAATGACATGCTGATGAGACTTCTCATCACAGTTCCGATGGATAGTGGGGTCTTACTTACTGAATCTTTCACTGTTTTTGCCAGTTAAATTCCAAAAACATTTATTTTCATTAATAAAATGGACGGCTAGGGGCTGCACAGTGGCGCAGTGGTTAGCGCTGTTGACTCGCAGCAAGGAGGTCGTGGGTTTGCATCCCAGCCTGGGGTCTCTCTGTATGGAGTTTGCATGTTCTCCCTGTGCACGTGTGACTTCTCTCCGGGTACTCCAGCTTCCTCCCACAGTCCAAAAGTATGACTGTCAGGTTGATTGGCCTCTCTAACTTGTCCTTAGGTGTGTGTGGTTGTGTGTCTCTGTGTTGCCCTGCGATGGACTGGCAACCTGTCCAGGGTGTACCCTGCCTGCATGCCCACTGATTGCTGGAGATAGGCACCAGCCCCCCGCGACCCTGCATGGATAAGCAGGTATTGATAATGGATGGAAATGGACAGCTATTTTTCATCACAATTTTCTTTAGCACAACTGTTTACACACTAAATGAAACCTACAAGCTCCGGCATACAAAGGATGGTACAAAGACTTGTAGTTACATTCCATTTTACAAACATCCACAGAAAAGATCTGCACTAAAGAAGAAATGTGGTTCTGCTTTGTTAAGGAAGCTAAAATGCACTAGTGGCAAAGAGTATCTCTAGCCAATATGGCCTTCCTGTTACAGGACTATTGTACGGTCTTTTCAGGCACTACTACTTAAAAGACATGGTTTTGTAGAAAAGTGTGAACAAAGGCAATAGCGTAAAATACAAGAAGATGTTCTTGCTGATGTGTATGATGGACAAGTGTGGAAAGATCACCTACATGTTAATGGAGAACCCTTTTTAGCAGAACCAAATAATTTTGTGTTTATGTTGAATATAGACAGATCCTATTCAGGTGGTGCCAGTTACTTGGTTGTCTTAAATCTGTCATGATCTGCCCTCCAGTCCCCCAGTTCACTAGTGTCTCATTTCCCTCGATTAGTTCTTTATTGGTCCCACCTGCCTCTGGCTTCCCTGATCACCTGTGTCACCTGTGCCCTGTTGTATTTAAGCCCCATTTGTGTCTTGGTTTGTTTCGGTTCATTGTAATTTTTCCCTGTGTTGCTGTCTCCTGTCGTCACAATATAAAGTCTTTAAACTGCCTCGGCTGCTGTTGGAGCTTAGTCACCGCGTTGGATCCTAACTCACCTCTACAACATGACAGAAAGAACCAACCAACTTAAACAATCCATTGGTGAGTTCCTGGAACGCTGGGAGCGAATGCGGCAGAAGGCTGAGGACTACCACAAGTCCTGTGCTGGTGCACCCATTTCTTCTTCGGGTGGCCAGTCAGAGCTCTTGCCTCCTCCACCGCCTCGACGCAGACATCCTCGCTGCCGAACATCTGCACCAGTGGTCCAGCCTAATGGCTGGTTCAGTTGGGCTGAGCTCCATGTCTCAATTCATTGGCTCCTGGCTGGCGGTGTGCCCCCAGGGGGTTGATCCATATTGTGGAAAGCGGGTCCAAGCTTGACCACCATCTCCTCCTGGTCAGCATTGCCAGTGTGGTGCAGCTCCTCATGATGCCAGCTCCAGTCCTCTGGTGGGTCAAGTCTCAATGGGTTCTGCGTTTCTGCCTCTTGGTCTGCGCATTTGGCCCTGTGTCGCCCCTCCTGATGCCACCTCCTCTTCTCTGGTGGATCACAGGGGTTGCACTCCGCAACAGCCAAGGGCCCGGGCTCCATCCCCATCTCCTGTCCAGCATTGCTGGCGCAGTGCAGCTCCTCCTGATGCCACCTCCAGTCCTCTGGTGGTTCAGGTCAGGTCCACCCTGTCGGAGGTCCAGCTGTCTCCAGTGTCTCCACCCGAGGTCCAGCTGTCTCCAGTGGCTCCGCCCAAGGTCCAGCCTTTCTGTGGCTTCGCCCGAGGTCCAGCCTCTTCCTGTGTTCCTGCCTTCAGAGGTTTCGCTTTCTGTGTTCCTGCCTCCTGATGTTCTGCTTTCTGGGTTGCTGGCTGAGGTGTTCCCGCCTCCTCCTGAGTTCGAGTCTCCTGTGGTCAAGTCTTCAGTGTCTCTTGTGGCCGAGTCTCCAGTGACTCCTGTGGTCGAGTGTCTAGTGTCTCCTGTGGTCAAGTTTCTTGTGTCCCATCTCCTGGTCCTTCGTTGCCAGCCTCCAAGGGTCCGCCGTCTCCTGTGCCCCAGATGCCAGGCCCCCAAGCCCCTGTGTTTCTGGTGCTGGCTCCTTAGGTCTTCCAAGGCTCCTTTTTGTCTGTTTTGGACTTGGACTTTGGACTTGGTGTATTTTCATAAGAAAATTTGTTCATAGGATATCAGGTCTACTGTTATTATTTAAGGGCCTAATCCCAATTCTCGCACTGTGCCCCACGGTCTTCTGTGAAGTGCACTTAGAGGAAGTGCGCAGTAAGTCGTCGAGTGCGTGAGAATTATACATAAAGAAGGTGTGAGAGAACATACTAACAGATTGTTTATTCAATCAAAAATTATGAAATTCAGGGATTTGGTCAATTTAAAAACTCTACTAATTATGTTAAAGGCAAAAAAGATGTTACTTCCAATGAACTTACAGAAGTTTTTTGTTTTGATTCCAAGTGATGGAAAACATAGAAAGAAGTCTGAGTTTAAGAGAATATTTGTACGAACAACATTAAAACAAATGTGTATTTCAGTATATGGAGTAAAATTATGGAATAACTTGGATGAAGACTTGAAAAAATGTTCAACTACTGATCAATTTAAGAAAGTTTATAAAGACAAAACGATAAAATCCTATTATTTGATAAGTTAATGACGGTGGATATTGATATGATTTAATTGTGATATTGGGTGCACAGAAAAGAAAGATGTATGCTTGGTTGTATTTAAGGCCATTTTGTAAATTGTTCTGTATTCAGTAGAAGGGGTAGGTTATATAAGATTTTTCTTCTTCCTCCCCTTTTTTTCACTTGGAAGAATTGTGTTGATTATTGTATTGAGAATTAGTGATGAATGACATTTGCCAAGTGGAAATAAACTGTAGTACACAAGTGTGCCGAATGGGACAGGGAGCATTGTGTCATCGACTGCGATGCATTGCGGGATGCTGGTTTCTATTTGTGCTACTTTAAAAAAAAAAAAATTAACAAATTTCAAACAAACAATTATTTGACAAAATTTAAATTCATTGCTGTCCACATTAAATCTTAGTCTGAAACATTCAGAGCATGAATAAATATCATTAATCATCTTTCTTTCATTTGAAAACATATTTTCAGAAAAGGCACTTGAACCATTGCTCCGCCTTCTTCTCAAACTTCCCAAGCAAGAATTGCCCAAAGTCCGCATTGGCTGCTGTTGCTGTGGATGGACCAACCTATTTCCTTCACACTAAAACACAGCAGCAGCAGCCATGGGGTGGACCAACCTATTTTGTCGATGCTAAATTGGCGTGGGTCGACAGAATCAACAGACCTTTCCTTTACGTCAACCCAATCATGCCACAAATCCTGGCAGACTGTTCTGAACTGATGGAAATCCCTTGAACTGTGTGTCCACCCTCCTCACTTGGCCTGACCTGACCTCTCCACCTCACCTCACTTCACCTCATCTCACATCACTGCACATCACACCAGCTCACGTGATCTCACTCTGCCGCTCTCACTCTCCACAGGCCAGTGTCCCTTTTGACAGCTGTGAGTGGCCTGCAACTCCAACACCAGCTACATGTGGAGGATGAGCATGTACCAGGAAAAGATGATCGGCACGCGTGGACCCGAGATGAACCTGGCCACGTGCGCCATGCTCGACGTGACTTGGGGAGCGCAACGTGACCTTTGTTCACTTCAAACCTTCTGGCTGAGGCAGGGGAAGGGAGGACCGGCCAGAGCCGCAGTGGATGGCAGCAGCAGCAGCAAGAAGAGGAGGAGCAGCAGCAGTAACAGAAGCAGGAAGAGGAGGTGCAGTGACCACCAGCAGCAGCAACAGAAAATGCCACTCCCGCTCCCCCAGAGACTGAGCAGCATCACATGCAGCAAAAGGGAAAGGGGGGACGCTTGTGCCCATGCAAAACTGACTGCAAGGTGTGCGTGTCCTGTGCTTCGCTGTGCAGATGTTCACTCCAGAATGCTGCTGCAGCTGCATCGCGCAATACGGCTACTGCTACTACTGCTGCTGCTGCAGAATGACACGGGGGTGGTGGTGATGTTGATCACCCTAGCAATACCTACAGCCAAAACAGACATTCCCTAAAACCTGACACAAATCCTTATTATTTGATACACAATTTATGCAAGTACTTCAAAAGATGTATGACCATCAAACATTTGTTTGAGATTTTTTATCTTTCATCACTTCCTTCTCATACACTAGCATCCCCTAGAGGGAAAAAATGGAAAAAAATTTTTATATCGATATTGGTAGTATCTTTTGGCATTTTTAGTGGGTGCTAACTTCAAAGGCATGGTAGCCATAATAACCAGGGGGGCGGAGCCTAACTTCAAAGGTATGGAAGTAACCAAGTTGGCGGAGTAGGGATGGGTACCTTTGACATTTGAATTGATACGGTACCAATTCCCAGTACCTAGGAATCAATACAGGTACTTAATAGTACCAATTTTCAATACTTTTGAGTGTTTAATAATTAATTTAATCTTTTTTAATTAAATGTATTTATTTCTCAATATATAACAAAACGTAACAAATATCACGATAGATAACATACAACTGTTTGTATTTTATCATCGTAGTGTTGTACAACATTCTTGAATATGAAAACCTTTCCATCTGTTTCTAAATGATGCAAAAACCAAAACCCAGCTCCATGTCCTATTCCTCTCCTTTCCCCTCTGTACACATTGTGTGATGTGGGTCCGTGTGGTATTATAAACAGCAAATGAAACTGAAGCAAACTTCTTTTCTGTGAACTACAGTATATTTACTGTATCTTCATTACTTTGTTTGTTCTTTTTCAAGAAAAAAAAAACATGTCAACTTTCTCAGGCAAGAGCCGAGCCCGCTCCACACTGACTGTATTGTTGTGGAGAAAACTCACTCAAGGAGTGGAAGAGGCTTCAACACAAAGATATTTTTTGGCCAAGCTGGCCAGCATAGGCATTAGGTTCCTTATTTTGCCACCACCACAAGAAGGGATGCACAGAGCTGAGGACTGCAGGAATACTTTGATAGATAAGCAGCTCGTTGGAATTTCCGAGTACCACGAAACTCGGTCAGTGCCTTAAAAAGTACCAAATCCTGTACCCATCCCTAGGGTAGAGCCTAACCTTTTGTCTTTCTTTCTTTGTTTCTTCTCTTTTTTTCATGTAATATTCACTGTATATGCAAAACTAGTTTGTTTCCATGTGAAAATATTCAACAATAATTTTTGGAGATAAAGGAAAATGTGCACAGTTGCAGCCAATTTTTCAATAAATATTGACGTTTGTCAGCAACTTCATCCAAGTTTTCATTTTGGCCCAGTTTTCATTTGAGTTTGACAACCCTGTTCTGCAGCATCCAGACCAGAGACTAATTGTGGTCTTTTTTCAATTGACTGACAGAAGCTTTCCTTTTGAACTAGCTTCTCTTTGTACTCCTCATAGAGTTTACACATCAGTTTATTGGGTATGATTTATCATAAGGTGGATTTGGGGCCGTATGGCTGTAATTGCATCCTTCCGATTTCTTCTTTTATTATTTAGTGTAATTTCTAAGATTCAACATTTTTGAATTGATAAATTTATATCTGCTTTTTTTCTTTTACAAACCTAATGAATGTGGAATAGATTAGGACTCCCTGACAATGTGAAAAGTGTTTCACCTTGAAGATGGTGAAATAAAGCAGTCATCAACAAATGATAATGTAACTCACGACACTAGAAATCCCACTTAAAACCCAACCATAAAACTTCAAACCATGCAGGTTCATTGTAAGCAGTTCCTCTTCTTCATCCATGTGTGTATACAGCCTCTTTAACCTTACCCCCCTGCCAACATGGCTAAGTGCTAACAGAAACCAGCAGTGGGTTTAGAGGTGTGCTGAGTTGGGGGTGTAAGTTAATGGGCTTTCATAGCTGCTAATATGGAAAGAAACAACTGTTAAAAATTGCTGAAAGGGAAAGAGAGGGGAACATGAAAAGAGGAGAAGAAAGGAGAGGAAGAGGTGACCTGTGGCCCCCCGATGTCAAACTGGAAACTGCTAGAGGGGAGCCATTTTAAAACTGTTCTATAAAGATGTTTAAGACTTTAAAAAGGAGCCAACGTGGCAACTAGGTGGCTTCTGATCCTTCAGCCTGATGTGTGGGTTTGAATTCGACATGATGCTGAAGAACTCGTAATGCAGTCAGTTGTAATGTATTGTATGTACAATGTAGCGAGAGCATCACACCGTTCCTATTTAAGAACTCAAACAAGAACATGTCCAATCCAACACATATCCTGTTTCAGATATCTGATAACATTCAATTCCAGCTCAGCTGGAAATCCAGGAAAACTAAGCCAATACTTAAATCACAGCATGAAAACACAGCAGACAACTTATTGATCAGAGAAAACCAGCTTATCACTGCTATAAATTCCTACAAATCAAAAAATAACAGATTGTACCTTTAGGAGTACAAAAGGCCATGTACAACTGGGGTGCTACCCTGAAAGGTTCTGTTCTTACACCATCCACTTAATTCATTAGATGAATTTTTTTAATCGAGTCCCACCCCTAAATATATACAGTCAGGTCCATAAATATTGGCAAATCTACACAATTCTAACATTTTTGGCTCTATACACCACCACAATGGATTTGAAATGAAACAAACACGATGTGCTATAACTGCAGAGTGTCAGCTTCAATTTGAGGGTCTTTACATCAAATCAGGTGAATGATGTAGGAATTACAACAGTTTGCATATGTGCCTCCTACTTGTTAAAGGACCAAAAGTAAAGGGACAGAATAATAACCATAAATCAAACCTTCACTTTGTATTACTTGGTTGCAAAGCCTTGGCAGTCAATTACAGCCTAAAGTCTAGAAAGCATAGACATCACCAGATGCTGGGTTTCATCCCTGGTGATGCTCTGCCAGGCCTCTACTGCAACTGTCTTCAGTTCCTACTTGTTCTTGGGGCTTTTTCCTTTCAGTTTTGTCTTCAGCAAGTGAAATGCTGCTCAATCGTATTCAGGTCAGGTGTTTGACTTGGCCATTGTGTAACATCCCGTTTCTTTGCCTTAAAAACTCTTTGATTGCTTTTGCAGAATGCTTTGGGTCATTGTCCATTTGCACTGTAAAGCACCGTCCAATGAGTTCTGAAGCATTTGGCTAAATATGACCAGATAATATTGAGCTCTTCCTGACGTGAAGAGCTCAGGTTACAGTTGGCAGGCTGATGGGAAATGGAGCCCTGATGGGTGGTTCCTTGACTGGTAGAGGGTTGGGAGGTTGTGGTTGAGACAGTAACCCCCCGTTCAGGGACGGCTCCAGAAGTCCCAGAGCACCAGGCCCAGACGTTCAAGATGAGAGCTACCATCCTGATAGTTTTCTGTGTTTCCTGCTCTGACACACCTGAATGGAGTAATTTAATCCTCACCTTACCTCTGCACAGGCCTGTTAATTACTCATTCATTTCAATCAGGTGTGTAGAAGCAAAGAAACATCTAACATGTGCAGGATGGTAGCTCTCGAGGACTGGAGTTGGAGACCCCTGATATACACAATCACCACCGAAGAATCAGGGCGGGTGGCTGCAGGTTGAGGAGGAGAGAGAGGGGACGTGACGTAAGGTTTGAGTTGGGAATTGTGGAAGATGGGGTCAATGCACCAACTGGCCGGGAGACGAAGGCGAACGGTGACAGGATTGATGGTGCGTTCAATGACATACAGGCCGATGAACTGGGGTGTTAATTTTCTGGAGTTTGTTTTAAGACGGAGATTGGTGATAGATAACCACACCTTATTACCCGGCCAGTAGGCGGGCCCAGGACGGTGCCTGCGGATGTGTTGGTGGGCATAGCGCGTTTTTTTTTTTTTCTCCGTATCCTATCCGGCTGTGTAGCAATCAGAATTGATGAAAACTAGCCTTACAGTTTTACTCTCACAGGTGGAGCATTATAGAATCAGCTATAATGCCCCACCTGATATCAAAACTTTATTAGAAATGCTTTCAGTTGTTTTAAATCCCAATGGACAACGGAAATGAAAGAGAAAGGGGGGAGAGAGAAGGAAGAGGTGGTGGTGGTGGGGGGTGGGGTTCACAAAAATAAACAATTAAGGATGCAAAAGAATCCGCTTCTCGACCTGCAGAGAGAGAGAAAGAGAGAGAGAAAGGGGACACACAAAAATACAACAGAACCAAAACATCACTGCGCTAACAACATGAGAATGTATAACAGTAGCAATTTCTGCTGAAAAGCACATGGTACTAAATCAAAGTGCATATAGTGCCAACCACAGCCTTAGGTTATGTGTTAAAAACATCCAAGCCTATACTTGTGACTAGTGCTGCCACGATTAGTCAACGCGTCACAACGTTGACAAACAAAATAGTCGACAATAAATGTAATAGTCGACGCGTTGTTTATTTTATGAGCATTTTTTTAACCTCGCCTGCTGCGGCACCTTGTGCTGCTTTCTGCCTAAGGCTCATGCGCAGTAGTGGCCATCCGGGTCAGTTGCTGCTTTCTCCTTGAGGTACATGCGCAGTAGTGGCGGAGTAAGAAAACATGGCGAGTCGGCAACTTAGCTCAAAAGTTTGGGAGCATTTTACAAAGACAAAAGAGAAGCACAGTGCAAAATCTGCAAAGTGAAACTCTCCTTTCACGGGAGCACGTCGGCGATGCACGAACACCTTAAAAGGAAGCACGTCGTGGCGGAGAACGAAGAGGGACCGTCGCCTCTGTAAGTGAATTACCTCTCGTTAGCTCAGCTGCTAACATCAGCTGTAGCAACAACAGGAGTGATGGCGGTGTCATTACCTTTAGCTCACGTATGTCACGTATTTGCTCTAACGTTACAAACGCTAATGATTTATTGTATCCCGCTACCTTAGTGTTAATAAAAGCGCTCCGCTTCAATGGACGAGTTTGTTGCCAAGCCAGCTAAATCTTTCCTGTGCCTCTCGGCCATCGGAGCGGATCTTCTCTGCAGCTGGGAACATCTGATCTCAAAAGAGAGGAAGCCTTTCTCCAGAATATGTTGAAATGATAACTTTCCTGACTGATCAAGAGCCTTGTGTAGATTAAATTTACCTTATTTTAGCCTGGAGTTGGGGCACGCTGGCGAGCGCCTGGTGGCCGGGCTTTCACCCATGGAGCCCGGCCGGGCACAGCCCGAAGAGGAGACGTGGGTCCCCCTTCCCATGGGCCCACCACCCGTGGGAGGGGCCAAAGGGGTCGGGTGCAATGTGGAAAGGGCGGTAGCCGAGGGCGGGGACCTTGGCGGTCTGATCCTCGGCTACAGAAGCTGGCTCTAGGTACGTGGAATGTCACCTCTCTGGTGGGGAAAGAGCCGGAGTTGGTGTGTGAGGTTGAGAGGTTCCAACTTGATATAGTTGGACTCACCTCAACGCATGGCTCTGGCTCTGGAACCAGTTTCCTCGAGAGGGGTTGGACTCTCTACCACTCTGGAGTTGCTCCCACTGAGAGGCGCCGAGCAGGGGTGGGCATACTTCTTGCCCCCCATCTTGGTGCCTGTACGTTGGGGTTTACCCCGGTGAGCAAGAGGGTAGCCTCCCTCCGTCTTCGGGTGGGGGGACGGGTCCTGACTGTGGTTTGTGCTTATGCACCAAACTGCAGCTCAGACTACCCACCCTTTTTGGAGTCCCTGGAGGGGGTACTGGAAAGCGCTCCTTCGGGTGACTCCCTCGTTCTGCTGGGGGACTTCAATGCTCACGTGGGCAACGACAGTGAGACCTGGAGAGGTGTGGTTGGGAGGAACGGCCCCCCTGATCTGAATCCGAGTGGTGTTCTGTTATTGGACTTCTGTGCTCGTCATGGATTGTCTATAACGAACACCATGTTCAAGCATAAAGGTGTCCATATGTGCTCTTGGCACCAGGATACCTTAGGCCGCAGGTCGATGATCGATTTTGTTGTCATTTCATCTGATCTGCGGCCGCATGTCTTGGACACTCGGGTGAAGAGAGGGGCGGAGCTGTCAACTGACCACTACCTGGTGGTGAGTTGGCTTCGATGGTGGGGGAAGATGCCGGTCAGACCTGGCAGACCCAAACGTGTTGTGAGGGTCTGCTGGGAACGTCTGGCAGAGT